>JAUTDX010000206.1:0-467776 GCA_030844895.1 Ambrosia x helenae
ATTGATTTTGTAGTTTAAAATGTAGGTGTATATGTTTGTGTCTTTCTTTGTTTATTAATCCATGGCAAAGAATCAAAAATTTCAGAATTTTGCTTTTGCAGCTGTTTTGTTTGTCTGTCTCTAGGGTTTATCACACTCTCATCTCTCACCACCTTCAACAACAATCCCTTTATTATTTTTCAGAAATGAAACCCAATAATTTTTATCTGTTTATATGATTTTCTGATGAAAAAAAACTGTACGGAAAGTATATATGAGTGTGTTCTTGTGTTCATTGATTTTGTAGTTCAAATGTATTTTTCTGTATGTGTGTCTTGTGTTCATTGATTTTGTAGTTTAAAATGTAGGTGTATGTGTCACACCCTCGAATTCCACATGCGGAGTTTCACCGCGAGGCGCGTGACACACCAGGATCCAAGACAACGGTCACAACAAACGACAACTATATGATACTTAAAATAACTTAAACTGCCCATTTAGTTTTCAAAATCTATCCATCGCTGCGGAAGCGTTAAACTTTATTACAAACCAGAAGTAAAACATAAAAGTCTGAAAGTACTAAATGACATGCAAGTGAATTCTAGACGCCGTGAGACTCCGTGCGCCTAGACTCGATGCTGCTACTTCAACGACCTGAGAAACATGCCAAAAAGATGTCAACATAAAATGCTGGTGAGTTCACATGTTTTATAAAAAGCGTTTCGTAAATCCTTTGAAAACCGTTATCGCTACTACTATGCTGTGTGAACGCTAGCTAGGTGTTAAGATAATTACTACTACGGTTGAAACCATTGCTGACTGTGTTTGTTACTGTGTGATACCCCTTGGACTACCGTCATCCCGGTAGGCCCTGTGTGTTTGAGACAATATGCACCCGCCCGGCCTCCAGCCTCGAGTGGGGTTTGTCAGGCACAATAGCGCTATCCACATTTCCCCGCTACATACCCGTATTAGTGGTTTCCTTGGGATTTAGATGAGCCGTATAGTAATATAAAGATAGCCATAGTATAACTTGAAATCATGTGTTAAAAGTGTGTAAGCTTGTTTCTCCCCCCGAAAACAAAACTAATAAAAGTGGGGCGTGTGAAACTCACCTTAGAGTGCGCCTTCAGATACTTAGAATTCCAACACGTGTATGATGACCCAACTTAGTGACAACCTATCAATGAGTTTGAATAAGTGTATTGACTACTAACCTGAAGGTTAACTAGTCCCCGATCATCCAGATCTTGACTACGTGTGTTAAAAAGTGTGTTTAAACGTTAACCGGACATACCAGACAGACCCGACATCCCGTTGGTGATCCATTACATCAATTATTCATGCACATAAGGTTAGTACATAAGTTTCAAGCATAAAACACTTAGTTTACATCAAAATCGTATATACGAAGTCGTCAGGTCGAATCAGGAGTTTCCTGTGTTTGGTTCGCCCCCAAGGGCTTTTGGTTCGATCCATGGACCCTTGGTTCAACCCTCATGATGTTCATTCAACCTATTCACAAGTTCATTTGACCTAACACATGTTTATTTGACCCAACATATGTTTATTCGACCTTAACGTATGTTAATTCGACCCTAACACGTGTTAATTTGCCCCTAGGCACCCACATTCGACCCCCAGACACCCAAATTCGACCCTATGGTTCTACATTCGACCCATTTGAGCCACGTTCGACCCTTTTGAGCCACGTTCGACCCTTTTGAGCCACGTTCGACCATTTTGAGCCACGTTCGACCACACGAAGGGTCGAATGAGTTCCACGTTCGACCGTTTGCTGCAGAACTTCATAAAACGCACCAAAACGCATCTAAACGGTCCGAAAACATCATGAAACATCACCAATCACAGCAGTCAACTATCATTAACATATTCCTACAAAACCCTACCAATTTTATCCTGAAATCCGTCCATTTTACAAGTTACCCAAAATAGTAAATTATGGAGATGTCACATCAAACGCATGCTTTCTTTACCCAATTAGGAAACTTTCTGAAATCAATCAATAATCAACTTAATATACTCAGATTATCATGAACAAGAAACCCGCAATCATATCCTTATCACTATCATCATGAATAAGCCCTAGATCTAACCCAAAATCCCCAAAATGAGCAAAACATCATCAATAATCAATTGTAACCTATCTTAATCATAAATCATCATCAATATCAGTCCTAGATCATTGTTATAACATCTATACAGCAATAAATCATCAAACAATACATAACACCACATAAAACACCATTAACACATGTTAATTTGTATGAAAACTCATTGTTTATGAATAGGTTTTGTTTAGAAAGATATTAGGAAGGTTTTTATTCATATAAACATGTTTGAATCAGATCTGGACTCTTGGGGCTTAATGAAAACAAATTGAAATTCTTTAAAAATGATTTAGGATGAAGAACACACCTTAGATCTTTGTTTAGAAGATGTTTGTAGGTTAGATTATGGAAAACAAGAGCAAAAACTCCTTCCTCAGTGATAAAAGTTGCTAGAGAGTGTTTAGAGACGTTTAGGGTTTGTGAAATAATGAAAAATGACAAAGTGTGGTATTTATACTATGTCCAGGTTCGACCATCACATGTGGGCGAATGTAGAGTTAAGTGGTCGAATGTAGTGCTTTTAAAACAGATAGCCAGCTTCGACCCTTCGAAAGGTCGAACCAGGAAGTGCCTTTTCCAGATTTTTCCAGTTTGTCGTGTTTAATGCATTTTAACGCATCCTAACACATGAACATGCAATCTTAATCTATGTTTAACATATATAAGCATGGATAATCATCTACACATCGTGTAAACACATATTTGCACATAATCCACCATATAAGAATCAATCTACGCATAACACCTAATTTAGTTTATGTAATTCACCAACAACGGGACTCGTAACGTGTGTGCGTGTGTGACTAACCCAATGATCCTCCAAATCATTGAACCCTAGACAATACGGACTGTGTTCCGACTCGACTGACCCTGTCAAGTATGTTTAATAAACGTTTTTCGCTAAGGTAGACTTATGTGTTTATAAAACGTTGACCCAAACATGCCGGTGTCATAGTATGTGTGTGTGTCTTTGTTTGTTTATTAATCATGGCAAAGCTTCAAAAATTTCAGAATTTTGCTTTTACAGCTGTTTTGTTTATCTGTCTCTAGGGTTTATCACACTCTCATCTCTCACACCACCTTCAAAACACACACACTTTATTATTTTTCACAAATGAAACCCAATAATTTTAATAGTTTATATGATTCTCTAATGAAAAAAAAACTGTACGGAAAGTATATATGAGTGTGTTCTTGTGTTCATTAATTTTGTAGTTTAAATGTATTTTTATGTATGTGTGTCTTGTGTTCATTTATTTTGTAGTTTAAAATGTAGCTGCATGTGTCCGTGTCTTTGTTTGTTTATTAATCATGGCAAAGCTTCAAAAATTTCAGAAGTTTGCTTTTGCAGCTGTTTTGTTTGTCTGTCTCTAGGGTTTATCACACTCTAATCTCTCACACCACCTTCAACACACACACACACACACACACACACACACACACTTTATTATTTATAACAGATGAAACCCATATAATTTTTATCTATTTATCTGATTTTCTAATGAAAAAAAACTGTACGGAAAGTATATATGAGTGGGTTCTTATTTTCATTGATTTTGTAGTTTAAATGTATTTTATGTGTGTGTGTCTTTGTTTGTTTATTAATCATGGCAAAGCTTCAAAAATTCAGAATTTTGCCTTTACAGCTATTTTGTTTGTCTGTCTCTAGGGTTTATCACACTCTCATCTCTCACACCACCTTCAACACACAGACACATTATTATTTTTTCACAGATGAAAACCAATAATTTTTAGCTGTTTATATGATTTTAAAATGAAAAAAACACTGTACGGAAAGTATATATGAGTGTATTCTTGTGTTCGTTGATTTTGTAGTTTAAATGTATTTTTATGTATGTGTGCCTTGTGTTCATTGGTTTTGTAGTTTAAAATATAGGTGTATCTGTGTGTGTGTCTTTGTTTGTTTAGTAATCATGGCAAAGATTCAAAAATTTCAGAATTTTGCTTTTGCAGCTGTTTTGTTTGTCTGTCTCTAGGGTTTATCACACTCTCATCTCTCACACCACCTTCAACACACACACATTATTATTTTTCACAAATGAAACCAAATAATTTTTATATGTTTATATGATTTTCGAATAAAAAAACTGTACAGAAAGTATATATGAATGTGTTCTTGTGTTCATTGATTTTGTAGTTTAAATGTATTTATATGTATGTGTGTCTTGTGTTCATTGATTTTGTAGTTTAAAATGTAGGTGTATGTGTGTGTGTCTTGTTTGTTTATTAATCATGGCAAAGCTTAAAAAATTTCAGAATTTTACTTTAGGAGCTGTTTTCTTTGTCTGTCTCTAGGGTTTATCACACTCTCATCTCTCACACCACCTTCAACACACACACACTTTATTATTTTTCACAACTGAAATCCAATAATTTTTATCTGTTTATATGATTTTTAGATGAATAAAAACTGTACGGAAAGTATATATGAGTGTGTTCTTGTGTTCATTGATTTTGTAGTTTAAATGTACTTTTATGTATGTGTGTCTTGTGTTCATTGATTTTGTAGTTTAAAAATGTAGGTGTATGTATGTGTTTCTTTGTTTGTTTATTAATAATGGCAAAGCTTCAAAAATTTCAGAATTTTGCTTTTGCAGCTATTTTGTTTGTCTGTCTCTAGGGTTTATCACACTCTAATCTCTCACACCACCTTCAACACACACACTTTATTATTTTTCACAAATGAAACCCAATAATTTTTATCTGTTTATATGATTTTCTAATGAAAAAAACTGTACGGAAAGTATATATGAGTGTGTTCTTATTTTCATTGATTTTGTAGTTTAAATGTATTTTTATGTATGTGTGTCTTGTGTTTATTGATTTTGTGGTTTAAAATATAGGTGTATGTGTGTGTGTCTTTGTTTCTTTATTAATCATGGCAAAGCTTCAAAAATTTCAGAATTTTGCCCATGCAGCTGTTTTGTTTGTCTGTCTCTAGGGTTTATCACACTCTCATCTCTCACACCACCTTCAACACACACACACTTTATTATTTTTCACAAATGAAACCCAATAATTTTTATCTGTTATATGATTTTCTAATTAAAAAAACTGTACGGAAAGTATATATGAGTGTGTTCTTGTGTTCATTGATTTTGTAGTTTAAATGTATTTTTATGTATGTGTGTCTTGTGTTCATTGATTTTGTAGTTTAAAATGTAAGTGTATGTGTGTGTGTCTTTGTTTGTTTATTAATCATGACAAAACTTCAAAAATTTCAGAATTTTGCTTTTGCAGCTGTTTTGTTTGTCTGTCTATAGGGTTTATCACACACTCATCTCTCACACCACCTTCAACAAACACACACTTTATTATTTTTCACAAATGAAACCAATAATTTTTATCTCTTTATATGATTTTCTAATGAAAAAAACTGTACGGAAAGAATATATGAGTGTGTTCTTGTATTCATTGATTTTGCAGTTTAAATGTATTTTTATGTATGTGTGTCTTGTGTTCATTGATTTTGTAGTTTAAAATGTAGGTGTGTGTGTGTGTGTCTTTGTTCGTTTATTAATCATGGCAAAGCTTCAAAAATTTCAGAATTTTGCTTTTGCAGCTGTTTTGTTTGTCTGTCTCTAGGGTTTATCACACTCTTATTTCTCACACCACCTTCAACACACACACATTTTAATATTTTTCACAAATGGAACCCAATATTTTTAATCTGTTTATATGATTTTCTAATGAAAAAAACTGTACGGAAAGTATATATGAGTGTGTTCTTGTGTTCATTGATTTTGTAGTTTAAATGTATTTTTATGTATGTGTGTCTTGTGTTCATTGATTTTGTATTTTAAAATGTAGGTGTATGTGTGGCTCGCGGACCGCAGTGGCATAGGGTTTTAGCTGAGTTTGGTACCCTTGTCCGGGTAACAACCGTACCAATGACTCCATCTCCCACAAGTTTGGGATATGAAATCGAAGTGTAAAAACTTTGAAACCACGTGCAAAGCGGTGAAGAATGATATGCCCGACGAAACCGATGATGTGCTCATCGCCTTCGCCAAAGTGGAGTACCTTCGGACGGTTGGCCATAACTTTCACCACGTTTCGGCATGACAAATGTTACGCTCAGGCCGACGTTAGGTTATTTTAGTGTAATTTTCTTTTTTTCTTTTTTAGTGTAATTTTCTTTTTTTTTAGTGTAATGTTTTTTTTTTAAGTTAGTGTAATTTTTCTTTTATTTTTACTTTAATGTTTTTTTATAAATATGGTGGTAAATATTTAAATAGATTTGGTAAAAAAAAAAAAAACTCACTCACCTTGACCTATAACACCTTCTCGCGAGCAACCGCCGGTCGCTAACCACTGCCAAGTAAGCGTTGACGTGACAAAATATTATTCGATAAATCTCCCACTCACATCTACCACAACGGACAATATTACTCGTAACTAGCCAATTTAACCTGGTTTGGACAATGCCAACGACTTTTAAACATCTCTAACATGTTATATATATTTTCCAGGTGCCATTATCTAAAATATAAAATAAACGAAGATTTTTAACTAAGCATAAATGAAAACAAGTATTTCTCAAACAAACACACACTCCTCCTACGTACCACCCACAGGGGCGGATCTATTACTATTGCAGGGGGTGCGGGACGTTGCGGCTCAACTTCGCGTGCGTAGTGGAAAATTAGTGGAAAATTTGGTTTTTTTTACGAAATTTGAAAAACGTTGCTACTAAAATGAAAAAAAATGAAAAACGTTACTACTGAAAAATGTTTTCTAGATCCGCCACTGACCACCCAACACCACTCCAGCTGAGGAAGAAAGGTAAACTAGTAATTTACATCATTCATTCATGAGAGGATATTCACGTACAAATAAACACACCACACCATGCCTTTCTCTCTCTAACTTCCTCTACCACCCAACATATTCTTTCTTTCTCTCTCTCTGTAACACACACACACTCTACTCTCTAACACACACACACACACACACTCCTCCTACCACCCAACATTCTTTCCTTTCAGCTTCTCTATGTTGATCCTTAGTTAATCAGCTACTGTTTTATTATTTCCTTTTACGTTTCAGCTTCTCTTAGTTCAGGTATATATTGTTTTATTAACACACACTCTAACTTCCTTCTATGTTGATCAGCAGAAATGAAAGTGTTATATAATGGATATATCTAATAAAATAAATCAAGTTTTTTATCTGTTTATATGATTTTCTGATGAAAAAAAAATGGACGGAAAGTATATATGAGTGTGTTCTTGTGTTCATTGATTTTGTAGTTTAAAATGTAGGTGTATGTGTGTGTGTCTTTGTTTGTTTATTAATCATGGCAAAGCTTCAAAAATTTTAGAATTTTGCTTTTGCAGCAGTTTTGTTTGTTTGTCTCTACGGTTTATCACACTCTCATCTCTCACACCACCTTCAACACACACACACTTTATTATTTTCACAAATGAAACCCAATAACTTTTATCTGTTTATATGATTTTCTAATGAAAAAAAAAACTGTACGGAAAGTATATATGAGTGTGTTCTTGTGTTCATTGATTTTGTAGTTTAAATGTATTTTTATGTGTGTCTTGTGTTCATTGATTTTGTAGTTTAAAATGTAGGTGTATGTGTGTGTTTCTTTGTTTGTTTATTAATCATGGCAAAGCTTAAAAAATTTCAGAATTTTGCTTTTGCAGCTGTTTTGTTTGTCTGTCTCTAGGGTTTATCACCCTCTCATCTCTCACACCACCTTCAAACACACACCCTTTATTATTTTTCACAAATGAAACCCATTAATTTTTATCTGTTTATATGATTTTCTGATGAAAAAAAACTGCACGGAAAGTATATATGAGTGTGTTCTTGTGTTCATTGATTTGTAGTTTAAATGTATTTTTATGTATGTGTGTCTTGTGTTCATTGATTTTGTAGTTTAAAATGTAGGTGTATGTGTCTGTGTCTTTGTTTGTTTATTAATCATGGCGAAGCTTCAAAAATTTTAGAATTTTGCTTTTGCAGCTGTTTTGTCTGTCTGTCACACACACTGATGAGCCGGTCGTTACGGGTCATGCAAAACCTAATTAACCTAGGTAGATAGGGTAAATAGGGTATCAATCCAAGGAGCGTGTGGTTAGTGATTATCGCTTAGTTAACTTTGAAAATGTTGCTTATGAAGGTGCTAGTTAATTATGAAGTATGCAAATTATCATTTAAGAATTGGTTGAAGAGTTGTTGTTGATTAATATGAAACTTAAATTGAATTTGAAAGAAGTAAATAATAATACTTGTAAACAATTAGATAAAAATGATTACACTAAGGATTTGGTAATTGAACACTAGGGCTTTCAACAATTGGGCATAATTGGATGAACAAGGATAATGCAATTGTTACTAACGGGTTGATTGTTCAATAAATTTAGGTATCAAGTTTCGTCAACATTCAACAATGGACTAAACTATACTTTATCATCTAGAACATACAATCCTATGGTAGTGTTGATGCAAGGAACCATGCTTATCTCACTAGAAATTGGCACAAGATCAATTAACTAAAAATGAGTCTAGCATAAGATTAATCACTACTCAACACAAATAATTCAAGTACACAAGAACATTAATTCAAAGATTAAACAATACCCAAATGTTTCAGCCCTAGCTATCAAGAACTTACATCCCCAGTGTAATACAAATGTTTTTAGCCAAGCATGGCTATGGTGTTCATCATCTTCAAAATAGGGTCTTTAATCTTCAAGAAATTGATACTAGACTTTGGAGAATGATATGTGATTTTATGTTCTTGAATTCTAGGAATGATTCACAACAATAGCACTTATTAAGATAGGTTAGTGGTCAAAAATATGTCCCCCCAAAGATTCATCTTTATGGCCTCCTCTCGAGTCAATGGTCAAATCTCACATAAAAATCCATAAAAAGTGCTTTAAAATCGAAATTTAATGTGTTTGACCAGAGACCCCGTAGGCTACGCCCAAAATGGCCGTAGGCTACGGGGTTGGACGCGTAGGCTACGCCCTAAACATCAGTAGGCTACGCAGATGAAATGCCAACTCGAGTTTCTACTGTTTACGGGCTATCTACGCCTTCCTTACGAGTTGGCTACGCCCAAAATGCCTGTAGGCTACGCTATAAGCCTCTTTTTGCCCATTTTCTTCGATTTCTTCCACCCGAATCACTCTAGCTTCCATCCGAAGTCCCGTTAAGCTCCCAAAACACACTTTTAACTTTGTTAACCTGCAAAACATAAATCTAATCAAAGTAGTGTGCTCGTAATTCCAAAATTGCATAAAAATACAATCTTAGTCTCGAAAAAACCTTGAACTTTCACCCGCGTATCATATCCCCACACTTACTCTTTGCTTGCCCTCAAGCAAATTACTGAACTTCACCCGATAAACAATTCAAACAATTTCCAACCTTTTTATCGATTCTAAAAAAACGGTCCTTAGTCATACCCTAACTCACAAGACTTACGTCTATTAGTAGATTTACATTCCAAGGTTTTAAATGTTACTCCATAAACCAAGAATTTGCCTAGCCAAATCCAACTAAATCCAAGTTCACATTTTTGCACACCCCTCACAATGGTTCACTCTACTCGGTTTAAGCAAAACTAGTTGTAATGCACTAGTATATTACATTAATCCCTCAAAACCGATTATAATGCATGTTAGTATAGGCTTGCAACTCAATCGCCCTTCACCAAATCACACAAAAGTCAACACAAGTCAAAAGGTCTTTAAAGGGTTGTAATGGGGCTAGGCGAAGGGTATGGAATGGGATATTTAAAGTGACTAAGGTGATGAAAATTCAACTTTTATTACATCAAACAACTGATCAAAATTAACAGACTAGCACAACTATAAGGTAATGATGCGCCTTTTTATTCTACGACTAACTTGAGTTTTTTTCTTTTTTCTTTTTAAGGCTTTGCTCTTTTTAAATGCTTTTGCAGTTGTGTTTTTTTTTTTACACAACTAATAATAATTGTAAACTATTTACACACAAAGGAACAACCTTCAATTGAATTTTCATCACTCGGGTTTAAAGTGAAAAAGGCTTACGGGTTAACTGGGTGATCAATTGAAAGGTTAAAGGCTCAAAATTGTTTAACTAGGAGAGGTTTTTTTTTTTTGTCAAGGATATCAAAGTGGTGTAAAAATAAAAAGGTCAAACCTAATGCCTTAATCATTCTTGTGTCTCAATTGGTCTAATGTGGCAAGCGTATCAAAAGTTGCAAGTTCTACTTTATGCAATTATAATGGCACACTCAATTCAAATGAACACAACATGCCAATAGATGTGGAATTTTTATAGAGTGTTAGCATGTTGTGGTGGCTCAATAATCTCTCATGAACATGAAGGGGAAAATAGGTTGCCGATATGCAAAAATGCTATACTCTTCACTAGTCTTTTCTAACTAGGCATTCCACATTTTTCAAAAACCATCCTTGGAAAAACACGTCAAGGAACTTAAAGAGTTTATGACCATGACTAGAGATCGAATTTCATGATCCAATAATCAGGTGGAAAAGGCTTTCTTAGGATCGAGCTTGTTTCAATTTTTTTTTTTTTTTTTTGAGGGTCTTAAAAATTCAAGTTTAAATAGATATCCCCTCATCCCCACACTTTGAGTCCAACATTGTCCTCAATGTGTAGGTTTAAATGACGGGATTTCAAAATGCTTAAATTTTTCTTTCCTCTCCCACACTTAGAGTACACATTGTCCTCAATGTGTAGGGAGAAACGAAAAGCGCACATGGGAATGTGATGAATACCCAACAAAGACTCACCCCGGAACAAAATAATATACAATCCACTTATTTCTAACTAAAGAACCATCAATAGCGTAGTGAAAAGAGGTGCACCTGGTTTAGTTTCATGCTTCGTGTTCCTTGCTTTCAACAATATGGCCATCCATTCCATTGTGAATAAACCTACAACTGGAATATGTGTTGAAGCATGCTTCTCACAAAAGAAATTAAGGGTTGTTGGTTTATTAGTTGTTGAAAGATGCTTACCAGATACTTGAATACATTTTTTTTTAATACTAAAACCAAAACACTGACTAAGGATAGATCCTTTAAACCTCCCGGCATTCCGGTTATGAGGACGAGTGAGGTCTCGTAAGGGTTAAACACACCCACAACACTTATTTATATACTACGAAAGTTCCAAACAAACAAAACACTCCTAGAAAAGTAAATAAAACCACACATAAGCAAACAAAAACTAAAACAAAAAAAAATTAAAAACAAAAAAATTATACAACAATAAAGCATACCTCACTGTCAACGATAATACCTTTCATTCGGGTCACGGGGTGGGTATGGCTGATATGGTAATCCAACAAGTTCTCCCCACATCTCCTGGAAACTGTCAAAGGGAGATGAGGAAGAACCTCCTTCAGCGGGCTGTGGTGGTGGGGTCGGAACAAAGCTTGAAGATATCCCCTACGGCCACTGCAATCCATCCTGTACCGCCCGAGGAGCTGTCCTGATGGTCGAATAGTCAACCCATGGGGCGGTTTGTTGATATGGTCGCCCCTCTCGTAAGTCCCGATGGTGCCTGTTTTGTTCATCCAACATAAACCAGTTCACCCGGTCTCTCTCCAACTCCAAAGCATAGGCGCGTGCACGCCTATCTTCTAACTCCTCTCTTTCCTTTTCATGCGCCCTTCGCGCCTCCTCTCTCATATCCGCCTCCAATCTGGATCTTGTAATGTTATCATAGATCTGGCGGCTAGCAGGACACCAAGATTCAAATCCACCAGGTCTCTCCATAATCACCATCCGCGCTAGCTCAATTGACATTCCTTTACCACGAGGCACTGTTGCCTGCCTTCTCAAGTTGGTTAAATCCGGGGCATCTATTCTTCCCATATCCTGAGCATCAATAGGTGGAGCATTTACATCCCTTACACTAAAAGTTTTTTTAGTCCGATCATCGAGGAATATGTGGTTATGCTCCACCTTGCTATAACTGATCTCTGATTTTTTTATTTTCTTAAAATCAAATGGTATCACCTTGTTTGTTACCCAAAGTGCACCTGCCGGAATGCATCCTTGCTCTATCAACATTTCATTAATCAGACGCACATATGGAATCATTTTTCTTTGGTGCATATCTCTCGAATCCCAAATATTCATCAAACAAATATGCCTAAAAGAGAACTTTGGAGCACCAAATAACAAAGCATAAACCACCCTTAAATCCCAAGTACGGAGATGTAACCTATCCCCGTTTCTAACCACAATGTTCTCAAGTGATATTTTATGTAACACCTTTCCTTCCAACGTCATGTGATTCCTATCCATCAACCCCCTCTCCAATCCGGAATGATTATATCTGTTAAGTTAGCGGGGTCATTTTGCAGCCGTGCACCTGACCAGAATGCCTCAAATTCAGGATAGTGATAAGCTCCCACACCTAGCGAGTCAAAATTGGCAATTCTATTCATGGTTTCAAATGACATGATCATTTTCTTTCCCGCCACTTCTCCAATCAACTTCCATGCGGCAGGTGGACCACGATCATCAAACCTCAAAGATGACATCCATTCACAAACGGCTTGCATATATATTTTACTATGCCCTCCTTTGCACCAATCCAACGCCCTTTCCCATCCTAGCCTTTCAAATTTTTGGGTGATATTAAACAGCCTAAATTCTTCTAAATTAACTGCTCTTTCAACAACACATACACCCAAAACTCCTCCTCTCGAATCTGCCATCTTCCATCTCCACAATCTTTTCTCCTCAGCCTTGTTCTTAAAATCAGACAGCCTCTTTGATTTATCTTTATCCCACTTTTCTTTAATCGGGTCATTCAAAGCATCCAACCATTTCCAATCTTGAGCTGCATTGGCTACAGCCAACGCTTCATCTTCCACTTCTTCTGGGTCATTCATTTCTATATCAAGATCCTCATCTAAATTCTGCAGTCGACCTTTTCCTCTCCCTTTACGTGAAGATGACGATAGTCCTTCCTCTGTGGATTTGCTCTTCCTTTTCCTAAACATTTTCAACTCGACAATGTTACCATGTTCTGTGGGGTATTCCACGTAAGGCTTCAACCGATGCCCGTTCACAGTTTGCTTTGACCCATCTTTTGGGTCCTCGATATCTACCTCGCCAAGCTTTCCAACCCTTGTTATGATGTATGGGCCAGTCCATTTGCTCTTGAGCTTTCCAGGGAAGAGCTTCAACTTGGAATTGTAGAGCCAAACTTTTTGACCCACTTCAAATTCCTTCTTGCGAATTTTCGCATCATGAGCTTTTTTCATTTGATCTTTGTATTTTGACGCGATTTCGTAAGCTTCATCCCTTAGCTCTTCTAACTCACACAATTTGAGTTTCCTTTCTCGGCCTGCATCATCATATCTCAAATAAACATTTTTGATAGCCCAATATGCCCGGTAAACTAATTCGACCGGGAGATGACAATCCCTACCATACACTAGTCGATAAGGAGTTGTTCCAATAGGTGTTTTGTAGGCCGTGCGGTAGGCCCATAAAGCATCATCGAGCTTAGTTGACCAATCCTTTCGGTCCGCACGAACCGTCTTTTGTAGAATTTCTTTAATTTGCCTATTGGAAACCTCAACTTGTCCACTAGTTTGTGGATGATATGGGGTGGCAATCCTATGGTCAACACCATATTGCTTAAGCAATTTTCCGAATTTTTGGTTTTTAAAATGTGATCCCCCATCACTTATAATTGTGCGAGGTAACCCAAACCTTGAAAAAATATATGTTTGTATAAAATTGCAAACAACGATATGGTCATTGGTTTTGGTGGCGATAGCTTCAATCCATTTAGAAACATAATCTACCGCCACCAAAATGTATAGATTACCAAAAGAATTGGGAAATGGTCCCATGAAATCAATCCCCCATACATCGAACACATCAACAACCAAAATGGGTTGCATTGGCATTTCATCACGTCTTGAGATGCTTCCTAATTGTTGACAATGTAGGCAGTTTCTAGCATACTCAAATGAATCCTTAAAAATTGTTGGCCAATACAACCCACTAGACAAAACCTTGTGACCTGTCTTTTGGCCACTAAAATGTCCTCCACATGCATAAGAATGCACGTGCTTCAACACACTCATGATCTCTTCATCCGGGATGCATCTTCGAATGATTTGATCCGCTCCCACTCTAAATAAGTCAGGTTCATCCCAAATGTAATGTTTCACTTGGGACAAAAAGTGGAGCCTCTTCTTCCTCACCCAATGTTCCGGCATTGTACCTGTCACTAAAAAATTAACAATATTAGCAAACCAAGGTAACGTCGAAACAGCTAACAGGTGTTCATCTGGGAATGACTCATTAATTTCATTCGTTGAGTCTTCCTCCTCAATCATCAATCTAGACAAATGGTCTGCGACCACATTCTCCGTGCCTTTCTTGTCACGTATCTCCAAATCAAACTCTTGTAGTAAGAGTATCCATCTGATCAACCGGGCTTAGCATCCTTTTTGTCCATTAAATACCTGACAGCACTGTGGTCAGTATAAATAATAATTTTACTACCCCATACGTAAGACCGAAATTTGTCTAGAGCATATACCACCGCAAATAGCTCTTTTTCGGTAGTTGTATAATTCAATTGTGCTTCCGAAAGAGTCTTACTTGCGTAATATATAGCAACAGGTTTCTTTTCTACCCGTTGACCCAACACGGCCCCAACCGCATACCCACTTGCATCACACATGATTTCAAAAGGCAAAGACCAATTGGGTGATTGCAAAATTGGGCCCCAACTAACTTCTCTTTCAAAATATTAAAGGCTTCAATACATTTTTCATCAAAATTAAATGGAGCATCTTTCAATAACAAATTACATAAAGGTTTTGTTATGTCGCTAAAACCCTTAATGAACCTCCTATAAAAACCGGCATGCCCCAAAAATGATCTAATGCCCTTAATACTAGTGGGATAAGGTAAAGTTGAAATAACTTGTATTTTGGCATGATCAACCTCAATCCCACGACTAGAAACCACATGGCCCAACACTATCCCCTCTTGGACCATAAAATGACTTTTCTCCCAACTCAAAACCAGATTTGTTTCAACGCATCTTTGTAAAACCTTTTCCAATTGATCTAAGCAAGAATTAAATGATGACCCGAAAATAGAAAAATCATCCATAAAGATTTCCAAAGACTCCCCCACCATATCCGAAAAGATACTCATCATACACCTTTGAAAGGTGGCGGGGGCATTACAAAGACCAAATGGCATTCGCCTAAATGCAAATGTTCCATATGGACAAGTAAATGTGGTCTTTTGTTGATCTTCGGGATGAATAGCAATTTGATTGTAACCCGAATACCCATCCAAGAAACAATAAAAATTTTTTCCGGCTAATTTTTCTATTATTTGGTCAATAAAAGGTAAGGGGAAATGGTCTTTAGAAGTTGCAGCATTCAACTTCCTATAATCAATACAAATACGCCACCCGGTTACCGGTCGGGTGGCTACCTCCTCACCTGAGTCGTTTTTCACGACTTGGATACCTGCCTTCTTTGGAACGGTTTGAGTTGGGCTAACCCACTGGCTATCGGATATAGGGTAAATGATACCCGCATCTAACCACTTCAAAACTTCTTTCTTCACCACCTCCCGCATATTAGGATTGAGTCTCCTTTGGGCATCTCTTGCGGGCGTCACCTTCTCATCCGTGATGATCTTGTGCATCACAATCGACGGACTAATACCTTTCAAATCCGCCACAGTCCACCCGATAGCCGCTCTATGGGTCACTAATACCTTCATCAATTTTTTCTCTTGCTCCCCGGTTAAATTTGAAGCGATGATCACCGGGAGCGTGTTGCCTTTACCAACATAAGCATATTTTAAATGCTTAGGCAACTCCTTCAATTCCACTTGTGGCGGCTCGACTAATGATGGCTTCATTTTCGTGTCAATATGATCCGGAAGACTTTCCACATGATGAGTCCATGGTGGTCTTCCTTCCTGTACCGCCTTTGCTTCTTGCTTCTTCTCCTCCTCCTCAGCTATGCTTTTCAACATTTCCGCCTGTGACCTGTCAAACATAAAACACACTCCTCTATTGTGTTTTCATCATCTACAATGGTGTCGTATAGAGGTATACACTCGTCAACAATGTCCGCCATATAGCATTCATCATTGACTAGAGGGTCAGTTCCATTTGAAAAAACATTTAACCGGACCCTACGATTACCAAAGGTCATGTCAAGCGTGCCCGTCTTGCAATTAATTTGGGCATTAGATGTGGCTAAAAACGGTCGACCAAGAATAACCGGTGGTTGTTTGGTTAGGTCCATGGAAACATAATCAAGTACTAGGAAATCCACCGGATAATAAAAATCTTCAACTTTTACTATCACATCGGTAACCATCCCGCGGGGTAGCTTAGGAGTCAAATCGGCTAATACCACCGTGGTATTAGACTCTTGAAGTGGACCAAATTCGTATTGGTCATAAAGGCTACCCGGCAAGATGCTCACACTAGCTCCAAGATCCAAAAGCGCCCGAGTCATTTTAAATTCCCCAACCTGAATGGATATGATAGGTGTTCCCGGATCTTGTAACTTGGGTGGAAGTGAACCCGAAAGAATAGAACTCACATTTTCAGTTAAATCAATTTTCTTGGGTATTTTATGAGTTCTCTTTTGGGTACACATGTCCTTTAGATACTTTGCATAAGAGGGGACTTGTTTGATTGCATCTAAAAGTGGTAAACTAATTTTCACTTGTTTAAAAATTTCCCACAACTCTTCTTGTTGCGGGCCTCTTTTCTTGACCACTTTTTTAGATGGCTCCAACAATGCTTCGGGATAAGGGACGGTATTACCCTCCATACCCTTCTCCTTAGCCGTTGGATCTTGTTTGTTCTCAACGGGTTTTGATTTTTCAAAATTTTTTCTACTTTGATTTTGACCCGTTTTCTCCTCACTTTCACTTTCATCACTCACATCTTCCACCTCCCCTTCAACAAATTGGGGAGATGGTGGCTCAATTTTATTTTCAATTTTATTATCAATGATTTTACCACTACGAAGAACGGTTACCTTATTAATGGGAACATTGCGAGTGTTCTTCGAACTCGAACCTTGATGTTGCGGGTTGATAGTGGTATCACTAGGAAGCTTCCCCGTGCTTCCTCTCCATTGAGCCATTTCTTCCGCTAATTGGCCCACTTGTTTAGCCAAGGCCTCGTGAGACTTATCCCTCACCTCATTCCCTTTCTTCATTTCCTTGATGTCATTGTTGGAGTCTTTCATCATGTTCATTAGTGCATCCAACTTTGAACTCAAGGATTCATCACCACCTTGATTTCCCGAAGAATTTCCTTGATTGCTTGAGGGGCCGCCTTGGTTGTAACCTCGTTGGTAATTATTGCTGTACCCTTGGTTACCACCTTGATTGTAGTTGTTTCTTTGGTAACCGCCTTGATTACTACCTTGGCGACCTTGATATTGTCCACCACCGCTTTGATTACCCGATTGGAAATTCGGGTTCATTTGATTGGAAGGATTACCATACCTAAAGTTAGGATGGTTTCTCAAGCCCGCATGATAAGTGTTGGAGTTCATGTCATACTTCCTTTCTCCATACACTTGATTTACTTCTTCGGTTGTTTGACCCATATCACCGGAGCACTCACTAGCTTTATGCCCCAAATCTCCACAATTATCACAGACAGGGTATTGTACCGATGACACCTCTCGTTTCTTCATCCTTGCCAACTCTCTCTCCAACTGAGCAATCCGGTCTTTAGAACTTGAATCTGCATCGGGAAGAGATTTAGAGACCGGGTGTTTAGTTCTTCGATCAGCTGCCTCTTCCGATTTTGAATTCTTTGCCATTAGCTCCAAAAAATCCCAATCTTCTTGCTCTGGATTAGATAACAAGGTTCCATTGCTAGTAGACTTGAGGTATTTTCTTTCCTCTTTACTCAGTCCATTCACAAAACTACTAACCAATTCCCAAAGGTCGATGTTGTGGTGTGGGCATTTCCGAATTAACTCCTTGAAGCGAGTGAAAGCTTCATGAAGTGGTTCCCCTTGTAACTGTTGGAATGAACGAATCTCTAACCGCACCCCATCTGTTTTAAAATTGGGGAAATATTCATCCAAAAATACCTGTTGCATTCTCTCCAGGTATAGATGTTGTGTGCGGGTAGAGTAAGGAACCAAGTCTTCGCTTTATCCTTGAGAGAAAACCGGAATAACCTCAACTGAACTTCATCTAAAGAGAAGTTATGACCTCCCATAGTACCGCACATTGCCTTGAATTCAGACAGGTGATCATATGGGTCTTCAGTAGCCATTCCATGGAAATGAGGAAGAATGTTGATGTAATTTGGCTTGCAATCAAAAGATCTTCTTCCTGGAGGTGGTGGTACAATTGGTGATTCATTCTCAGATGCAAGTGTTCTAAACCGACCATTGACTCCTTGCATTGGAACTGGGGGCCTTCTTCGTGGAGCATCAATTTCTTCACCTCTAGGTTGTCTTCCCCCATTAGGTCTTCTTTCTGCTCGACCCACAAAATTTTCACCCCGGTTTTGGTGAATGTTGGGAATTTGATGCCTTCTTGGGTTTTGTCTCGGTTGATGATTATTGACGACATGATTGTAATAACCGTCATTACCCCCGTTTCGATTTGCACCCATATTAGAACTATTATCACTTTGATACTCTTCCTCGTCCCCATGATCATCACTAACATTTCGGTAACCCCAATCCTCATCTTCCTCAGTGTAATCCCTTTCGGAATATTCGTCTTCCCCCGAATGGTAAGAATGAACACTAACTCTATCTGATGATTGGTAACTGGGTACACTGAACGGATCATCATCATTAATGTTCGCCCTTAATTCTTCAATATTCTCAACATAATCATTATATCCGGCTTCATTGTATCGATTGACCGGATCAAATGTGGGATTGCCACGGTTAGATATGGAAGAACCTTGGTTTACATTTCGGTTGTTGGGATTTCGGTTATGAAGTGGTTGGTGAGGTAGGTGTTGTTGTGAATTTTGGGCTTGGTTTTGATGAGGTGGAGTGGGTGGTCTTCGATTTTCACCTGAACGGTGATTTGGGTTTGAGCTTGCCATTTGAACGGTTCCAAAAGACAAAGGTTGAATTGTAGGTGGTGATTGGGAGTTAGAAGGAATCGGCTCCTCTAACCGGTGTTGTCGGTTTCTTCTAGCTACTCTCTCGATTTCCGGTTCAAACACTAAAGGAGATGTTCTCCCCGAATGTCGTGTACGCATGCACTACCTGTAAACTGCACAAATAACACACCCCGCGTAACAAGGAAAAGTAGAGAATAAACCAAACAAACAATTAAACAAATTATCACAATATTAACTACTCAAGAAGCACTAAGCTCACTGGCTCCCCGGCAACGGCGCCATTTGATGAGCCGGTCGTTACGGGTCATGCAAAACCTAATTAACCTAGGTAGATAGGGTAAATAGGGTATCAATCCAAGGAGCGTGTGGTTAGTGATTATCGCTTAGTTAACTTTGAAAATGTTGCTTATGAAGGTGCTAGTTAATTATGAAGTATGCAAATTATCATTTAAGAATTGGTTGAAGAGTTGTTGTTGATTAATATGAAACTTAAATTGAATTTGAAAGAAGTAAATAATAATACTTGTAAACAATTAGATAAAAATGATTACACTAAGGATTTGGTAATTGAACACTAGGGCTTTCAACAATTGGGCATAATTGGATGAACAAGGATAATGCAGTTGGTACTAACGGGTTGATTGTTCAATAAATTTAGGTATCAAGTTTCGTCAACATTCAACAATGGACTAAACTATACTTTATCATCTAGAACATACAATCCTATGGTACTGTTGATGCAAGGAACCATGCTTATCTCACTAGAAATTGGCACAAGATCAATTAACTAAAAATGAGTCTAGCATAAGATTAATCACTACTCAACACAAATAATTCAAGTACACAAGAACATTAATTCAAAGATTAAACAATAGCCAAATGTTTCAGCCCTAGCTATCAAGAACTTACATCCCCAGTGTAATACAAATGCTTTTAGCCAAGCATGGCTATGGTGTTCATCATCTTCAAAAGAGGGTCTTTAATCTTCAAGAAATTGATACTAGACTTTGGAGAATGATATGTGATTTTATGTTCTTGAATTGTAGGAATGATTCACAACAATAGCACTTGTTAAGATAGGTTAGTGGTCAAAAATATGTCCCCCCAAAGATTCATCTTTATGGCCTCCTCTCGAGTCAATGGTCAAATCTCACATAAAAATCCATAAAAAGTGCTTTAAAATCGAAATTTAATGTGTTTGACCAGAGACCCCGTAGGCTACGCCCAAAATGGCCGTAGGCTACGGGGTTGGACGCGTAGGCTACGCCCTAAACATCAGTAGGCTACGCAGATGAAATGCCAACTCGAGTTTCTGCTGTCTACGGGCTATCTACGCCTTCCTTACGAGTTGGCTACGCCCAAAATGCCTGTAGGCTACGCTATAAGCCTCTTTTTGCCCATTTTCTTCGATTTCTTCCACCCGAGTCACTCTAGCTTCCATCCGAAGTCCCGTTAAGCTCCCAAAACACACTTTTAACTTTGTTAACCTGCAAAACATAAATCTAATCAAAGTAGTGTGCTCGTAATTCCAAAATTGCATAAAAATACAATCTTAATCCCGAAAAAACCTTGAACTTTCACCCGCGTATTACACACACACACTTTATTATTTTTCACAAATGAAACCCAATAATTTTTATCTGTTTATATGATTTTCTAATCAAAAAAACTATATGGAAAGTATATATGAGTGTGTTCTTGTGTTCATTGATTTTGTAGTTTAAAATGTAGGTGTATGTGGGGCTCGCGGACCATAGTGGCATAGGGTTCTAGCCGAGTTTGGTACCCTTGTCGGGGGTAACAACCGTACCAATGACTCCATCTCCCACAAGTTCGGGATATGAAATCAAAGTGTAAAAACTTCGAAACCACGTACAAAGCGGTGAAGAATGATATGCCCGACGAAACAGATGATGGGCTCGTCGCCTTCGCCAAAGTGGAGTACCTTCGGACAGTTGGCCATAACTTTCATCACGTTTTGGCGTGACAAATGTTACGCTCGGGCCGACGTTAGGTTATTTTAGTGTAATTTTTTTTTTCTTTTTTAGTGTAATTTTCTTTTTTTTAGTGTAATGTTTTTTTAAGTTTAGTGTAATTTTTCTTTTATTTTTAGTTTAATGTTTTTTTTATAAAATATGGTGGTAAATATTTAAATAGATTTGGTAAAAAAACACACTCACCTTAACCTATAACACCTTCTCACGAGCAACCATCGGTCGCTAACCAATGCCAAGTAAGCGTTGACGTGACAATATATTATTCGATAAATCTCCCACTCACATCTACCACAACGGACATTCTTACTCGTAACTAGCCAATTTAACCTGGTTTGGACAATGCCAACGACTTTTAAACATCTCTAACATGTTAAATATATTTTCCAGGTGCCATTATCTAAAATATAAAATAAACGAAGATTTTTAACAAAGCATAAATGAAAACAAGTATTTCTCAAACAAACACACACTCCTCCTACGTACCACCCAACACCACTCCAGCTGAGGAAGAAGGGTAAACTAGTAATTTACATCATTCATTCATGAGAGGATATTCACGTACAAACAAACACACCACGCCATGCGTTTCTCTCTCTAACTTCATCTACCACCCAACATATTCTTTCTCTCTCTCTCTAACATACACACACTCTCTACTCTCTAACACACACACACACACACACTCCTCCTACCACCCAACATTCTTTCCTTTCAGCTTCTCTAAGTTGATCCTTAGTTAATCAACTACTGTTTTATTATTTCCTTCTACGTTTCAGCTTCTCTTAGTTCAGGTATATACTGTTTTATTAACTCACACTCTAACTTCCTTCTATGTTGATCAGCAGAAATGAAAGTGTTATATAATGGATATATCTAACAAAATAAATCAAGTTTTTTATCTGTTTATATGATTTTCTGATGAAAAAAAACTGGACGGAAAGTATATATGAGTGTTGTTGGGTCTGCTGACCTGGAAAAGAACAGGTGATTGGAAAGCAAAAATATACTACTCAGTTGATCCTTAGCAATAACAGCATTTACAAGTTACTTCTCCCAAAAGACTGTTGGCCCTAACATCTGTTGTACCCTAACAACTGTTGTGACAACTGCTGCTACAAAGGTCTGATAGATAACAACTGCTAGAGAACAACTGCTGACCAAAGGTCTGATGAAGAACAACTGTTGAATCAAAGTACTGAAGACTAAAGGTCTGCTGGAGCTAACAACACTTAGGCTCCAACAGATGATTCAAGACTATCAGAGTTTTCCTATCAGCTGTTTGCCTTTCAGAGTTTTCCAATGTAACAGTAGTTTGTATCAACAGATGTTTTATGTTTGTTATTCTGTTAGAGGTCACTATCTTAGGTGACGTCAGCCTAGGTCATTAGAGATTTAGATTTGTCTATAAATAGAACAGTTCTTGTACTGTTCTATTCATCACTCAAAACATTCTCTTTGACAAACAATCACTGAGTGATCAGGCTGAGGGGGAGTACTTGTACAATTCTTTGTAATCATTTGACATTAATGAAAGCATTCGATTGAAAAACATTTATTCTCTTGTTTTGATTAATAGTTTATCATTCCGCTGCACTTTCCATTTATAATTCATTTCATTCATTGTTCTTATTACTTAAACAATCAAAACAATCAAAACTAGATCCTAACAATTGGTATCAGAGCTTGGTCAATTAAATTCGATCTAACCAATCAATTTAATATAAACAGATCAGCTCACAATTATTGATATCGTTTGTTTGTTGGATTGAAAACAGAGTAATAGTTTATTTTCGTTTCAACCATTTTTAAACAGACTTTGTTTTGAAACAATCAGAGGGTGGCTTCAATCAATCACGATCCACACAACACTAGCATGAACAACAAGCCACCGATGCTTGTCAGATCTTGTAACACCCCAACCGATGACGGAAACATCGAGGTGCCACGAGGTAACGATCGTTCATGAGCTCGAGGTACTAAAATACAAATATTTATTTAATCACGATTGAGTGTTAAACATTACATTTCGAAACACCAAATTACAAGAAACGAAGCATAAGTTTTATTTTATGATGTCTAAGTCCAAGCCTTATGTGATAAACTTCATGCATCTCCTGAAACATGTACAAAATAGTATCTGTCAACACACATGATGTTGGTGAGTACACTTAGTTAGTGTACGTATGATATAGGTATAAAAAGGTTTTACAATTCAAGTGTTATGATTTACTCAAGGCAGTATGATAAACACGTAAGCACACGATGCGGGTCACAATCAAACCTTTATGTTGACAAAGACTAAAGAATTAACAATGACCCAAGACTTCCCTAACGCATAGGTATTTTCCATTAGGCGGGTTGTCAATCCAAATAGCGCTATTCATTGTTAAAGTCGGCTAGCAAAGTTAATGATTATGTAACGATTGCAAGTATACTACGTTTATGTCTAATCATCAAGCACAAGAATTTAAAGCATAACATGTGTATGAATTGTATGTAAAACGTTTATGAATATGTGTAAGTGTAAGTTTCATAGGTATACTCACAGTTTTGCTAAGCACGATAAATCTGAATAAACTTGTCACGAGTTAAGACTACGAATTCTTGAAGAACTTAACCTATACGTATAAGAATACTAATAAGGGATATGTCTTAAGAGTCTAAGACGTCCAAAATCTAAGGCGTTAGGATTCGTTAAATTATTTGGGGAAATAGTATTTTTATAAAAATAAGTATTTAATGATAAATATGTATCACGAAAGCATATTATGTTTTAAATTTCATAAAATGACTAAGTAAACTAATTATTCTTATTTGAATATTTTGTATAAAAATATTCTAATTAATTTATATAAAGGTTTTAGTCAATTATTTTAACTAAATATATAACGATTTTTATGACTACATAATATTTAAACAAATGAGTCTAAGATTCACACTTATGATTTTCAGCTCTGAAATATTTTTATAGAAAAACATTTATAAAGAGATTTTATATATGATATAAAATTAGATGTTTTATTTATGTCTTATTAAGCATAAATAAGGCTAAAATACAAGATAAACCTCAAAAAGGTTATTTTGATGAAAATTAGTTACCTTCTGATGAAAAGTAATAAAAAATAATTTTTCCACCATTTTTCTCAATTTACTTTTATCTAAAACTGATTTATTGAGTTTAATTTATGCTTTAGATGATTAAAAATAGGAAAAATCCATAAAACGTATTGTTTTCTGAACTCATAATTTTTATTTAAGTTTCTTATGATTAGGAATAACCTCACAAAAATTTTGGGATTTAAATCCTTTAAAATGAATTTTTAATCAATTTATTATGATAAAAAGGATTTAAATTGATAACTATGCGAAAATAAATTATTTTCCCGAAGATAAAAATACTATGATCTTCTACATGATGTCAAGATACTGCACGTAAAGTTTCATAATTTTTGGAACAAGAATGAATTTATTATGAATATTATTTATTTAAAGCTAATTAAACAAATAATTTAAGAAAACATGTAAAAAACGTTTCAAAACAGAGAGAAAATGACATGAAAATTATTCTAACATCTTGAAATATATTTTCACCAATTTTCATGTTAAAATACTTAATATCCGATTTTATATGAATTAATCATGATTTCAGATATATAAAATGATTAAAAATATTAAAAATCGTCAAAAATTCACGAAAATTTTTATACAACTTCTAATCAGTAATATGATCATACATACCAAGTTTCGAAATTTTTAGATCAACGATGGTTGAGTTATGGAATTTTAAAGTTGTAAATACTTTTAAATCAAAATCCCCAATTAATCAAGAACACCCTAATCCTAGATTTTTCAATTGGAGCCCTTAACGATTATGTTTGCTGAATTAAACAGAGGGCTTTTGATCTACTAACATAAATGAAAGAATAACCAAAAGGAATTGGAAAAACTCACGAGTTTGATAGTCCGATTGATAAGAACACGAAAATAGCAAAACCCACTTAAATAAGCCTTCAATTCGTGAAAACCACGAGATGATAAACGATGATTCAGTTACAGACTTGATAGACTAGATAGGGAGAGTATATGGGTAAGTTTAATTGTGATAAAACTAGATAGAAATGGAGTAATTAGATTATGATTTAAAATGGGTATTTATAAGCAAAATTTCAACTAGTGTGAACACAAATATGGATAATGATAAGATTTCAACTATGGTAGGCTATGGTGGCTGGATAGATATGGATGTGTTTGGGATAAGAGTCGGCTGATTTTTTTTTTTTAAGGAAGGACTAAAATAGTGTATTTGGGTAAAGCCAAAGGTGCAATTGTTACAGATCTGAATACAATATCTGGCAACGTCGGATGAGCCATGTTCTAGCTCAACAGAACACTGGGTGTTGGAAGTCGGTTATCTTCGGACCACATGTTCCGATGGTGCCGAGTACTGAAGATCCCAAGGTTCAAGAGCCTAAGAAACTAGAAAACTACTCCGACCAGGATTTTCAGAAAATTGAGTTAGAAGCCAAGGCCTTTAGTATTGTGGCCATGGCTCTACCCAATGATATATATGCTGGGCTGTTACACTGTAACAGTGCAAAATGAGTTGTGGGATGCACTCAAAGAACAATTTGGTGGGACTGAAGAGGTTATTGAAAACAACCGTGAAATACTTAACCAACAATATGAAACATTCAGTCATGTAAAGGAGAGTCATTAACTTAACAATTTGAGAGATTTAACTGTCTCATAAGTGAACTAAAACTGGTTGGTCTAACTTACCCATATTCAACTTTGAACCATAGGTTTTTAAGATCACTACCAGATAAATGGGACACTATTGCTATAGTTATGAGAAACTCAATTGGATTCAAGGACCTATCACTGACACAGCTTCATGGTAAGCTCTTGACCTATGAGAGAGAGCTTAACCAGAAAAAGAAGCTCCAGGACTCTGGAAAAGTGTCTGATGATTATGTATTTGGTAACACAGCACTTTGGGTCATGATGAGGTGCCTGGTAATAATAAGGATCAGAGTTATGATCATTTCATTGATATAACTTCAGGTTTTAACTCTGATTCTTATTCACCAAACTATGCTTTTACAACAAGTGGTGGTGATATCCAGGCATCTGATAACATATCCTTTGAGTATGATGACTTAAAGTACTTTGACCCTGATGATTTGGAAGAAATGGACATTATGCACCAATTGGCCCTTCTCAGTGTAAGAACTAACAATTTTTACAAGAAAACTGGGAGAAGGTTTCCAGGGTTAACTGGCAGGTCAAAAGTGGGGTTGGATAAATCAAAGATTAAGTGTTAAAAATGTCATAGACTTGGTCATTTTGCTAGGGAATGTAGGAGTCAACATGGTACACCTATGATTACCTATCCAAATCAAAGGCCACAGACCAACACTTATCAAATTTCCCATAATACCCCTGGACCAAACGTGCAAAACACTACTCATTTTACACAGTCCTCAACACACTGTTCCTGTCCAGTTTGTCCAAACCACTGTTCCTCATATCCACTATATGCAAACACCTGTTGCTCAGGCACAAGTGCTAATGACTGCTGCTCCACCCTCTGCCCCTGCAGAGACCAGTCAACAGAGCTTCTTTAGACAAGGCTTTGTTGATTGGAGCAGTCTACCAGATGAGCTATCAGATGAAAATTTTGCTCTTGTAGCCAAAGCTGAAAATGAACCAGAAAATTTTTGTTTCATGGCTATGGTTGAAGAAGTTGAATCTGAGGATGTGGTAACTAAATCTGATGTTGTGACTGATGTTATTGTTGATGAAGTAATTGCAGATACAAAATCTGAAGAAGAGGTTGTGAATCTCTCAGATCCCTGGGGTGCATCTGATGATTGTGAGTGCAAGTGTGATTGTGAGTGCAAGTGTGATTGTGCATTGATGGCTGCTGCTAAGGGAGCTTCGGCTTGCTTAGATAGCCTTTGGTATGTAGATAGTAGAGGCTCCAGGCCCATGACAGGATGTAGAGCCCTTCTTCTGGACTTCTTAGCTCATGGAGGGGGTGATATATATCCTTTGGTAATGATTCGAAAGGTAAGGTGTTGGGTTCAGGGACTGTTCAGGCTGGGAAACTCAAGTTTGAAAATGTCAATCTTATTGATAATCTTAAATTTAATCTTCTTAGTGTATCACAAATGAGTGACAAAGGTTATGGCTCATTCTTCACTAAGAAAACTTGTAAGATTATTGGGCCAGAAGTGGTGAAAAAGATTGATACCATCATTGCTGAGAGCAAAGCACAACTTGTTGCTCATAGGAGTGGCAATGAGTATGTGGTTGATATGTTGAAGGACAATCCTATGGCAAATGTATGTCTGTTTTTTGCTGCCTCCACTAATGAGACATGATTGTGGCATAGGAGACTAGGCCACACCAACCTTCAAACTATCAACTCACTCTCCAAACAAAAGCCTTGTCAGAGGCCTTCCATCAAAAGAATTTAAATGTGATGAGCATTGTGTTTCCTTCTTAAAATGGAAACAACATAAAAGCTCTTACAAATCCACTGATAAGCCTAAAACAAGTCAATGTCTACAATTTTCGCACATGGACTTGTTTGGCCCAGTTAAAATCATGAGTCTAAGAAGAAAGAGATTTTGTCTTGTCATAGTTGATGATTTTTCTAGGTTTACATGGACTTACTTTTTACACTCTAAGGATGAGACTACAGGTATCTTGAAGGAATTTGTCACCAAAGTTGAAAAACAATATGACTTGCCAGTAAAAGTAGAAGTGATAATGGAACAAAGTAACAAAATGGAGTGGTTGGGAGGAAAAATAGAACTCTCATTGAAGCTGCAAGAACCATGTCAGCAGATTCTGGTTTGCCACTGTCCTTCTGGGCAGAAGCTGTAAACACTACTTGCTATGTTCAAAACAGAGTTTTAAACAACCCAAGACATCAAAAGACTGCTTATGAAATTTTGTTCAAAATCAAACCACTAATCTCATTTTTCAAAATCTTTGGCTGCCCATGTTTCATTTTAAATCTTAAAGATTCCATCTCAAAATTTGCAACCAAAGTGGATTGTGGATATTTTCTGGGATATTCTTCTACTGCCAAGGCCTACAAAGTGTTTAACACAAGGACCAGGACAATAGAAGAAACTCTGAATGTAAAGTTCAATGAACTTTCATCCTTAAAAATCCCAGCAAATCCTGTTGAGTTGTTTGATTTAGATAAATTCAAATTTGAAGATATTACTGTCAAAACTAACAGTGCAGGTATTCCACAATCTTCACAACAAGACTACAGAACAGATGTTGTGATTCCAAGTCACTATAAAGTCTATTCTGTATCAGGGGAAGCAGCTGTTCAAAACACCTGTCAAAAACTCTGCCACAGCTGAGTCAGCCACTGTTGACCAGTCTTACCCTCAAACCACTGCTTCACCAACTTCAACCACTGCTCAATCATCTGTTAACAAAAGTCCAACCTCTGTTGACAAAAGTCAGTACAGTTTCACACCACTTGGACCCATTCCCCCACCTCCATTTCAAACATCTGTTGGTACTACAGAAGTGCAAACAGATGTTACATCAACAGAGTCACCAAACCTCTGTCCTTCACCTCAAAATGCCATCATACCATATCATGGTGATCTAATCTACCTAAGAGCTCATCCACCAGATCAAATCATTGGCAACATCAGAGAGGGTGTGCTCACAAGAAGCCAATCCTCAAACACCTGTCTTTTTGTAGGCTTTCTATCTCTCACACAACCTATCAAGTACCAAGAGGCACTAAAAGACAATAGTTGGGTAGAAGCCATGCAGGAAGAGCTCCTTCAGTTTAAAAGACAACAAGTATGGGAACTTGTACCATTGCCAAAGGATGTTTGTCCAATTAGCACAAAGTGGGTCTTCAAAAACAAAACTGATGAAAGGGGTATAGTTGTCAAGAATAAAGCCAGGCTTGTGGTTCAAGGCTTCAGACAAGAAGAGGGGATAGACTATGATGAAACCTTTGCTCCTGTAGCTAGGCTAGAAGCTATCAGACTCTTCCTAGCCTTTGCTGTCTACCACAACATCAAGGTGTATCAGATGGACATCAAATGTGCATTCCTATATGGCAAAATTCAGAAGGAGGTCAATGTATGTCAACCACCTGGTTTTGAAGACACATTCCATCCTGATTATGTATACAAGCTTAACAAAGTTTTGTATGGATTAAAACAAGCACCTAGGGCCTGGTATGAGACTCTTTCCACCTTTCTCTTATCCATTGGTTCACAAGAGGTAAAATTGATAAAACCTTATTTTTAAAATGGAGAGGGAAAGACTTAATGATTGTTCAAATATATGTGGATGACATCATTTTTGGATCCACATGTAACAATATGTGTGAAGAGTTTAGGAAACTCATGACAGCAGAGTTTGAAATGAGTGCCATGGGTGAACTTCAGTGCTTCCTTGGTCTCCAAGTGAAGCAGCTGCAAAATGGCACATTCATTCATCAAAACAAATATATGAAAAATTTGTTAACCAAATTTGAGATGAATGACTGTAAGCCATGTAGTACACCCATGAGCACAGCCAAGCTACTCACTATTGATGACAAGGATGAACTGGTTGACCTGACACATTACAGATGCATGATTGAGTCTTTATTGTACTTAACTGCATCTAGGCCAGACATTATGTTTGCTACTTGTGTTTGTGAAAGATCCCATACTTCACCTAGAAAGTCAAACCTTATTGCTGTGAAAAGGATATTTAGATACCTAAAAGGTGCTCCCACACTTGGTATCTGGTATCCTGCTAATGGAAACATTGAGCTTTCAGGTTATTCAGATAGTGATTTTGCTAGCTGCCACACCACAAGGAAGTCTACATCAGGAGGGTGCCAGTTTCTAGGGAATGCCTTAGTCTCATGGCAAAGCAAAAAGCAAGCAGCTGTTTCAACTTCAACAGCAGAGTCTGAATACATTGCTGCTGCAAGCTGTACAGCCCAACTCATGTGGCTTCAAAATCAACTGCTGGATTTTGGGATAACTGCACTAAAGACTCCACTCATGTTGGACAGTCAAGCTGCTGAAAATATCATCAAAAATCCAGTCTCTCATTCAACCACAAAGCACATAGACATCAGACATCACTTTGTCAAAGATAGCTATGAAAAAGGTTTGATTTCTCTGCACCATGTTCCAACAGAGGATCAGTTGGTAGACACATCCACCTTTACAAATCTGATCTCTAGAATTGGTATGCTAAACATGGACTAACAACAAAAATGTTTTAAATAAAAACATTAAAATGTTTCAGAAAAATCAAAATTCACCCTTAAAAATAGCATTTTTGTTGAAAAATCTGTTAAGGATAAAACAACCACTGTTTCATCCATTCTATCCACTGTTAGTTGAAAATCTGTTTCAAACATCTGATCAGATAAAAAAACTGTTTCATTATATATATATATATAATATGAAAAAAAAGTGCTGTTAGCATCAGCACTTTGTTAAGACAACAACTGTTTGCATCAGACCTTTGGCAACAGTTGTATGCCACCAGATGTTTGCCACGTCTGCTCTCAACACCCCATAGACCGCGTCATATCCTCAACTTCTACCGTACCTTTTCCTACTACGAATATAGTGGATTTACTAATGTTCTTCCGGAGGCCCGAGCATAAATGAAACACTCTAAGTAACCATCTAAGAGTATCAAAGTTATTTTCCAACAATTCACCCATAATCATAGCATCATCCGCATAAAGTAAATGGGACATAACCATACTACTATTTGGGAGCCGAATACCAGTGAAAGAGCCGACTTCACAAGCTTTTCTCATCATCCCAGCAAATGCCTCCATAACAATAATAAACAGAAAAGGCGATATGGGATCGCCTTGTCTCATACCCTTTTGACACGAAAACTCAAACGTAGGGGAGCCGTTAACTAAAACTGACGACGGGCCGAACCCAACACTCCCTTTATCCACTTGCACCACATTTCTAGGAACCCCATCTGTCTCATTACATTCACAACATACACCAACACACAAGAAATGGATTACGTCAACGTCAGATTAGAAACAAAAAACTTTAAAGATTATTTTAAAAAGTTTCATGAAATCGAAGAAATTAATGTTGGAGCGGATTGTTCAATTAAGGATGATGACAATACAAACACAGTATCACACAAGTTACATATAGTTCTTTTAACATTCAGCACGATTATTAGCATATTGTTTTACACAAGGTACTAATGAAAAGTTGTTTACTACTTCACAATGGACTTTTGAAGACCTGAATTTAGATAAAGTATTTTGTAACATTCGTATACATATTAGGCTACAAAAAATTGTTTGTTATTTGATACTGATAGGTTAATTTTATACCTTATTGTTTTCACATTTTTAGTTTGCAGGATCTCGAAAAGCAATCCAAACGGAGGATTGCTCTTTTGAACTGGAAATGGCATGAAGTAATTGACATTACTGAAACTGGAGAGACAAAAGAGGTGAAAGGAAAGGAGGAGAATTTGAAGCTCAAGGGAATCTGTCCAGAATAAGGTACCCTATCAGAAATCTATGACTTAATAGCCAATTATTGAGTTTAAGCTTTAGTAGTTTAAGTTTTGAGGTGTTTCCCAAATGTATGCTATACAATAAAAGTATAAAACCATGCATTGTTTCATAAACTCACCTGCATCTCATTTTATATGTTGTGCTGATGTGTGCTTACTGTTTTGTATGCTCATGAAGGGCCAATAGTAATCCGGACCGGATACATCATTTTCTTATAGACAATTTATGTACTCGAAGGGTTATTTTTAGACTGAAGATCCATTCGTTGGGTGATCCCTTGCTCTCAAGTTCGAGTGTTTGCTCGTCGTTTAGGCCGCACTATTATGGTATCAAACAACAATGTCTATCATCTGCTTAATGAAATGCTTGTGTGCAGATATCAGTGTATTGAGTGGAGTGGTGCTTTTCACTCGTGGTGAAATTCTATCGCTGTCTCAGGTAATAAATTAAGGTATATTCAGATTAGATTTATTACTTTTTTTAATTCATGCAGAGAAATTCAGGTCTGGTTTGATGAGGATTGCTAGTACCACTTTGAGTTCAAAATTTCTTTTACAGGACAATGAACATTTCAAAATTTCTTTTTAAAGGCTAAAGTGTTTACTACACAAAGAACATGATCAATATAACATTGTGGAAGCCTAGGCTTACTGTGACATGAAATAGAAGGTTAAAGTGTGTAGCATGATAGCATAGTTTTGTTCGTATTCTTTAGACCAATTGGTGTGTGTACAACTTTAAAGGTGGATTTGCAGGCCTGCTATGTGTATTGCATTTGTATCAGCAAAGTTTTTGTTGAGAGTTGTAATGGTTTGTTGGCCTTAAAGTTAATGTTTGATATGTCTTTGCTGTTACTAGTAGACAAGTGGAACATAGGAGATTTCGTCAAGTATGAACTTCACAACAAGGATGAAAATTGGCTAAAAGAGTTTTAACAATGAAAAAAAATGATCCTTCTAGCTAAAAGGTAAGTCCATCTTGTCCTACAAATTGGAATGTTGCTGTTTGATTTAGAATGTAGTTGTTTGATTTAAAATGTTGTTTTTTTTGTAGGGATCTAATTGTTTTCAAAAGTGGGCGATCGGTCTACTTTGAAGAATTAGGATAAAGGCGCCAACTTTCAGTACATATCAAGCTCATATGGCATGTTTATGTCTAACCCAGAGTCAAGTTTTGTACAATTCGAAAATCATGTTTTGCCGTAGTTTGCAAATGTGTTTTATTGGTATACGAAATGTATATACTATATGCAAATCCTGTTTTTATCATTCATGTTTTCCACCTTACTTTCTAATTAACTTAAGAAAGTGAAAGTTTAATATCTCAATATATTGGTTTATATTGCAGAGTACGATGCATTCGGACATCCTCATGTCTTTGACAAAATATTTCATGTTTCTCGAGGTGGAACATCACACACCATGAATACAATTTGGATGTTGCGATAAGAGGGATAACACAGAGAAAGAAGAAAATGAGGTCCAACTACGGAGCGTTGTACAATGTAGATCTCTCTTTTCGGTTCCTATAAGTCAAACTGCAAGAAGGTAACTTAATTGATCGTATCATTCTTATTTTAACATGTAGAATGTAGATCTCTTGTCTGTGCCTATCGCCCTATCTATGTCATTTTATTTATTTATTTATTTATTTATTTATTTATTGTGTGTGTGTGTTAATGATTGATTCAAAGATTGAGAGTTAAGGTTATCATACTGACATTGAACAACTTGATATGTATAATGTGTAAGGTTGACACGCGATCTTCTTGAAGAATTCGACTGGCGTGATGATCGCGTTGTTACTCCAGTTAAAAAATGAGGTATGTAAAAATCATAGTCTCTTTGTATTTGTTAAAAACTTATATAAAATTGAACGTAAGGTTTACCTTTTAGTTTTCAAATTTCATGATATCATGAGTTTCCCAGGTCATGTAACTGATATAAACATGTATGGTTGATACATATATTTATTTATCTCATCTGAATATGAAGTTACATTGAAATCTTAATAGTTATGTAAGTAGTTCATCTCTCTAATCATTTTATTAATATGATATGATTATTTAATTTGTGGGATATTGTTGAAGGTTCATGCGGATCATGTTGGTCGATTAGTACTACAGGAGCCTTAGAGAGATCTCACTTCATCCAAACAGGGGAGTTGCTTAGTCTTAGTGAACATCAACTTTTGGATTGTGATTATGAGGTTTATAACTTCCCCTTGACTTCTATCATGTATTTATCTGGGTTTTAAAAAGCGTGCCTGAGGTGTGCCTAGGCGCGAGGCGCATTAATGCACATCCTAGGGCGCCTCAGGGCTTTGCGCCTACCCATTTTCCCAAAGGTGCATAAAAAGCGCATTTTTCAGTCGCTTTTGGCCCCGAGACGCGCGCCTCTCGTACACCATGTATTTCTATGCATAAAAATGTTGTACGTTAGTGTTTTTGGCTTGTACATATAGGTAAAGGCAAAATGGAATTCATTAATCCCACCTGAGTTTATTCTTCCGACCACTCCCACCTTTCATACATTTTATTCTCAATGCACCCCGGTTAACTCACACTAACGCCGTTAGCTGAAACTCACAATTCTAGGCGATTATTCGCCGGATTTGAAATAGGGAATCGAGACTAAGATATTGGTATATTCAATTATAGAAATAAGCATGGTTCGTCGGTTGTAGGTTGTAGGTTGTAGGTTGATGTTCTCCTCGGATAGGATGACCAGAACCGACGATTAAACCATCAAACCGTGCTTATTTCTGCAATTGAACATACCGGTATCTTCGTCTCGATTCCCTCTTTCAAGTCCGGTGAATAATCCCCTAGAATTGTGGATTTCAGCTAACAGCGTTAATGTGAGTTAATGGGGTGCATTGAGAGCAAAATGTCTGAAAGGTGTGACTTGTGAGAAGAATAAATTCAGGTGGGATTATTATCGGCCAACTTCAAAAAGGTGGGATTAATAAATTCCATTTTGCTTAGGTAAAATCATAAAAAAACCTTATTTATAGCTATATTTTTGGTAAATGAAGCTAAAAACCTATGGGATATATAAAAAAATTATATAATTAGTGCGTGATTCGGGTACGAAAATCCCATGCTTTTTGTGCTTCGCGCAATGTGCCTAGACCCCATCACTTGCGCTTCGCGCGATGCGCTTAAACCCCATCGCTTTTGTGCGCCTAGCGCTTTTTTAAAACCGAGGTATTTATTGATTATCACTTTGTTTCTTGGGCTTTTTGGCTCTACTTAAGACAAGTAATTAGGCTGAGATCAATAAAATATATAGAAGTTGTATGCTTGTACATATGATGACTAGGCTGTAAACCTTACATACTTTATTGTGTACCAAGCACCTTAAGATTGAAGTTACTTACTCTGTAAAACACTATAATCCACTGTAAAACACCCATTCCATTTTCATTTCAGTCGGGTTACCATTTCTAGTCATCTTCGCCATTTTTTCAATCACTCTTTTGTTTTCCAGATTCATTCTATCTCTTTCACTTCATTCTATCTCTTCTTTTTGTTCCATTGTATCTCTTTCTTCCATTCTATTTTTTTTCTTCCGGTTCATTCTTTTCGTTCATTTTTTAATCCATTCTGTTTTCAATCATATTCATTCCATTTTATCCTTCTTTTTGTTCATTATGTCCCAATTTGTCAATTCATTTCAATTTTAATCAGTTTCTTCTGTGTTCTTTAACAAATTCATGCAATTTTTTCCTTCTTAAAACAAACCTGATTCAATTATGTCAATTCCTTGAATTCATTTCTTCAATTAGGTCAACAAATCAAACATGGAATCAACAATGGACAATATTATAGCAATGAGGCAACAAGGTACTGTCAAGAAGTATTGTGAAGATTTTGAATTTTTAATCGATCAACTTAAGAATTCTGAAGAAATGTCTGAAGATTATGCAACATATCTTTTCATTTTCGGCCTTAAGCCAGAAATTGGTGATCTTCTTATGAGGTATCACAATATAGGCCAAGGTATAAAATTGGAGGATGCGTTTTTAATGGCTAGTTTACGAGAAAGAGCTCTCAATTTAGATTCAAATCAAGGAGAATCAACAATTCTTGAGGTATTTTATGAAATGCCAAAAGATGTTGGATATGAGATTCAAGAACCTGTTGATAATGATTTTTTGGAAGAAAATGGGAATGATAATAAGACTACACTCTAGATATTCGCTGAAATGCCTAAAAGATCTAGTAGTGAAAGTAATGTTCAAGAAGTTGTTGGTAGTGATGTATTAGAAATCCAAGAAGAAGTTGTTAATGGTGAGACTAATAAGATTTCATCTGATGTAAAGAATGATCAAGAATCATTGAATGGTAAAGGGTCCAAAGGAAATGAAAAAGATAATAAAAACAATCAGGTTCAAATTGGTGAAAGTTTTGAAATTAAGGGTGGTCTAGTAGAATCAATTGGGAGTAATAACACTGTGAGTGAAAAGCATGTTTATGCCTGTCTAAAATCACACTACTCTTCGCAAAATAGTCACCACAAAAATGGCCAGTTTCTTGTAATACATGAGTTTAAATTGTATGAAGGCGTTGAAACTTTTCATTGTGGTGAGCAATAAAAAAGGTCAAGAAACTCTGAATCATCACATGTATGTGTTCTTACGGGAATTGGTGTTCAATTTCTTCGTTATATGATACACCTTAAATGGATAGATACCGCTGGGTTTGTGATCCGACGTGTAATAATGGTGAGATTATGGAGTTCAGATTTGTTATGAAACTAGTAGACCAAAACAGGGTTTGGGAAGTTGGATTAATACCTCTTGAGTCGTGTCTTTATTCACGAAAAAGGGAAGAGAAAATAAGGACATTTAGTATGATGCATAGTTATGATGGGTTGTATTAGTTGATGTTTGTGTACAAGAAGAAAAATTATGCATATAGTTTAAATTTAACATCTTTGTCTAAGTTCATCACTTTTAATAATAAGGACATGAAGCTTAGATATGGATACAAGAGCTGTCTATTTTGGGAAGTTGGTCTAAAGTTCAGTTACATAATAGATAATCAAGTTAAAGATGGTGAAATTGTTGGAATCTTGTGTTCAATGACAGAATTAGGTACATCGAAAAGGGATAAAAGATTGATTTGGATGGAAACGGTTGGGAATGGGATGATGATAGTTTCCAAGTTAGGCAAGGGTATAGTCAGAATAGAGACCATGGTATTGTATTAAAAGTTGTCACAATAGATATTGAAGTTGCTGATAGTGCTTACCATTTTGGGTTATCACAAGAATTAGGTGCAGTAAAAGTAGTCTTAGAAAGGAAATCGTTGATGTTTTATTGGCAGAAATGGAAATCCAACTTGTTTCTTGTTTTGATTGTGAATGAGTGGTGTTCGAACAGAAGGACAATGGTATACATATGGCAGGTTTTTCATGATTTTAGTCCTTGTAGTTACAGACGAAGTTTATCACTTGGGAATGATGTTGCCGTATTACCTTCATTAACAGTTGAGAGGAAAGATTTTAATTGGGCTGTCAAGGATTTTCCTATGAAGGTCAAACCAAAAGTTCTAACATTACTTCAGATTAAGTCAAGGGTACTTATTACAACAGCAAAGAAACATACTGATGTAAACTTATAAAATGGTAATGGTGAATCAACAAAATACCAACTCTAAAAAGTACTGGTACTATATTAGATAAAACGAATAATGAAGGAAATTTTGCACCATTTGATGCTTATAATGGTCAACCCAGTTCATGTATGGGCTTCTACAAGCAAAAACATGGACATGGTCCAAAGATGTTGCAAAAGGTGGTACTATATTTGAAGGGGTCAAAGGACTCAAAACAAATTGCCAAGATGCAGGATGATTTAGAGTTGCTACGTGAATCTCGTGAATCTTTTCTGTTTAATTTTGATAGTTTTGATTAGAATTTTTTTTAGAATCTGATTTTTGGGGTCAAAAATCTTTTAAGGGGGGAGTAATGTTAGGTATTAAATAGTATAGGGACTAGAATGTAATTGTCATATAGTTAGGTAGTTGATAATATGTGTATTGTGTATAAATACATGTAATAAGGGTGAATAATACTAGTTATTGATTTGCGTTATCCCTCTCCTCTCTTGTGTTTCTTCCTAATTCTATAGCTCTTCTCTTGATTACCATTTTGTTCGTAACAAAATAGTTCCGGATCATTTTAGTCTCTCAATTATTTCTTTTAGTCTTCTTATTATTCTCTCTGGTATTTGTCTTAGGGTTTCTATAGTCTTGGTCTATTGTCTTGTTCGTCTGTAAGTTTGTTCATATTATTTTCCTTTGTATTTGTTATTGATCAACTGATATTATCTATCAGTTGATCTTGGATCTTGTATATTCTTAGATCTTCTATATTTTGTAGAAGATCAGGGTTTGGTTTGGGTTGGTTAACTAACAGAGTTTTGTCACTGTTTTTTGTCGCTATATCTTGTGTTCTTGTTATTGTTTGGTTATTTGTTGTTGTTTGGGTGATACTAGTATAGATCTGTAAGTTTTCTACATGGTATCAGAGCCATAGTCTCTCTTATCATCGTGTTCTTTGATTCTGGTTAGCTTCCGTTGTCTCTTGTTTTCTCCCGGATCTATTCGTTTAGATCTTGGTGTCTTGTGTTTGGTATCGTTCAGATCTAGGGTTTCTAGATCTAGGGTTTTTGTCTGGTAGCTATTATTGTTCTCTGGTCTGGTCTAGGGTTCTAGATCGTGTGTATTACTGTTACTGGTTATTAGCTTTGGAAGGAGCAGCTGTTGAGGTATTTGCATTTTCTTTTTTTGGAAAGGTTGCTCTCTGTAAGTATCTCTGCCTATTACTTTTCTGTTGATTATTATTTTTTGTTGATTTGCTTGCTGCTGGAGTACACTGTAAGTATCTCTTGTCTCTCATCTGTGTCTAGGCGTCTTGGCCGGGTTAGGGTGGACCGGCATTGGATCAATTGGTTTGTCTGTGTCTTAATTTGTTCTTTCTTGCTAAGTATTGTTTGTCTCGTATTTGATCTCTGTGTGTTCTTTATTGTTCTATCGTTTATCTGGAATTATCTTTGTGTGTGTGTATATATATATATATAATAAAGAGCTCCCGTGTAAGGATCTGCGTAGGCACCCTTGTGTGATGAACCCATGATCTGAACACCTACACGGTTTCACTCTCTAGGGGATTATCTGCTAGTTCTTTCTTGTTTGTTTGGTTGGTTGTTCTGTTTGTTTGTGTTTACATCTTGATTGTCTGTTGGTCTTTGTTGTGTTCTGTGTGTTCCAATGGGTGGTCCTGCTAGTGGGGGTAACCGTGATGGTGATCCTGCATCATCAGGGGTTCTTAGTACTCTCAATAGCAAGCTTGACATTGGAGATCCTCTTTATATTCATCCAAGTGATACAAGTAGTCTGTCTATTATCAGCATTAAGCTAAAAGGGACAGAAAACTATTCTCTCTGGGCAAGGTCAATGAAGCTTGCCCTTGAAGCCAAAAACAAGTTTGGCTTCATAGATGGAAGTATCACTAGGTCTGAGGATGATGATGTCTTAGGAAAACAGTGGGACAGATGTAACTCTGTTATTCTGTCCTGGCTGCTTAATTATGTTAGTGAGGAGTTGTTTTTTGGGCAAGTTTTTTTCTAAATTTGCTCGAGATGTATGGTTAGATCTTAGGGAAACCTATGATAAGGTAGATGGATCTGGTGTGTTTAACTTGCATCAGCAGATTAACTCTTTAAGACAAAATGGTAGTACTGTTGCAGAATACTATCATAAACTTAATACTATGTGGAAAAAACTTGATTCAATTGTCCAGTTACCCACATGTTCATGTGCTGCTTCAAAAGAGTTTAATGATTTCAATACACTAATAAAACTAATGCAGTTTTTAATGGGATTAGATGATGTTTATCAACCTGTAAGAACTAATCTTCTGATGCAAGACCCTCTACCTTCTGTTAAAACTGCTTTCTCTATAGTGTCTAGGGAAGAATCACATAGGGGGTCTGGTAACAATGGAAAAGGATCTAATGTATCATTCTTTGTTAAAACAAATGTGAGTAATGATGCTAGAAAGAATTTTAATAGAGATCCTAATCCTAACTTGAAGTGCACACACTGTAACATGTTGGGACACACTATTGATAGATGTTATGAGTTAGTAGGTTATCTACCATGTGTTAAAAGAAAACCTGGTGGAAATCAGCCTGTTAAGACTAACAATTCTAGTATGGCTGGTAAAAGAACAGGATGGTCAAGTAACAATGTATCTTCTGCTGGTACCTCTTCACCTTTTTCACCTGATCAAATTGCAAAGTTGATGAGTCTCATTTCTGAAAAAGGAGAAGTTGATACTCAAAAGTCTAATGTGGGAAGTAATACTTCAATTATAAATGGTTTTTCAAGTGCATCTGTTTTGTCTAGGATTGGAAGTATTTTTGAAAACTTTAGTTCTTGTTCCAGCTACTTGAAAGTTGTCTTGTTTCTCAAATGGATCATGGACTCAGGTGCTAACCAGCATATGGTTAGTACTGATGAGCACATGATCCATTGTGTTTGATTTTACAAATTTTAATGTTGTTGTCAAACATCCAAATGGAACAGGAGCTGAAGTAAAAAAGATAGGAGATGTTAAAATCTGTGATGGTCTTGTTTTAATTGATGTCTTTTTTGTCCCTGATTATTGTGTCAATTTGATATCTGTTAACAAGTTGGCTATGGACAATAAAATGTGTGTCTTGTTTAATGATAGTTCATGTTATGTCCAGGATTCCAAGTCCAATAGAATCCTGGTGACTGGTAATGCTCACGATGATCTGTATTTTATAGGAGAAAATGTGAGTGATGTTAATGTTTGTTTTAACAGTATTTCTGAAACTAGTCTATGGCACAGTAGGTTGGGTCATCCTTCAAATGAGGTTCTAGCTGTTTTAAAAGATCATCTTAAAATTGGTAAACATGATTTTGGTCCTTGTGAAATTTGTCACAAAGCTAAACAAGTTAGAGTCCCTTTTCCACTTAGTGAGCATAAGACCAAAGATGTAGGGGAGTTGATCCACTTAGATGTTTGGGGTCCATATAAGATCACAAGCAAAGAAGGTTATAAATACTTCACAAGAAAAGAAGGTTATAAATACTTCTTAACAATAGTAGATGACTACTCTAGATCTGTTTGGTGTTATTTGTTAAAAGGAAAAGGGGAAGTTTTTTAAAATATTTTCACTTTCTATGAATTAGTTAAAACGCAGTTTAAGAAAGTTATAAAGATCTTAAAAAGTGACAATGGAACTGAATTTATAAACCATAATATGACACAGTTTTGTAATCAAAAGGGTATTATTCTTCAAACATCATGTGTCAATACACCTCAACAAAATGGGGTTGTAGAAAGAAAACATAGACATCTTTTAAATAGAGCTAGAGCCTTATTATTTCAGAGTGATGTTTCTTTGAATTTTTGGTCTGAATGTATACTGACTGTTGCATACTTAATCAACATGCTTCCTTCTTCTATCTTAAATGGTAAGAGTCCCTATGAGATGATTTATGGGTTCCCCCTAATATAGATCATTTAAGAAATTTTGGCTGCCTATGTTTTAAAATTGTGTTAGGAGAAAATGATAAGTTGTGTAGTAGGGCAGATAAATGTGTTCTAATTGGGTACTCATGTTTTAAGAAAGGTTATAAAATTTTGGTGTTTAGAATCAAAACAGTTTGAATTTTCAAGGGATGTTAAGTTCTATGAAAATATTTTTCCATTTAAGTTTAGTAATGATCATATTTCTTATAACAATGATCATTTAAATTTCTTTGATTCTTTTGAAAACATAGGCACTGAAACTTCATTAAATAGTCTTAGTAATAGTAATAATAATAATAATAATAATAATAATAATAATAATAATAATAATAATAATAATAATAATAATAATAACAACAATCCTCTCAATGATGAAGGGGAACCAAGTGTTACTCATGAGCACTCTCTAGGGGTAGGATTAGATGACTCTCCCAGGGCTGCTAAGGGGTAGATCAGTCTTCTGATCAGCAACCTGGCAGCATAGGTGATAAAGGGACTGATCAACCTCGGGATGAGGGCTCACATGATAAGAACTATACTCCTGGGGGGAAACAGGATTGAGTCTGTTAGAATGTCTCATAGGAAGTCTGTTTTGCCAAAAAAAAATTGATGACTATATTATAGAAGGTAAAGTCAAATATGGAGTTGAAAAGGTGGTAAATTACTCTGTTTTGTCTGCTGAAAATAAGTGTTTTGTAACTTGTCTGAATAAATCCATTGAGCCTAACTCTTATTCAGAAGCTTCTAAAGATTCAAAATGGATAGAAGCTATGAATAATGAGATGGATGCTCTCTATGGGAATAATACTTGGGAATTAACTGAATTACCTAAGGGTAGAAAACCTATAGGATGCAAGTGAATTTATAAGATAAAATATAAGGCAGATGGAGAGATTGAGAGGTATAAGGCTAGATTAGTAGCTAAAGGCTATAATCAGAGAGAAGGCCTTGATTTTGGTGAGACATTTTCACCAGTTGTGAAAATGGTCACTATTAGGTGTATAATAAGTTTAATTGTTCAAAACAGTTGGTCTTTATTTTAGTTGGATATAAACAATGCTTTTTTGTATGGTTCTATATGTGAGGATGTCTACATGAGTTTACCTGAGGGTTACTATCCTAAAGATGAAACCAAAATTTGCAAACTGGTTAAATCTTTGTATGGGTTTAAACAAGCCCCAAGGAAATGGAATGAAAAATTAACAAATGTTTTAGTTAGTTTAGGGTTTGTTCAAAGTTTATGTGATCATTCATTATTTATAAAATCTGAGAATGCTTTGTTTGTTGCATTATTGGTATATGTTGATGATATTGTTATTACTGGTAACAATGATAAAGAAATAGAAAGTATTAAAAGTTTACTTAAAACAAGTTTTCAAATTAAAGACTTAGGTAAATTAAAGTATTTTCTGGGAATAGAAGTCCTATACTCTGAAAATGTTATATGTTTGACCCAAAGAAAATACTGCCTAGCATTATTAAATGAATTTGGATATTTGGGGTGTAAACCAGTCAATACCCCTATTGAACAAAGTTACATTGTAACCTCAAAAGGTTCCAAGTCTGATACCTTACTAAGCAATGTAACTGGGTTCCAAAAGTTAATAGGGAAGTTATTGTATCTTTCTCTTACTAGGCCTGACATAAGTTACTCAGTTCAATTTCTGAGTCAATTTATGCATAAGTGATGTGTGAAATGTGTAGTAAATAAATCGGTCAAGTTTTAAAAATGGAAAAACCTACAAAACCACACACTAACGGCAAGTGTACCGGTCGCAGTGTAGCAGAGCAAGTAAGTCCGACTATCGAACCGTGGACACAATATGGCGACTCTCGGTACTAAACCTCTATCGACTCCTAGCCTAATAATTTGGATTTTTGAGAATTAATTTTAAACTAAATGCAAATAAAAGCAATTAAAATAAATAACACAGAGACGAAAACAAGAGCTAAGAACACTGGATCGAACTCACATAATATGAAAGGCAACTACCTAGGTCTAGAATCCTACCCGTAGACTCACAACTCTCGGAATCGAACAATGGATTGGCTACCAGGTTTTTCTAAGGATACGCCCGACCCAGGAAACCCTTAAAGCGTGCTAGATCACCTCCCGGTCTCACTAACACCTCTCAAAAAATCCTAAGGGACGTGTAAATCACTGGTTACTAGTTCGGATCACCTCCCGATCTCACCTCACTAGGGAATGCTAAGGTACTCGAAAGACTCGCTCACCTCCCGGTCTTGCTAGTCACAACACACTAAAAAATGCGAAGGAGTAATCTAATTGGCTTGGAAATAATTCGGAATTACAAGAATCTAAAGACACACTAGGCAAGGATCACCTCCCGGTCTCACCTCTACCCGATACCTAAAGATCTAGACAACCCGACACCCTATCACCTCCCGGTCTCAAGGAATGGCAGAATACCTAAGTCCTCTAAACTCTCAAATCAAGTTCCTATGGAATTAGACGTCAAAAACCATAAACTAGTTACAAGCACAAAGCAGGCAACCTAACATACATCTATAACTGAAAGACATTTAACAAGACACGTGTGGAACTATCAAAGATCATAAATTAGACTTAAATACACAAAAGCATTATAACCAAACACAAATAGATCTTTACCAAAACATAAGCCAATCATATAATTAAACGAATCCGAAAGTCATAAAAAAAGCTAAGTATTCATCATAACGACCTAGGTAGCCTAAAAAGTTTAGCTACTTGTTAACATGGAAAAAGATAAAAACATAGGTTCAAAATAATATATAGTCATGGTACTAATATTTATAAACACGAAGTAAATAAATATAAAGCCAAAAATTATTATAGTCGAACTCGTAGTTTCAATCATGGACCTATGCCTTCCTGGCCTTCACTTTAGCTGCTTTGATCGAGCTCCTTGGCAAAGAAAATATATTTGGCGGCGGCTGATTATTGATAATCGTAATATTGTATCTCGTCGAAAATAATATGCTGAAGATAATAATATATAAATTGGGCTTAGCCCATGTTCTTCTTTTTCTTTTTGGCGTGAGGTATAACCTCATGTCACATTATTATTATTATTATTATTATTATTATTATTATTATTATTATTATTATTATTATTATTATTATTATTATTATTATTATTATTATTATTATTATTATTATTATTATTATTATTATTATTATTATTATTATTAGTAGTAGTAGTAGCATAACTCTATGTTTCCAACTCGGGTGTTCTTGGCTCAACCAAATTTACTCGTTTATGCTCCAACTGTTGGATATATAGGATGTCCGATGTAATTAAAAGTCGAGATCAACGTAACCCGAACCGGTACGATCCGAAGAGTTACACGTTGGTACACGAATCAGATAAGTTCACGTGTTGGTGGATTATTATTTATAAAATAATAATTGTTTTAGTCTTGTGGGATTTAATATTAATAAGATTAATATTAAGGAGTATCTTGAGGGACTTAATGTTAATAAGATTAATATTAAGGAGTATTAAGATATTTAGCAAGGGGGTTTATTGCAAGTTGTTGTCTTATAAAAGGAGGGTTAAGGAGTAAACCCTAATGCACACTTTTGATAAAACAACAAACCCTTGCCTCCTCTTCTTGGCTTTTTGCGGCCGCCACCAAAGAAAAGAAGGCCGCCTCCTTCTTCTTTTTGTTCGGCCATCAACCACCACAAGCCACCACCTTCCTCTTGCAAGTGTTGTTTCCCGGTTGGTTCGTGCTTGGTTGTGAACTTCCTACTAGCGAGGATTCGTTGTAACCCGCGTGTTACAATTCCGGTGTAGTCGTCAAAGGTTGATTACTAAACCCCCTATGGTTGTTTATTATTTATTTGTTTATACGCGTTTAACTGAGATCCTGATTGGGAATATTTTATTAATCGGATTAATAAAATTAATTAACAATTTATATATAAAATCGGCTATTATATATATTGTATATATAATCCGTTTTTGTTAAATATATAAACTGCTTCCGCTGTGTATACGATACCATGATTCCCAACACCAACGTCCATGAACACATGCTCTCAAGTGTTTGTGTCTCATATAAAATTCTTTCGTTTTGAGCTCCTTTTCCACGAACACCTATAAAATAATAAAATAAATAAATACATAATAAAAACGACACGAAATTAATAAAAACATGACCAAATAATATACAATTACAAAGGAAAAGAGATGTGTTTTGCAACACATCAAACATCCCCACACTTAAACCTTTTTCGTCCCCGAAAAAGAGTGCAATGGAATCATAACCAGGACCTTCGGTTTCCAAACTCTGTTAATACTTTTTATTAATTAGGGAAAACAACATACTAACTGCAACTGCTGGTATTGTGATCCACCTAAACCCAACCACCGACTAATCAAGCCCTTTTCGTGTTTTATCAATTAGGTTCAATTTAGCTCAATAATCTAAGGGTCTCACACTCAAGAATCATAACTCTATCCTAATCCCGAACCAAGCTTATAAGGTAAAGATTAATATCTACCACTTTATATAAATGCCCTTATGTATTTAGAACCAAATATGATGGAAGATGGATGAAGTTTATGAGCTTAGACGCAATATTTTTCATACCTAACCCAGAGGTTGTCTCAATCAGAGTCACCATCCCCAAGAGCGACAGCATGAGCTTCGGGTTTTTTTTTTTTTTTTTTTTTTTTGGTAGTCTAGCTCAATTGATGGATATGTGGATTTTTTTTTCGGGCGCCACTTTTCACCGGATTTATTCTCATGCCATTTGATTCAAAATACTTATAGGCATTTACTTATAGTGGTACCTCTTATACTATCAACGGTTTCAGACTCGGCCAATCATCCTAAGGTGAGAACCCACAAGATTTCATGATTATATTATTTCGTATATTATAACACTATTCGGGAAACTATCATAGTCGGCTGGGCCTACCAACACATCACAGACAACATGTTCTCTATCTTTATATTCTCTTATATATAATATTGAATAACCGAAAATCCTAATTCTACCTATCACTTTCCATTTAAAGGCACACAAAATCAGGGACTCTTTTGTTTTCCATTTTTTTTTTGGATTTTTTTTTTGACTCCACCTACAACTAAACAAAATAAAGACGAAGTCTCCCATCCCCACACTTAGAAAGGCACAATGTCCTCAATGTGCTCCAGGATACAACATAAACTAAAAATAAAATAAAATAAAAATGCAAAAATAAAGCAGATACAAAATAAATTTATAACAACAAAATAAATGGAACGAACTCCCCTGGAATAAGTATCGCTAGCTCATTGAAAGTGTCTCGTTCGTCCATAATCTACAAGCCGTATAGCATTTCCTTCGCGGCCATAGTCAGAATCCTGCAAAAATAACTTAAAAAGAAAGTGAAAGTAAAATGACTCAATGACAAGTGAGATGCCTGTTTACAAAAAATAATTTTAAGATCGACCCCACCCGAATGGAGATTGAGTACGGGCATGGGAGATCAGCAATGAAAAGGGTCAAGGCAATCCCACAAGACTCGACCAAATGAAAATAAACAAAACTGGCTCAATTAAATTAAAATACAAGACTCAATTACACAAAATAGAATAAAATAAAAGAAAGCAAGGAAAACATACCTGGATCAGCACGGTGGTGGTCAGTGTCGGGTGATAATGATAATGGTGGAGGTTATGTGGTCTTTTTTTTAAATGTTTTTTTTTTGTAAAGAGAAAATAAAACCAACATCAAACCTCGTATGGATGAAATATTTCCGCGCCAAAAACAAGCTTAACATCCTGCAAAAATAAGACGAAACAAAAACACAAAAAATGCAAACACATAAAATAAACACATAAAAAATAAAATAAAATACAAACTCTACATATTTGGGTTTTCACCCGTGTGATCCTATTCTTATCAAGCACTCTAACCTGGATCAACGAGGATATCTACACCATCCTCATGTAAATCAATTGTCCCACTTATGTTATCTCTCCCAAGGCACGTTCTTTTCCACCTAAATCTAAGATCACCAGAAAATATTCTTAAATGCGAGTGGTGAATCAGGATCCTATCCCCACACTTAGATTTATTCACTACCTAAAGGCTAGATTTAACTAGTGCCCATCTCTCCTCATCTATCTTGTGCTCACTCTCATACTCGTGGGATAGCTAAATATGAACTGAGGGCTCATCCATCACCTCCTCAGAACTCTCAAAAACCTTAACTAACTCTAACCTATCGGGAGGCTCACCAGCTGCACAGCCGGATCATGCTCCACAGGGAGTACAGTCGCTACCTCCTGCCTCTCTTCTGTTTGGTGTTGCCTATCTAATAAGTCTACTCCACAGATGTAGTCAATGAACCGGTCGACATGTGACATGAAAGTGCCAAAAGAGCACGCAGATTCGACCTGACTACTCGTACTCTCCCTAGACCTATTAACACCAAAGGTGATGGAGTCATCCCCTACACGCAGTGGAATCCGACCGTCTGAGACATCTATCAATGCCCTTGCAGTGCGTAAGAAGGGTCGTCCTAAGATCAACGGCACATGCTCGTCCTCCCGTATATCAAGTACGACAAAATCAACGGGAAACACGAAGCTCTCCACCCTTACTAGCAAATTCTCTAGAATGCCCATAGGGTACTTAACAGATTTATCAGCCAACTGTAAGCACATCCTAGTTGGATTCAACTCCCCAAGATCTAATCTCTTAAACATAGAATAGGGCATGAGATTAATGCTAGACCTAAATCAGTGAGAGCGTTCCTAACTGTCAAACCACCTATCTGACAAGGGATAGTGAAACTCCCAGGATCAGTCATCTTCTCTGGTAGTTTATTAAGAACGACAGCCGGACACTCCTCACTCAGAGTGACCTGATAAAGCTCTTTCAACTTCTCCTTACGGGACAACATCTCCCTCAAGAACTTCCCATACTTAGGCATATCTCTACGAACATCAATGAATGGCCTATATTGCTCTAAGTTCTCATTCTTATTCAACCTACCAGGATAGGGCGGTACTGGTTCATAAGGGGCAGGTGGAACATAAACCTTTTTGGGCTCCCCCTCATACTGTTTCTCCTTCAACCTACTTTTGGGTTGTGCGGTACTTGCTGGGTCTAGCCTAGTAGGGTGCACCTTGCCGGAGACTCTACCCTAATCTCCTCATCGACACTCTCATCTTCAACTACCTCACTCTCTCTCGACACCAGGTGATCAACTCCTGTGCTTTTCCCACTTTCGGTAAACACCGCATTCACCTGAACATCTGTCGAATTCCTGGTCATCTTACCAACTAACTCTCCTATGACCCTCTCTAAACTCTGGAGCGTGGACCCCTGATTCCTAAATAACAGCTCAAATTCCTGATTTTTCTTTTGTTGCTCCTGATAACGGGTCTCACGCTGCATAACTATGGTCTCTAGGAGCTTATTTGTCCTAGCCTGATTCTCCTCATTTTTCTTTATTAACTCACTAATCTTAGATTTAGGATCTCCTATACTCTGCCATCCAGAGTTGTGACTTTGGACTTGATCTGAATTCTGGATGTAGTTCAATTCCTCACTAGGACCTACATGGCAATCTATGGTCTCATGACCCCCTCTACAAATCTCACACTTAGCACTAATCTTAACCTGAATGTCCTTCATGGCCTTAGCTAAAGATTCTACCTGGGCGGCTAGTGCAATGCTACTCTCAACAGAATGGATACCTGATGAGCCGGTCGTCACGTGTAACATCGCCAATTATTTCTATTTGTTTTATGAAGTTCTATTTATTCTCATTATTCAAATTTATCAAATCGTATCTTTTTGTTCTCTTTCTACATACCTAATTAAATTATACTATTTTTTTTAGCTATATTACTATAATGTATAGACATAACAAATTCATAGTAGTGTTTATAAAATTAAAACAAGGTGAATACATTAATCTAATTCTTAAGAATTATAAAGGACTATATATATATTTTTTTTGTAAGTATTTAGAAATACTAATACTCATCATTCCCTAGTTATATTATTCACGTCTAAATTATTAATAAATAATGTATACATTTAGGTTTTTACAATAATATATAAATGAAGTTTTATTAAATAAAAGAAAAACAAACAAACGTTGATTTTTTTTGCAAATCGGGAAAGAACAAATTATGGAGCAATTAATGCTCCTTTTACTTGTTCATATATTACTGCAAGTTTTTCTCCAAAACTTTCGTTCACTAATAGTCAAACCATTAAAGCGATATAGTGACCTCAATTAAAACCTATCATAAATCTAATTGAATTCATCAAATAAAATTTTGTTAATAACCTCAATCACATTCCCGGATAACTCATACCACCCCCTTGTCGAATATCTTTATAAATTCTGACCACTCCTTTCTTTTAGCCGCCACAAATCCGACGAGAAGCACCAGCAAAACGGTTACCACCTCTGACCATACCTCATGCCACCACCACCTCATGCCCGAAAAACAAACCAATCAATTTATAAATCCTGTCTGGCTCCAACACCGGTTGAAGCTGGACGACGATGACAACCACTGTAGTTGCCGCACCATAGTCCGTCGTCAATGCGTTGATCACTCGGCTATTTGAGGTAATTAGTTACATAATTTAGTATCTTATCGAAACTCGAGTTCTGGCGACTGTGTTAGATTAGAGAAGACGACCGATGGGGGCAGGGAAGTCTTAAAAATAGGTCATTTGGTCACAATGTTTCTAATTTTTTTTTTCTTTCTACGTTAATGAAAAAAAAAACAATACAATTTATATGAATCCAATAAATTCAAATATGTTTTGTGTCAGGACTATTATTGTGTTTTCATTTTTACTAAAGTTCCTCATGATTTCAATATGGTTCCTATTAACACTTTAGTACCCGTAATAGGAGTTGTAAAGAAACAAAATACATTGGTTAACTTATTTGATTAAAGTCATTTTCTTGTTTCCAAGAATTTAATAAGATACATAGTTTATGTCAATACTTTTAGCGTCATTGTGTTAATAGATTTATGGGACCAAAACTTCATTTAGGATGGATATGATTTTAAAAACCTTGAACTTAATCTAACCTATTTAAAATAGTTGATCGGGAGGCGTTAGGTCTCTGTCGCCGGACAATGAACGATTCAAAGAATCATTTAGACGAGTTAGTGCTCATAAATTTTAAATAATGAAAATATAGGTTCGAGTGCAATCCATTAATTCTCGTGGATTAATTACTTACAAGTCCACCACCACAATCAAGGTGAGTACTTCCTATCCTCTTTTTGCTTTTATTCATTTTTGGGGTGTTACATGTACACTATTACAAATTTCAAATACAAGTTTACATTTTTACAATACAATTCTAGTACTATGTGCATTGCTTACAACGTGCTTTATGCTTAGACAATACATGTGGATTACATTTGTACTTAGTGAAATCATTAACATGGTACAAGCCGACCTTAACATTGGATAGCGCTATTTGGATTGACAACCCGCCTAGATTGATTCTCCCCCTTTTTCATCGGAGAATCCGTGGCCAGTGTTAAGTTATCATCCATTTATTGGTTGAGTACACTACAGTTCATACAGTACATTATACAGTCACAGGGTTGATTTCGCTCATTTGTATGATACATAGTTTACATATTTGCACTGTAGCTTGCACTTGAATTGTATAACTTTTTAACCTACTATATATATCAAAACTAGGAATGCTCACCAACATTTCATATGTTGACCAAACCTATTTTGTACATGTTTCAGGTGCAGTTTGATCTAATGCTTTAACAAGAGACATTTAGTGCTTTATTTTAATTCAGTTATTCCAAAAGTACATTTCATTTAAGACTTTGTATTTCTATTTCAATGTAAGACAGTTATTGGTTTATTCAATAATATTTACATTTTAGTACCATGTGCTTTTGAACAATCGTCACTACGTGGCACCTCGATGATTCCGCCATCGGTTGGGGTGTTACAGATTGGTATCAGAGCCATGGTTATAGGGAATTAGGTTATTAGAATGCCTTTTAGCCTAGTCTATAACCAACCTTACATTCACTAGTCCTCTCGTGTTTATTTCTCTTTATCCTATTATTTTTTTTTCAAGATATTTTCGCTATGATTATTTCTCGTTATTCTTTCGGTGTGTTGTTTAAAGAAGAAGATACTCGTATTTCACAAACGAAACGATATCACCAAGTTAGGAGTGACATCCATATCTTGGTGATTAGTTTCACTCATCTATATATTATTTACCTTAGGAATATATCTTTGAGTTAGGAGTGAAATCCAAATCTCAAGGATATATTTTTGCATCTCGCTTTTAACCTCGCTAAAGTCTTGGAATTCACTATTTTGATGGGGCACGTGCAATCTGGAAGGGTGAGCGCCTGTATCCTGAGTTTTCTATCTAGGCCTGGTATTTCGTATAAATCCCAATCAGACGAGGGACCCGTATACCTACCTGGAAACTCTTGGGATGAGCATTCACTTATAGGCTAAAGTACGCCCCCACAAGTCACTAGGAAATTTCAAATACTTGAGTTGGTCAAAGTTTCCTATAGAAACAATTCCAATTTTTTATATCATTGATATTTATGTTTGTTTATCATTTGAAGATTCCATTTAATCACTTGATGTTTCATATGCCATTATTCATTGATCATTAGCTTTTGAATCCCTTATCATCATTACTAAAACTTTAGTTCGATATATTATCGCATTAAAGCTTACACTATTTCACTTATGCTCATGATTCTTACACTATAAGGTATTACTTGTTTTGCGTTAAAACATTTTTACCCACAACTTAAGTTTTAAACTCTGTGTTTAACTTTGATCACATCCTGATTTTAGGAATGTTGCGTCATCATCCATTTAAAAATGAACATGCTTTTTCCAAACTTATCATTTCAACCTGTTTTATACCTTCATGTTTACAAACTTACTTGATCGAAGTCATAGTATATCCTCATATACCTAATACTAATATTGCTGCACCCAGTCTCCTAAGCCATAGCCAACTACCATTAGTTAGAACTTCTTAGTCAGACTAAACTCATACATAAATGCCTACCAACACGATACGCACTAGTACACTACTCTCTAAAACGATTAATTTGACAACTTATTCTATAAGTCTTTTCACAAAGCCTATTCGCCAAATTAGAACACACTTTTCATACACCTTGTGCCTTGAAACAAATAGCCCGCTATGAGCACAAAGAGATGCCTTAACGATCCTGCAAATAAATGATCTTTCAATGTATAAATTTCGTAAAAGTTTGAAAATTTAAAAGGTTTCAAGTTTACCCAGTCTTAACGGGTAACACTTCGATTTTCTCAACATGACAATTAAAAATTTCCGACTTTTCAACCCACAAGTTAAAGAAATGTTTAAATACAGAAAATTTTATTTTCCAAAATTTGTTAAGGCATCTGGGATCATTCACAACCTTCACATCATTTTAAATCTTGGTCTTTCGAAACACATTAGATTTACACACACTTCATGAAATGGTTTCATCTTGCATTTTATAAACTTGCATTGTATATTTTACAAATCAAATGTAAATCTGCATGTTTTCATATAACGTATCCAATATATGTTTTCGGGAGGAATTTGCAACTAATAATATACCTTATAACACTTTTCAAACTCGACTTCTCGTAAACACATGAAAATGTGTACCTACGAAATCTTTTCAAGTGAACCTGTTTTGAACTTAAAACATTCTTCGGTTTCCAAAAAAAAAGTTATCCTCATACCAGTAGACTATACGTCTGTTCTGCGCACTTTCATTTACAGTAAATTTCATTATTTTTTTTTTACACCATTCTATTTATAGTTACGTTCGTACATTATCTTATTATTTTTGTATTATTCTTTTGTTGGTAGTTATTTGCACGCGTTATTCGCAACTATTCTCGCACTAGTTATTAGTAGTTATTCTTACAACACTAGTTTTGAGCATTAATTTAACTCGTTTACTTTCATTTTGTGCAAATTGTGCGATTTACTCGATTTACGTTATGCTATTCTTTCAATCGAAATTTTATGCTATACTTATATACTTACATGAACGCATATTTGGTATGCATATTTTTTTTTGTTGTGAGCAAAACCCTGTTATACTTTACATTATTTTGTTCATCATCATGGCCAACGAACATACTAATTGATAGCTCGTATGAGATCTAAGCCAGTTCCCATGTACGACTCGGTTCAGAGTATTCCTCTAACCCGAGGGGAACAGTATAATCCTCAAAGTTTATCAATATGGTTGTTTAGAGCCCAATGATGTGAAAAAAAAAATTTACCGGTTAAGGGTGAACCCGAAAGGTGAGGAACCCCTAATCATGTCTTATACTTACACATTAATCTCATTACGGTTAAAGGGTGAACCTGAAAGCGGAAGAACCTTTAACCGCATCTTATACTTGAGCAGTATCTACTACTTAACACATTTTGGTTGCACGCATTGTTTCTAGTATTACTTATGTTAGTGTTATGGAAAATCATAGCACCCTAGTGTAAGGTAAATATATGATTACGGTCCGGAACGCAATCATGGGTTTACAGGTACATGAGGGTGGTGTGTGATTCTACTTAGGCTATTGGTAGACAATCAGTACGAGTCCAAAGTATCAGTAGTGTGGTGGGTTAGCTGAGGTACACCCTATATATAAGCACGAGGGATACTGCGGGAACGGACTAGGAGTCTGACCACGAACCTACCCATTACTATCTCTTTATTATATCGTTGACTAATAGCTAGCATTTTTGATAAAGAACATTTTACATAAGCTTCAATTAGTTTTGTTGGAGCCCTCCTTGTTGACCACCTCTACAGAAAAACCTTAAACCTTGTATACTCTTACACTCTCTGTTAGTCGAAATCCTGTTGCATGTCCTTAATAATGTTCGGTCAGAAACCATTCTAAAGTAGGGGAGACTGCTTCATTGGTACCTCTGCCTTTCACCAGTTAGACATTCCCAAAACCTTTCTCATTTACACTCTCAAGTTCCCAACCTCGAGTCAAAAGTCAAAGATATTCGCTTTAAACACCAACTTCAAAATTTGTCAAATCAACTCATGCATTTCTTTTAGGATTACTAAAACTTAAAGTATAGTGTTTTGCTAGATTCTTATTCTCTTCACTATTGCAGACGAACCTAATCCAACCCTTAAAACTCATGCATATCAATCCTCTTATTCGAAGTATTTTATTCTATTACCTATAAATTCATGTCGTGCCTTAACCCAATTTTTCCAAATCACAGTTGTCTTAATTTCTACCCAATCCTATGTTTTCAATAACTTCGGGACGAAGTTTCCAAAAGTAGGGGATGCTGTAACATCGCCAATTATTTCTATTTGTTTTATGAAGTTCTATTTATTCTCATTATTCAAATTTATCAAATCGTATCTTTTTGTTCTCTTTCTACATACCTAATTAAATTATACTATTTTTTTTAGCTATATTACTATAATGTATAGACATAACAAATTCATAGTAGTGTTTATAAAATTAAAACAAGGTGAATACATTAATCTAATTCTTAAGAATTATAAAGGACTATATATATATTTTTTTTGTAAGTATTTAGAAATACTAATACTCATCATTCCCTAGTTATATTATTCACGTCTAAATTATTAATAAATAATGTATACATTTAGGTTTTTACAATAATATATAAATGAAGTTTTATTAAATAAAAGAAAAACAAACAAACGTTGATTTTTTTTGCAAATCGGGAAAGAACAAATTATGGAGCAATTAATGCTCCTTTTACTTGTTCATATATTACTGCAAGTTTTTCTCCAAAACTTTCGTTCACTAATAGTCAAACCATTAAAGCGATATAGTGACCTCAATTAAAACCTATCATAAATCTAATTGAATTCATCAAATAAAATTTTGTTAATAACCTCAATCACATTCCCAGATAACTCATACCACCCCCTTGTCGAATATCTTTATAAATTCTGACCACTCCTTTCTTTTAGCCGCCACAAATCCGACGAGAAGCACCAGCAAAACGGTTACCACCTCTGACCATACCTCATGCCACCACCACCTCATGCCCGAAAAACAAACCAATCAATTTATAAATCCTGTCTGGCTCCAACACCGGTTGAAGCTGGACGACGATGACAACCACTGTAGTTGCCGCACCATAGTCCGTCGTCAATGCGTTGATCACTCGGCTATTTGAGGTAATTAGTTACATAATTTAGTATCTTATCGAAACTCGAGTTCTGGCGACTGTGTTAGATTAGAGAAGACGACCGATGGGGGCAGGGAAGTCTTAAAAATAGGTCATTTGGTCACAATGTTTCTAATTTTTTTTTTCTTTCTACGTTAATGAAAAAAAAAACAATACAATTTATATGAATCCAATAAATTCAAATATGTTTTGTGTCAGGACTATTATTGTGTTTTCATTTTTACTAAAGTTCCTCATGATTTCAATATGGTTCCTATTAACACTTTAGTACCCGTAATAGGAGTTGTAAAGAAACAAAATACATTGGTTAACTTATTTGATTAAAGTCATTTTCTTGTTTCCAAGAATTTAATAAGATACATAGTTTATGTCAATACTTTTAGCGTCATTGTGTTAATAGATTTATGGGACCAAAACTTCATTTAGGATGGATATGATTTTAAAAACCTTGAACTTAATCTAACCTATTTAAAATAGTTGATCGGGAGGCGTTAGGTCTCTGTCGCCGGACAATGAACGAGTCAAAGAATCATTTAGACGAGTTAGTGCTCATAAATTTTAAATAATGAAAATATAGGTTCGAGTGCAATCCATTAATTCTCGTGGATTAATTACTTACAAGTCCACCAGCACAATCAAGGTGAGTACTTCCTATCCCCTTTTTGCTTTTATTCATTTTTGGGGTGTTACATGTACACTATTACAAATTTCAAATACAAGTTTACATTTTTACAATACAATTCTAGTACTATGTGCATTGCTTACAACGTGCTTTATGCTTAGACAATACATGTGGATTACATTTGTACTTAGTGAAATCATTAACATGGTACAAGCCGACCTTAACATTGGATAGCGCTATTTGGATTGACAACCCGCCTAGATTGATTCTCCCCCTTTTTCATCGGAGAATCCGTGGCCAGTGTTAAGTTATCATCCATTTATTGGTTGAGTACACTACAGTTCATACAGTACATTATACAGTCACAGGGTTGATTTCGCTCATTTGTATGATACATAGTTTACATATTTGCACTGTAGCTTGCACTTGAATTGTATAACTTTTTAACCTACTATATATATCAAAACTAGGAATGCTCACCAACATTTCATATGTTGACCAAACCTATTTTGTACATGTTTCAGGTGCAGTTTGATCTAATGCTTTAACAAGAGACATTTAGTGCTTTATTTTAATTCAGTTATTCCAACAGTACATTTCATTTAAGACTTTGTATTTCTATTTCAATGTAAGACAGTTATTGGTTTATTCAATAATATTTACATTTTAGTACCATGTGCTTTTGAACAATCGTCACTACGTGGCACCTCGATGATTCCGCCATCGGTTGGGAACTAGGTTATTATATATAGGTTTATAATAATAATAATAATAATAATAATAATAATAATAATAATAATAATAATAATAACAATAATAAGCTTAGTGACGATGGCTTTGATACCAATCTGTAACACCCCAACCGATGGCGGAATCATCGAGGTGCCACGTAGTGACGATTGTTCAAAAGCTCATGGTACTAAAATGTAAATATTATTGAATAATCAACAATTGTCTTACATGGAAATGGAAATTACATTGTCTAAATGAAATGTAAATATTGAAGTAACTGAATTAAAATAAAGCACTAAATGTCTCTTGCTAAAGCACTAGATCAAACTGCACCTGAAACATGTACGAAAATAGGTTTGGTCAACATATGAAATGTTGGTGAGCATTCCTAGATTTGATATATATAGTAGGTTAAAAAGTTATACAATTCAAGTGCATGCTACAGTGCAAATATGTAAACTATGTATCATACAAATGAGCGAAATCAACCCTGTGACTGTATAATGTACTGTATGAACTGTAGTGTACTCAACCAATAAATGGATGATAACTTAACAATGGCCACGGATTCTCCGATGAAAAAGGGGGAGAATCAATCTAGGCGGGTTGTCAATCCAAATAGCGCTATCCAATGTTAAGGTCGGCTTGTACCATGTTAATGATTTCACTAAGTACAAATGTAATCCACATGTATTGTCTAAGCATAAAGCACGTTGTAAGCAATGCACATAGTACTAGAATTGTATTTGTAAAAATGTAAACTTGTATTTGAAATTGTAATAGTGTACATGTAACACCCCAAAAATGTATAAAAGCAAAAAGGGGTAGGAAGTACTCACTGTATACGTAATAGCTTGTAATTGAACTGGACAACGAAATATGAATTGAGATTACTCCAAATGATCAACCTAAAGTATTCGATAATGTGTAAGGGAAATAACTCTAAGATATATGTATTTCTAGGGCTTCGAATTGGGGATAACGTTTATTTGTTTAATAAACTAATTGTTTATTAAATATAAGAAATTTTAGTAAATAAATAAATAAAAGTCTTTTTGTAAAAACTTAAGTTGAATATAATCATATCATAAGGTTTTGAGTATGAAAATAATTTTTATAAAATTATTTTCTTGAAAATAGAATATTTAATCTAATTATTTCAAATTGTCAAAATATGACTTTAATATCTAAAAATATTAAAATCAAAGAATTTCTGAATTAAAAATTGTATTTCTGTTCTAAATAGTTAGAAATAATTTATATAAAATTTTGGTGCAAAAATATTGAATAATGAATTTATTATGATTTAATTATGATTAAAACTAACAAAAATTGATTAAAAATATAAAATAAATGATTTTTCTGAATTAAAAATCATTTCAGTAAGGTTTAACATTGTACAAACATAGGATAATTTTTGTGGAAATTAATAAGATCGTTTTGATATTTTTATGAACACCCCAACCGATGGCGGAATCATCGAGGTGCCACGTAGTGACGATTGTTCAAAAGCTCATGGTACTAAAATGTAAATATTATTGAATAATCCAAAATTGTCTTACATGGAAATGGAAATTACATTGTCTAAATGAATTGTAAATATTGAAATAACTGAATTGAAATAAAGTACTAAATGTCTCTTGCTAAAGCACTAGATCAAACTGCACCTGAAACATGTACAAAAATAGGTTTGGTCAACATATGAAATGTTGGTGAGCATTCCTAGATTTGATATATATAGTAGGTCAAAAAGTTATACAATTCAAGTGCAAGCTACAGTGCAAATATGTAAACTATGTATCATACAAATGAGCGAAATCAACCCTGTGACTGTATAATGTACTGTATGAACTGTAGTGTACTCAACCAATGAATGGATGATAACTTAACAATGGCCACGGATTCTCCGATGAAAAAGGGGGAGAATCAATCTAGGCGGGTTGTCAATCCAAATAACGCTATCCAATGTTAAGGTCGGCTTGTACAATGTTAATGATTTCACTAAGTACAAATGTATTCTACATGTAATGTCTAAGCATAAAGCACGTTTGTAAGCAAATGCACATAGTACTAGAATTGTATTGTAAAAATGTGAACTTGTATTTGAAATTTGTAATAGTGTACATGAATCACCCCAAAAATGTATAAAAGTAAAAAGGGGTAGGAATACTCACAGTTCACGTAATAATTTGAAATTGGACTTGGACAACGAATATGTGTTGGAACTATCTCAAAGTATCAACCTAAAGAATTCGATAATGTGTAAGGGAAATAACTCTAGGATACATGTATTTCTAGGGCTTCGAATTTGGGATAAACGTTTATTTGATTAATAAACAAATTGTTTATTAAATATAAGAAATTTAATGAATAAATAAACAAAAGTCTTTTTGTAAAATTTTAAGTTGAATATAATCACAACATAAGGTTTTAAGTATGAAAATAATTTTTATAAAATTATTTTATTGAAAATAGATTATTTAATCTAATTATTTCAAATTTTACATAAATTATTTCTATTCATTTGGAATGCAAAACCTAATTAACCTATGTAGATAGGGTAAGTAGGGTATCAATCCAAGGAGCGTGTGGTTAGTGAGTATTTTCTAGTTAACTTTGAAATTGTCGATTATGAAGGTGCTAATTACTTATATGAGTTATGAATTGATGTTTTAGAATTGATTGAATAATTGTTGATTAATATGAATCTTGAAATGAAAATTGTAAGAAATGATTAATAATACTTGTAACAATAAGATAGAGATGATTACACTAAGGATTTGGGTAATTGAACACTAAGGCTTTCAACAATTAGGCATAATTGGATAAACAATGTTAATGCAATTGGTACTAACGGATTGATTGCTCAATAAACTTAGGTATCAAGTTTTATCAACATTCACAATGGACTAAACTATACTTCATCATTTAGAACATACAATCCTATGATAGTATTGATGCAAGGAACCATGTTCATATAATTTAGAAATTGGCACAAGATCAATTAACTAGAAATGATTTCAACATCAGATTAATCACTAATCAACACTGGTAATTCAAGTACATACAAACATTAATCAAAAGTTTAAACAATGCAATGCCCAAATGTTAAGCCCTAGGTATCAAAAACTTACATCCCTAGTGTAATACAAGAGTTTTAGCCAAACATGGCTATGGTGTTCATCATCTTCAAAATATGTTCTTCAATCTTCAAAGAAATTGTGTAATAATGCTTGGAGAATAATGTATGATGATTTGTCTTCAATGGTGATGAATGATATAGTGAAAATGAAACATGAAACAGCCAAAAACCAGTCTTCGGTCATAAATTCGCCATTAAAATGTTTTTGATGATCATTGACTTGAAAAAGGAAGTTTTTTGACCATTTTGACTTTTGGCGTAGGATACGCCACTTTTGGCGTATCCTACGCTAAGTCAGATTTGCCTAAGCTGATGTCTGCTGCCCTACGCAAGCTGATGTGTTCTTGCCTACGCCACTGGCGTAGGATACGCCAGTTTTGGCGTATCCTACGCCAAAACCTCCTTCAACCTCAGATTTTGATTTTCCAGCTCGTTTATGCTTCCGTGTCTTGCCCGAGCAACTCCGAAACGTCATATTTGCTTCCTTTAATCATCAAATCCTGAAATAACATAATAATATCAAAGCAACACCATTTGACGACTTAACGCTCCTTAAAACTCATTCATAGATGCTTTTATACACATCTTTTAACTAACCCATCACATCCCCACACTTATCTTTTTGCTTGTCCTCAAGCAAATTTATTACGCTTTTACAATTCCAAACACAAAACGCATTTCCCATTCTCAAAGAGTTAAGGTCTAATGTCATACCCAGTTCCTATGGCTTCTACAATCAAGACTACCCAACTTTCAATTAATATTTCTTTTCAAAACTCAAGTGGTTACCCAAGATTAGCCTACCTTCTAAAGCCAATAAACCACACACGTATCCCTCGCAATGTTCTCTCCACTCGGTTCAATTGACTAGTATTGATGTACTAGTATATATATGGTACTCTCAAAACCGATTATAATGCATATTGGTATATGCTTGCAACTTAATCGCACTTCACCAAATTACATAAAAGTGAACACAAGTCAAAAGGTCTTTAAAAGGGTTGTAATGTGGCTGGGCGAAGGGTGTGGAATGGGATATTTAAAGTGACTGAGGTGATGAAAATTCGACTTTTATTACATCAAACAAACTAATAGGAACAAACAAACTAACTCAACTATAAAGCAAGGATATGCCTTTTTATTCAACGACTAACTAGAGCATTTTTTTTTTTTGAGACTTTGCTCTTTTTCAATGCTTTTGCAGTTTTTTTTTTCAACAAACAACTAACAATAATAACTTTAAACTATTTACAACACAAAGGAACAACCTACAATCGAATTTTCATCACTCGGGTTTAAAGTGAAAAAGGCTTATGGGTCAACTGGGTTGATATGGGTGGTCAATTGAAAAATGTTTAAGGCTCAAGATTGGTTAACTAAGGGATATTGGAATGGGTCAGGGATGATAAAAATGGTTTAAAAATAAAAGGTTTAACCTAATGCCTTAATCATTCTTGTGTTCACAATCGGTCTAAAGCGGTAAACGTATTAAAGGTGCAAGTTCTACCGTATGCAACTATAATGGCACACTCAATTCAAAGGAACACAACATGCAAAATGGATAGAATTTTTTATAAAGTGTAACATGTTGTGGTGGCTCAAAATCTCACATGGAAAGATGGGTAGGTGTATGACATGTGTGTAATAAATCGACCTTTCAAGCAAACTACTCCCAGATAACCACCCGTAATTCTTTTTACCAAAACTAGTTGAGAGTTATCATGCGAATTTTTCAGAACCTGACCATGACAAAAGACCAAAATGGTTCATACCATCCCGTGTTGACTTAGTTACTTGCGTTTTTTTTAAAATATTTAATCAAGGACAAAGACATTTTTGAAAAATTTTCAAATTTTCTCCCCCATCCCCACACTTAGAGTCCAACATTGTCCTCAATGTGTAGTGTTTAAATGGTGCATTTTAAAATGTTTAAATTTTTCTCCTCTCCCCACACTTAAAGTCCACATTGTTCTCAATGTGTAGGGAAGGTTTAAAATTGTTTTGCGGGAATGTGATAAAGCCAACCAAAGAATTCACCCCAATCAACAATATACAGTTTACAATCCACTTATTAAATCTAAGTAAACGATCAAAATTAAAGAGATGGAAATAGATGCACCTGGTTGTTCTTCATTCTTCAATTCCATGTGTTCTTCAACAAAATAGTTCCACTTCCATCATAAATAAACCTGCAACTCGCAAGTGTGTAGAAGCAAGTTCTCACAAAATCATTAAGAGTTATCGGTTTTACTTTTTGTTGAAAAGAATTACCAAGTAATCTTTTAGTTAATTTTGATCAGTGGACAAAATATACACTAACTAAGATAGATCCTTTAAACCTCCCGGTAGTCCGGTTATGAGGACGAGTGAGGTCTCGTGAGGGTTATATAGGAAACACACCCACAACGTTTATTTACCTACCAAACATAAAAAAAAAAAAAACGAACAAAAAAAATACAAAAATATACAAATACTAACAAGTACCTCTTACTCACGGTGGTCGAAGTGAACATTTTCCTACCGAGTTACCAAGATAAGCTCGGTAGTTTACTTTATGTTCCCCAATCGGTTCCTTCTCCTTCCACTTGTTCATCAAATATATGCATGAAAGTTTTATCCCACATTTTCCTACCGAGTTTCCAACATGCACTTGGTAGTCTACATGCCAAATCCACAATCGATTCTCAATTATTGGCATGAGAATTGGGTGATTTTTGTTGCGGGGCCATTTTATAATAAATTGCCCAATGTCCTCCCAGCTCACCTTCCTCTTCTTCATCTTTGAACCTTCATCCTCCTCTTTATTGGGTGCCTTAATCAACACGGGATGCGATTCGTGATGAACTTTCACCTCAGCCACCAAATCTTCATGAGGTGCTAAGTCTTCAGTTGGGTTTAACCATTCAGAAAGACTTGCAGTATCTTTATCTATATCAGCATCTACCACTACACCACTAGCCAACTCATCACGCTCACGTTTAAGTTGGGCAAATTCCTCGGCTAGTTGATGAACCTTCATAACCAAAGCTTCATGAGCTCTGTCTCTCACTTCATTTCGCTGTTGCGACTCTTTCATCATATTTATGATAGCATCAAACTTGGAATCTAGTGAGTTTTGAGGTTCTTCATATGCCGGTTGAGGGCTATTAGTATAGTAGTCATCATATTCCTCATGGTTTCGATATTGTTGCGTCCTTTGGCTAAATGAACTCCCTTGATACTTGTTATTTAACTGATAATAGCCTTGGGAGTTTGAATAGCGTGACTGACGATGTGAAGAAGATAAATGTGAACCTCCAGGTTTTTCGAGCCCAAAAATAATACGATCTTGTCGTTTTTTGGATGCTTCCATTTTCTTACGGGCCACTGCACAATCTCGCCACAAATGATATGGGCTCCCACAACAAGGACAAGTATTATCATCATCTTCCCAATACATTGTGATGATGACGATCAAGTCTTGCTAAATTTCCAATCTTCAGATTTTACACAAGTGGCATGCATGCATTATCTGTCACCTGCACACTTCACACACCACGCGTAAAAACGAACAAAAAGAAGTAACAAAGACAAATTAAACAGTTAATCACAATAATCAACTAAAAAAAACTAAACACTAAGCGCACTAGCTCCCCGGCAACGGCGCCATTTGATGAGCCGGTCGTCACGGTTCATGCAAAACCTAATTAACCTATGTAGATAGGGTAAGTAGGGTATCAATCCAAGGAGCGTGTGGTTAGTGAGTATTTTCTAGTTAACTTTGAAATTGTCGATTATGAAGGTGCTAATTACTTATATGAGTTATGAATTGATGTTTTAGAATTGATTGAATAATTGTTGATTAATATGAATCTTGAAATGAAAATTGTAAGAAATGATTAATAATACTTGTAACAATAAGATAGAGATGATTACACTAAGGATTTGGGTAATTGAACACTAAGGCTTTCAACAATTAGGCATAATTGGATAAACAATGTTAATGCAATTGGTACTAACGGATTGATTGCTCAATAAACTTAGGTATCAAGTTTTATCAACATTCACAATGGACTAAACTATACTTCATCATTTAGAACATACAATCCTATGATAGTATTGATGCAAGGAACCATGTTCATATAATTTAGAAATTGGCACAAGATCAATTAACTAGAAATGATTTCAACATCAGATTAATCACTAATCAACACTGGTAATTCAAGTACATACAAACATTAATCAAAAGTTTAAACAATGCAATGCCCAAATGTTAAGCCCTAGGTATCAAAAACTTACATCCCTAGTGTAATACAAGAGTTTTAGCCAAACATGGCTATGGTGTTCATCATCTTCAAAATATGTTCTTCAATCTTCAAAGAAATTGTGTAATAATGCTTGGAGAATAATGTATGATGATTTGTCTTCAATGGTGATGAATGATATAGTGAAAATGAAACATGAAACAGCCAAAAACCAGTCTTCGGTCATAAATTCGCCATTAAAATGTTTTTGATGATCATTGACTTGAAAAAGGAAGTTTTTTGACCATTTTGACTTTTGGCGTAGGATACGCCACTTTTGGCGTATCCTACGCTAAGTCAGATTTGCCTAAGCTGATGTCTGCTGCCCTACGCAAGCTGATGTGTTCTTGCCTACGCCACTGGCGTAGGATACGCCAGTTTTGGCGTATCCTACGCCAAAACCTCCTTCAACCTCAGATTTTGATTTTCCAGCTCGTTTATGCTTCCGTGTCTTGCCCGAGCAACTCCGAAACGTCATATTTGCTTCCTTTAATCATCAAATCCTGAAATAACATAATAATATCAAAGCAACACCATTTGACGACTTAACGCTCCTTAAAACTCATTCATAGATGCTTTTATACACATCTTTTAACTAACCCATCAATACCCTTAGGGGCAGCAGTAACGCCCCAAGAGCCAGGCTCAATGTACGTGCTAGTGGCTAGGTCCTCTATCATCTCAAGGCATTCAGCAGCGGTTTTGGTTTTCATCATGTTACCGCCTGCTGTAGAGTCAAGAAATCTTTTGGTCGCATTAGAAACTCCAGTATAGAATTTCTCCACGACTCTCCAGTCCTCAAGACCATGATGGGGGCACTTGTTCAAAAGTGCCTTGAATCTGTCCCATGTCTCATAGAAGGACTCCCCTGACTGCTCAGTAAAGGCATAGATGAGATTTTTAAAACGAGCAGTTTTAGCAGAGGGAAAATACTTCTGCAGGAATTTCGTCTAAAGATCAGTCCAAGAGATGATGGCTCCTTGTGGGAGGGAGTCCAACCAAGTAAGGGCCTGATCAGTAAGTGAGAACGGGAACAAACGCAGAAGAATGGCATCATCAGTGGCACCATTAAGCTGGAAGGTGCTATAGACTCTACTAAATCTAGTTAAATGGCCATATGGGTCTTCATCACGCATGCCGTGAAACTGAACTGAATGAGATATGGTGTTGATCAGAGTGGGTTCAATGGTCCAGTTGTTCGACTCGATAGTGGGTAGTGTAATACTAGACCGGATATGAGTGGGTGTAATGCTGATGTGGTCAGCGACAGTCCTACGTGCAGCCATTTCTATGTGATCTATCTGGTGGGCAAAATGTTCTAGGACTGCAACGGGGTACTTCCTTTGCACCCAGAGAAACTAAAACTATACTAGAATACGAAAAAACAAATAGCAAACTAAAACTATACTAGAGAAACTAAAAAAAATATATTTTTTTCTTTTTATAAAATTAAAAATAAAAATCTACCAAACTACGAAAGCAATAAAATAACTAGATCCCCGGCTTGGGTCGTCCTCGAAAGCGCACTGTGTCCCCGACAACGGCGCCAAAAACTTGATGTGTGAAATGTGTAGTAAATAAATCGGTCAAGTTTTAAAAACAGAAAAACCTACAAAACCACACACTAACGGCAAGTGTACCGGTCGCAGTGTAGCAGAGCAAGTAAGTTCGAGTATCGAATCGTGGACACAATATGGCGACTCTCGGTACTAAACCTCTATCGATTCCTAGCCTAATAATTTGGATTTTTGAGAATTAATTTTAAACTAAATGCAAATAAAAGCAATTAAAATAAATAACACATAGACGAAAACAAGAGCTAAGAACACTGGATCGAACTCAGATAATATGAAAGGCAACTACCTAGGTCTAGAATCCTACCCGCAGACTCACAACTCTCGGAATCGAATAATGGATTGGCTACCAGGTTTTCTAAGGATACGCTCGACCCAGGAAACCCTTAAAGCGTGCTAGATCACCTCCCGGTCTCACTAACACCTCTCAGAAAATCCTAAGGGACGTGTAAATCACTGGTTACTAGTTCGGATCACCTCCCGATCTCACCTCACTAGGGAATGCTAAGGTACTCGAAAGACTCGCTCACCTCCCGGTCTTGCTAGTCACAACACACTAAAAAATGTGAAGGAGTAATCTAATTGGCTTGGAAACAATTCAGAATTACAAGAATCTAAAGACACACTAGGCAAGGATCACCTCCCGGTCTCACCTCTTCCCGATACCTAAAGATCTAGACAACCCGACACCCTATCACCTCCCGGTCTCAAGGAATGGCAGAATACCTAAGTCCTCTAAACTCTCTGTAACATCGCAAAAATTTTCCTAAATTTTGTATAGGTAAAAACCACCACTTTATTTGTATTAAACTACTTTCGTACAAAAGTAACCATGGCAAATTTATATCAGAACATTTTTTTATTAAATAATAATAATAATAATAATAATAATAACAAAAAAAATTCAGATTTTATTGGAACTATATCATGTTGTTTCTTTTGGACCAAAGACAAAACCAAACCCACTCTTATTAATGGTAATTTTCGGAGCCCAGTATAAAACCCAGCCCAAACCCTTCCAAGGCCCGGCCCACCAGTTCCCTTCTCCCCTGAAGTTAAAAAAAAAAAAATTGCTGCTGCTGCGGCTCGAACCGGAACAGAAGCCGGGTCAACATACACAAACACGTACACCAAACCAGCTGAGCCACGCTGATCTTTTGTTTCAAATCTAATCCACTTTGTATAAAAGGCCACTTAATTTCCTTTCCTTCTTTTTTCTTTCCTGTTCGCTGCACGTTTCCAGCCAAGAACCCACAAGGTCAACTTTCTAAACACCCCTAATTGACGCACCATCAACCTATTTCTGGAAGTAATTTTGATTATAATGTGACCGCCACATGATTCTCGGCCATAATTGTATTACAATTAATCTCACGACGTGTTACAAGCCGTGATTGACGCGTTTTGACACCTTGACAAGTCAACCCTCTAAGCACTCATTTAAACCCGACCACTATATAAATTGATCCTCAAAATCTATTCAGACGATGACGAATCCAATTCCTGTACACTTTAATCGCACAAACAAACCACTATCTGCGTCTAATCGAAGCTGTTGACTTTCTGAGTTGACTCGCGAATAGAAGTCTTTCGGGTCTGGTATGTTTTAATTCTTGGTTGTAGTATGTTAATCGGGTATTGATAGATATTAACCCCATGTTTAATCAGAGTATAATTGTGTGTTTAAAACATTAAGGAATCTAGGGTTCTTATGATATAATTGGGGAAGAACACCATCGCAAACTTATATATTTATTTTAAAAAGACAGAAACCAAACACAACCACTGATCTAGATCAAGTGGTTGTGTCTGGTGCTGGTTATTCAGGGTACTCGGGTTCGATCCATGGCATCAACAAACAGTTTTTTTTTCAATTAAGTGTATATATATATATATATTCCCTTGTATTTTTAAAAATTCATTTTAAAATACTAAAACTCTTTTATAAATTCTACAAAAATTATTTTATGTTATTCTAGTAGTAGAGTTTAACATAAAATTTTTAGTTTTCCAAAAATTATTTATTTAATATATATAATAAATAATTCAAGTTTATTCAATTTTATTTATAAAATTCTATAAGAATATCAAAACGATTATATAAATTTTCACAAAAATTATTCTAAGTTTTTATAACATTAAGCTTTTCTGAAATGATTTTTATTTCTGAAAAATCATTTATTTTATATTTTTAATCAATTTTTGTTAGTTTTAATCATAAATAAATCATAATAAATTCATTTTTCAATATTTTTGCACCAAAATTTTATATAAATTATTTCTGATTATTTGGAACAGAAATACAATTTTTAATTTAATAATTCTTTAATTTTAATATTTTTTAAATATTAAAGCTATATTTTGACAATTTGAAATAAATAGATTTAATATTCTATTTTTTTTAGAAAATAATTTTATAAAAATTATTTTCATACTTAAAACTTTATATTGTGATCATCTTTAATTTAAAATTTACAAAAAAGACTTTTGTTTATTTATTTGTCGAATTTCTTTTATTTAATAAACAATTTAATTGTTAATCAAACGAATACTTATCCCCAAATTCGAAACCCTAGAAAATATTTATAGACTAGAAAGACTTGGACATATTTATTACCTTAATTATAGGGTAATACTTGGCATCGTTGGGCAACACATATTCTATTTTCACGAGACATAACATTTTGCTAAGGTGAGTTTACATAGCCCTTTTTTCTGTTTTATATTTTGGGGTGAAACATGTTTAAACATTTTATACACTATCATTTACTCATTCTTACATTGTTGAAACTTGTGATTCAATTACACTATCATTACTCATTCTATCATTTGACTGTAACAAAAAGACACAGTACAATCATTAACATTGATCAAGCTGCCTGTTTAGATTATAGCACTATAGGTCTGACAAACCCATCCCCCGCATAAATTCAGGGATGATCGATAACAGTAACAACATTTAACTAACTTGCGAGTTAGTCCTCAGTCGACACAAGGTTTGATTGTACAAAGACGCATTGTTACATGTCGGACTCATACTCTATCATTATACAACTGTGATTGTTGTACAAACTATTGTTATCAATTATATTCAAAAACCTATGTATTCTCACCAACTTTTGTTGACCTAAAATATTTTCAAACTTAACATGTTTCAGGTTCTACTTGCTTGAAGATTTGAGTTAATGCTTGAAGATGTGTGCATAGTATTATTCATTTTGATGTATGAATTCTTGTAGAACAATTGTATGTAATTTATTTAAATCATTTAATGAAATTTATTATTCACCATGAGCTACTGAACAATCATCAATACGTGACATCCCGATGTTTTCGCCATCGGTTGGGGTGTTACATATTGGTATCAGAGCCATGGTTATAGGGAATTAGGTTATTAGAAAAATAATCTAGTCTATAACCATAGGATTTACAGTAATTGTTTCTTTTGCTTGCTATTCTCTATCTTCCTCCTATTTCTTATCCCTACTTTAATCCTTACAAGAAGATTGCTCTCCATCACTGGATCTACTCTTAGACTAATAGGACAAAATCCTCAGGTTTAGCCTGAACCACCTTGAGATCTCGTCGAAGTTCTAGATTTTAATAACGAACACGTGCAATCTGGAAGGGTGAACGCCTGTATTCTGAGTTTTCTGTCTAGGCTGGCATTGCGCATATATCCCAATCAGACGAGGGACTCGGATGCCTACCTGGGAATTCTCGGGATGAGTGTTCACTTATAGGCTAAAGCATGTCTTCACTATGTTATTAAAATCTAGAATCTTTGATAAGTCAACGTTTTCGTTTATTCGTTTTAATAAATGGATAAATGATTACATTCCTTATATTACCTCATTCATGTCTCATTGAACCTTCATTGTGTCTCTTACAGATCATGCCTCCATGTCGCAACGCTCGTCTTAACAGTGGTGACAATCATGATGAAGGGAGTAGCAATCACAACCATAACCACGACACTAACCACAACAACAACAACAACAACAATGGCGTTGATGCCCAACTAGCTGCGATCATTTCTCAACAAATGGCGCAACAGATCGCGACTCTTGTTCCTAACTTACTGGCTCAAGTCATCCAGATGAACGGAAACGGTAATGGAAACGGAAACGGCAACGGAAACCACAATGGGAACGGGAATGGAAACGGGAATGGTCTCCCAGCTTGCACTCTTAAACACTTTAATACCTGTAATCCCCCTAAGTTCAGTGGAGATGAAGGAGCTACGGGACTTCTACAATGGTTCGAGGGTATTGAGAATACCTTCATTAACAGTGAGTGTCCCGATAACTTTAAGATCCGTTATGCCATGAGTGTTCTTCACAAACGAGCACTCACTTGGTGGAATGAGGAAAAGCGTACCCGAGGAGCTGAAGTTGCACTTACCATGACCTGGGATCAAGTCAAAGAGATAATGAAAGCTGAATTTTGCCTACGTAACGAGGTCAAGAAATTAGAGGACGAGTTTCACACCCTTACTCAGGATAGTGGGGAAAACCTTGCTTATAATACCCGCTTCCATGAGCTCAGTCTGTTGTTTCCCCATAAGGTCACTCCGCTACATGTAGCCATTGAGAAATATATCGGTGGTTTACCCATGCAGATTCAGGACACGGTGTGGGGAAGGAACCCTGCTACCCTCGAAGAGGCCAAGCGTCTAGCCGCTACCTTAACTGACAATCACGTAAAGAACGGGACCTTAGTTCGGAAAGGCGAGAAAGCAAGTATTGTAGCCGCGATAACTACTGAGGACCAGAAGCGTAAGACCAGGGATCCTGATGCAAACCTCACTACACAAGCTTCTAACAAGAAACCTTATATAGGAAACTATCCATTGTGTAACTGTAACACCCCAACCGATGGCGGAAACATTGAGGTGTCACGTAGTGACGATTGTTCAATAGCACATGGACTAAAAGTGTAAATATTGATACATTAATTAAATAGTTTATTACATTGAAATGAAATTCAACGATTCTAAATGCCAACTAATCTGAAATACAATGAATCAAAATCTAAATATAAATCCGAAAGCTTAAAGAATGCATCTCAAAATAACCTGAAACATGTACAAAGTAATTTGGTCAATACAAAAATTGTATTGGTGAGCATACCCTGTTTGAATACATATAGTAAATAAGTGTTTAGCAATTCATGTGCGGTACCATTTGCAATTATGTAATAAGTAATATCCGTTCAAAATCAACCCTATGTAAAGAAAAGCAGATATATATAGTATGCGCTAGTAGTAATGTAATACATGGCAATGACAAGGACTCTCAACAGAGTCACAAGGGTATATACCATAGTACTATTCATTGAAATGCCAGGCCCTCAAAGGTTAATGATTTTGACAAGTCATAGACACACAAATTAACATAACGCAAACACACATGAGAATTGCATTTAGTGAAAGAGTAACATTTAGTAAAAGAAATAGAAACTTGATAGTAAGTACATGAGTCACCCCAAAATAGTAAAACAGTAAAAAGGGGAAAGATATACTCTTAGTTTGCGAAAGCGATCAAAATCCACTTAAGCGGTCGTGAGCTAAGTAATGGGAATTCCGAGGAATTCAACCTATAACGTATATGAATACTAGTAAGGTAAAGTCTACAAAGTCTAAGGTATCTAGGGTCTAAGGCATTAGGGTTTGCTAAGTCGATTTGGGAAATTAGAGTTTTTATGATTAGTCGAATTAATGTAAAAGTTGTATATCCAAATTATATTATGCCAAAGTTTGTAAATATGGTTTTTAAGTAATATAATTATTACCAATTGAATATTTATTTCAAAATATGTTTGAATAATTAAGACAAAATAATTTAGTTAATTACTTTAACTAATTATTGTAAATAAATACAATAATCGTAAATATTGAAATAAATAATTATGAGTTACACAAAGATCCAACAATGATAATAAAGACTTTCAATCATAAGAATATTTCTATTTTATAAGAAAAATATTTATAAAATAGATATTAAATAGTATAAATAAATAAATAACTATGTCTAATTAAACATAAATAAGACTAATAATTCAAGACATGATCCAAAAATGCTATTTTTATAGAAATTGGATACTTTCTGATGTAAAGTAATGAAAATAATTTTCCCATAATTTTTATAAACTTATTTATATTTAAAACTGATTTAATGAGATTAAATCATGTTTAAATGATTAAAAAATAAGAAAATTAATAAAAATAAGTGTTTTCTGGTCCAATAATTTTTATTTCAGTTCATGATGATTAGAAATAATTGTCCAAAAAGTTTGAGATTAAAATTATTAAAAATGAATTTTTAATCAATTAAATATGATTAAAACAATTTAAATTAATAAAATCATGAAAATAGATATTTTTCAGAAAACTAAAAATATGACAATTTTATTTATGGTGTCAAGATGCTATGTCTAAATTTTCATAATTTTTGGAGCAAAAATCAATTTTCTATGATTAATATAAGATCTATATATATTTAATTGTATAATCCTAAAAATAATAAAACAAACAAAAAGAAAATAGAAATGTTGGCCTAAAACTCGGCCTTAGAGGGGCTCGAACCCAGCTCCTCTCGTTTTCCAATCCACTCACACACCACTAAGCCATCAGTGGCTTTTGTTGTTTCAAATGAAAACGATTTACATTTATATTATTAATCAGAGATGTCATCTTCCCCAATTCTCCTTATGAACCCTAACCCTAGAACCTAATTCAATAAACCCGGTAAACACAAGATAAACGCATAGTAATAGAGGGCTTTGGTTCGGAATTGGATAGAGAATAAAACGGCATAAAGAATTTAAGCTTACCTAATCGTTTACACGTCGACCAAGCAAAAGCAATGGTCGAACCTTTCGAGCCGATTTAGGAGTTCCAGAACGCGTTTTGATGATATTTTTCGTGGGTTTGAAGAGTGTGAAGGTGCAGAAATGCAATGGTAAAAACGCTTTATATTGTTGTTCGATTTAAAACGAGTTAATTCGCGTTATAAATTTCCGGCGGTTATGTTTAAAACCCGGATTTAAACTCAATTATTAACGTGTTTAAGATCGATTTAATTATGACAAAACGTAGTGGGACAGCGGAGAAACGCATTAGAACCTATTAAAAACGTATTAATTGCTCTAAAAACTGGTTTTTGATGTTTGCCGGCGCACCTCGCCGGCGGCGAGTCTCGCCACCGGAAAAAAAAAATGTGGAGGTGGGAGGGAAAGAGAGGAGGTGTTTTAAAACTTTTGATATTTGGCAGAAAAGGTCCCTCAACTTAAACCTTGTTAGTTTGGTTATGGTTTGGTTTACTTTTCTATATAAAACTTAACCAAGTTACATTAATTTAACCCAAAAAGTTTCACAAACTTTTTAAAACTTGAAATTTTTATAATATCCATTCCGGATGACGGTTCAACATACTTGTTTGATAAAAACGTGTACTCGAACCATAATAAATATAAATGATAATTTTTTTACTCTAAAATAAATTTGAAAACGACGAAACTTACAGGAACTAAAATGGAAATATTTGAAGGACTATTATTGACAACTAAATGTAAGACGAGGGTGACGGATGTCACAGTAACACATGCAAACGACATCATCCCACTGCTTCAGCGTGTCGCTTGTGCACCAATTGTGGTAAGTATGGCCATCTAGCCAACACATGTCGCGAGACCCCAAACCCTAATGCCAACCAACCAGCCAACCCTGCTCAGGCCGTTAATCCTAATCGTCCTGGTAGATACAACTATGGTCAATGCTATGAATGTGGAGACCCAAATCACTTCCGTAACCGATGCCCTAAACTAAATCGAGATCAAGACCCTCCAGCTACCTAACAGCAAGCTCCACCATTTGAATGTTATTTGCTTTTTATTTCTATGTACTGACGCTATTTGATTCAAGTAATAAATTCTAGTATTGAAATTTTTGTCTGAGAGTTGTTTAATCATAACACTTGAATGCATGCTTGTTTGAATGTGAACTAATTGTTATATCAATATCTAAATCTATACAACTACAACTCATATGCTATACTCGTTATACTTATAAACTTGCTTGCATAAACATATTACCAATTTGCAATTTACGTGTATAATAATTGCTACACTTAATAGAGGATAAAGAACTTGCTCAACAGTTAGTTGAGTACCAAATAACCTACTCAACGATTGGTAGAGGTCATCATGCCTTTTCAACAGTCGGGAGAGGCCCTACAACCTGCTCCACGACTGGTGGAGGCTATCGAACCTGCTCAACAATCGGTAGAGGTTCCTACTCACTAACTGGTGAGAGTCTTTTCCCTGCTCAACAGTTGGACTCATTATATACAAAGGTTCAACCACATGATTATTTCTGCATTACTTACATGTGTGTTAGAGTAATAGAAGGACACAAAACCCTAATGTAAGGTAAATTGGTGATTGCGGTCCGGAACGTAATCATGAATTTACAGGTACGTTAAGGTAGTGTGAAATTCTATCAAGGTTTTGGGAGATAACCAAATGTAAACTCTAGTTATCTGGTAGATCATATAGTCAATCAACTCACACATAACACGCCTCTTAACAGATTATTCTATTCATGTCGGGCCTTAACACAAAATTTTCCAGATCACACTTGTCCTAATCCCCTTCTACCTTGTGTTTTCAATAAACTTCGGGACGAAGTTTCTAAAAGTAGGGGAGACTGTAACATCGCAAAAATTTTCCTAAATTTTGTATAGGTAAAAACCACCACTTTATTTGTATTAAACTACTTTCGTACAAAAGTAACCATGGCAAATTTATATCAAAACATTTTTTTTATTAAATAATAATAATAATATTAATAATAACAAAAAAATCAGATTTTATTGGAACTATATCATGTTGTTTCTTTTGGACCAAAGACAAAACCAAACCGACTCTTATTAATGGTAATTTTCGGAGCCCAGTATAAAACCCAGCCCAAACCCTTCCAAGGCCCGGCCCACTAGTTCCCTCCTCCCCTGAAGTTAAAAAAAAAAAAAATTGCTGCTGCTGCGGCTCGAACCGGAACAGAAGCCGGGTCAACATACACAAACACGTACACCAAACCAGCTGAGCCACGCTGATCTTTTGTTTCAAATCTAATCCACTTTGTATAAAAGGCCACTTAATTTCCTTTCCTTCTTTTTTCTTTCCTGTTCGCTGCACGTTTCCAGCCAAGAACCCACAAGGTCAACTTTCTAAACACCCCTAATTGACGCACCATCAACCTATTTCTGGAAGTAATTTTGATTATAATGTGACCGCCACATGATTCTCGGCCATAATCGTATTACAATTAATCTCACGACGTGTTACAAGCCGTGATTGACGCGTTTTGACACCTTGACAAGTCAACCCTCTAAGCACTCATTTAAACCCGACCACTATATAAATTGATCCTCAAAATCTATTCAGACGATGACGAATCCAATTCCTGTACACTTTAATCGCACAAACAAACCACTATCTGCGTCTAATCGAAGCTGTTGACTTTCTGAGTTGACTCGCGAATAGAAGTCTTTCGGGTCTGGTATGTTTTAATTCTTGGTTGTAGTATGTTAATCGGGTATTGATAGATATTAACCCCATGTTTAATCAGAGTATAATTGTGTGTTTAAAACATTAAGGAATCTAGGGTTCTTATGATATAATTGGGGAAGAACACCATCGCAAACTTATATATTTATTTTAAAAAGACAGAAACCAAACACAACCACTGATCTAGATCAAGTGGTTGTGTCTGGTGCTGGTTATTCAGGGTACTCGGGTTCGATCCATGGCATCAACAAACAGTTTTTTTTTCAATTAAGTGTATATATATATATATATATTCCCTTGTATTTTAAAAATTCATTTTAAAATACTAAAACTCTTTTATAAATTCTACAAAAATTATTTTATGTTATTCTAGTAGTAGAGTTTAACATAAAATTTTTAGTTTTCCAAAAATTATTTATTTAATATATATAATAAATAATTCAAGTTTATTCAATTTTATTTATAAAATTCTATAAAAATATCAAAACGATTATATAAATGTCCACAAAAATTATTCTAAGTTTTTACAACATTAAGCTTTTCTGAAATGATTTTTATTTCTGAAAAATCATTTATTTAATATTTTTAATCAATTTTTGTTAGTTTTAATCATAAATAAATCATAATAAATTCATTTTTCAATATTTTTGCACCAAAATTTTATATAAATTATTTCTGATTATTTGGAACAGAAATACAATTTTTAATTTAATAATTCTTTAATTTTAATATTTTTTAAAATATTAAAGTTATATTTTGACAATTTGAAATAAATAGATTTAATATTCTATTTTTTTTAGAAAATAATTTTATAAAAATTATTTTCATACTTAAAACTTTATATTGTGATCATCTTTAATTTAAAATTTACAAAAAAGACTTTTGTTTATTTATTTGTCGAATTTCTTTTATTTAATAAACAATGTTATTGTTAATCAAACGAATACCTATCCCCAAATTCGAAACCCTAGAAAATATTTATAGACTAGAAAGACTTAGACATATTTATTACCTTAATTATTGGGTAATACTTGGCGTCGTTGGGCAACACATATTCTATTTTCACGAGACATAACATTTTGCTAAGGTGAGTTTACATAGCCCCTTTTTCTGTTTTATATTTTGGGGTGAAACATGTTTAAACATTTTATACACTATCATTTACTCATTCTTACATTGTTGAAACTTGTGATTCAATTACACTATCATTTACTCGTTCTATCATTTGACTGTAACAAAAAGACACAGTACAATCATTAACATTGATCAAGCCGCCTGTTTAGATTATAGCGCTATAGGTCTGACAAACCCATCCCCCGCATAAATTCAGGGGATGATCGATAACAGTAACAACATTTAACTAACTTGCGAGTTAGTCCTCAGTCGACACAAGGTTTGATTGTACAAAGACGCATTGTTACATGTCGGACTCATACTCTATCATTATACAACTGTGATTGTTGTACAAACTATTGTTATCAATTATATTCAAAAACCTATGTATTCTCACCAACTTTTGTTGACCCAAAATATTTTCAAACTTAACATGTTTCAGGTTCTACTTGCTTGAAGATTTGAGTTAATGCTTGAAGATGTGTGCATAGTATTATTCATTTTGATGTACGAATTCTTGTAGAACAATTGTATGTAATTTATTTAAATCATTTAATGAAATTTATTATTCACCATGAGCTACTGAACAATCATCAATACGTGACATCCCGATGTTTCCGCCATCGGTTGGGGTGTTACACTCTCAAATCAAGTTCCTATGGAATTAGACGTCAAAAACCATAAACTAGTTACAAGCACAAAGCAGGCAACCTAACATGCATCTATAACTGAAAGACATTCAACAAGACACGTGTGGAACTATCAAAGATCATAAATTAGACTTAAATACGCAAAAAGCATTATAACCAAACACAAATAGATCTTTACGAAAACATAAGCCAATCATATAATTAAACGAATCCGAAAGTCATAAAATGCTAAGTATTCATCATAACGACCTAGGTAGCCTAAAAAGTTTAGCTACTCGTTAACATGGAAAAAGATAAAAACATAGGTTCAAAATAATATATAGTCATGGTACTAATATTTATAAACACGAAGTAAATAAATATAAAGCCAAAAATTATTATAGTCGAACCCATAGTTTCAATCTTGGACCTGTGCCTTCCTGGTCTCTACTTTAGCTGCTGTGATCGAGCTCTGTTAGAAGAAGAGGGACTGATAGTGTTAAAATGATAAATGAAAGGGTTAGTTGTGTCAAAATGTAATAAGTTTCAAAAGTTAGTTAAAAGTTGTTAGTGGTTTAGGAGGGAAATCGAGTATAAATAATAGAATGTATGAGATGTAATATTCAGCTATGAATTGAATAAAGATTTCCTCTCTCTGTTTCTCTCTTTACATTTTTGTAGCTAACAATTTGGTATCAGAGCCATTGGTCCTCTCGACCTCGGTTCAACCACCACTAACTACCATAACCGCCATTATAACTACCAACCACCACATCAACCACCACGATAACCGCTATCACCATTAAACATCATCATTCCAGCTTCAATTCACCATTAAAATACATCGTTTCACTCTTCTGAATCCATAATTTTCCAATTTTGTTCGATTTTCTTAACCTGTTTCTTCATTGCTCTGTTTTTTTTTCTTCGAAACCTGGTTTGATCAATTGTGGTCAGACTATTCCATTGATTGATCTATTCGAGATTAATCAATTCTTAATTCATTAGATATCTTCCTAATCATTCACTACAATTCATTACCATGACAAATACACGAAATCAAATCTTAGAACAGAAACTTCAAGAACATGATGGTACCTTATTGCGTCTTGAGACAGCTGGAGGGAAGAATTTGACAGAAATTGAAGGCTTAAAGAGTTTTGCTATGAAAAATGCTGAAAACTTGGCTGCCATTAAAACACAAATGGAAACACAGATTAATGAGTTGATCCAGTCGATTCAATCTTTGAATAATAATAATAAGCATAATGATAATAATAATAATAATATGGTTCATAACAATCTTGGTATGAATCATAACACCATCAATATGCATAATGATAATAATAATAATATGGTTCATAACAACAATCTGTATGTTGGAATGAATCATAATTCACACTACACTAGACTCACAAAGATTGACTTTCCTAAATTCAATGGGGAAAATGTTAAAGGCTGGCTTTGTAGGGTTAAGCACTATTTTGCAATAGATGCTACACCTGAAAATCTAAAAATAAGGCATGTGATTGTTCATATGGAACATATGGCCTTAATGTGGCATCAGTCTTTTGTTCAGTCAAGAGGGGGAAGTATTGATGGACTGACTTGGAATGAGTATAAAGCTGCTATTGTTGCAAGATTCGGATTGTTTTGTAATCATGATGCCATGGGGGCATTAGCAGCAATTAGACAAACAGGTACCCTTGATGAGTTGAATAGAGAGTTTGATATGGCATTAACTAAGGTCACCATATGTGATGATTATGCTGTAAGTTTGTACTTGAGAGCCTTGAAACCTGAAATAGGTTATCAAGTGCGATTGTTTAGACCCAAAGATTTACCTTAGGCTTACTTGTTAGCCAGAATGCAGAATGATGCCTTGTCTGCAATTCAGACTCCTCTAAACAAAGGCAGTAGAGCAACCTCTTATAATAATAATCATAATAATAATAATAATAATAATAATAATAATAATAATAATAATAATAATAATAATAATAATAATAATAAGCCATATTCTATGGCAAACACCAACAAATTGTCTCTGTTGCCAAATCCAAAACCAGTTAATGCCAAGAAATGGACACTAACTCACAAAGAAATTGAGGAGAAAAGAGCTAAGGGTGAGTGTTTTGGTTGCACTGAGAAGTATACTCAGGGTCATGTTTGTAAAAATAAGCAACTCTTCTCAATTGAATTAATGAGTATGGAAGAGTTAGATGAAGAAGAATTAGATATGACTGAGGTAATGACTCAAGAATTGCATGAACCAAAGATTTCTTTACATGCAATGATGGGGGTGCCATCTTATTCCACAATGAGGGTTAAAGGATCAATTGGTACAAAGATTTTGCATATTTTAAATGACTCAGGGTCCACTCATAATTTTTTGAGTGAAACTTTAGCCAAGAAAATGCAATGTCCTCTTAAAACAATCCCTGAAGTGAAGGTTACTGTGGCTGATGGAAAACAAGTGAGTTGTAGCCAAATGTGTAAGGATTTCCAATGGATGATGCAGGGTAAATGGTTCAAGGCAGATGTGATTGTAATTCCTCTCACCAATTATGACATGGTGTTAGGGGTTCAATGGTTACAAACCTTAGATGATATCATTTGGAATTTTAAGAAGTTAACTATGAAATTCCATATTGATGGGCAAGCAATTGAGCTAAAAGGGATTGAAAATTGATTCCGTCACTTTATGTTCTGCTGAGAAATTAGAGAACATGATCAGTAAAGAAGGAATGGTGGTGAATGCTCAAATGTTTAGTTTGCAAGCTATTGATTTGGGAATTAATCCTCTTCTTTCTCTGAGTTTCTTCTTCTTCTTCATATCTCTAGCTCTTATCTCTTGATTACCAATTTGTTCCATAACAATGAGACAAAGGTCACTAAGGAAGGTAATTCTAAACAACTCTTACAGTTACTAAGTTCATTTAGTGATGTATTTGAGGTTCCTACTAGTTTACCACCAAAGAGAGATTGTGATCACAGAATATTTTTGAAAGATGAGTCAGTTACAATCAACCAAAGAGCCTATAGGTACCCTGCTGGTCAAAAAGATGTATTAGAAAAACTAACTCAGGAACTGTTAGAGTCTGGGGTAGTCAGGAACATCAAGAGTGCTTTTGCTTCTCCTGTTGTGTTAGTGAAGAAGAAAGATGGGACATGGAGGTTTTGTGTAGATTATAGACAATTGAATGATGCTACAATTAAGAATAGATTCCCTATCCCTCTAATTGAAGAACTGTTAGATGAGTTAGGGGGGCATCTGTGTTTTCTAAGCTTGACCTTAGGGCAGGGTATCATCAAGTGAGGATGGATGAAAGAGACATACACAAAGCTGCCTTTAGAACCCATCAGGGACTTTTTGAGTTTGTGGTAATGCCCTTTGGGCTTACAAATTCCCCTGCAACATTTCAATCCCTGATGAACACCACTTTTAAGTCCTTAATGAGGAAAACCACTCTAGTGTTCTTTGATGATATTTTGGTTTACAGTCCCAACATGTCACAACACATCAAAGATCTAGAGCAAGTATTGTTGTTATTGAGGCAAAACACTTTATTTGCTAAGCAATTAAAGTGCACTTTTGGTGGCTCTAGTGTAGAATACCTAGGTCATATTATTTCAGGGCAAGGGGTTCAAACAGATCCATCTAAGATTGAGGCAGTTAAGCAATGGCCAACACCTGTTAATCAGAAACAACTAAGAGGGTTCTTAGGATTAGCAGGGTATTACAGAAGATTTATTAGAAGTTTTGGGTTGATGGCTAGGACATTGACAGAATTATTGAAGAAGGAAGGATTTACTTGGCATGATGAGGCTCAAAAAGCTTTTGATCAATTGAAGACAGCTTTAACAACTGCTCCTGTATTGGCCCTACCAGATTTTTCAAAAGATTTTGTGATAGAAACTGATGCATCCTCAAAAGGGATGGGAGCAGTTCTTTTGCAGGAGGGTCATCCTCTAGCATATGTAAGTAAGGCCCTTTCCACTAGACAACAAAATCTGTCTGTGTATGAGAAAGAACTGCTAGCCATATTGATGGCTGTGAAACAATGGTATCATTATTTGGTTGTAAAGAAGTTTGTGATAAAGACTGATCATAGAAGCTTAAAGTTTCTATTAACTAAAAAAATCACTACTCCTTTACAACAAACATGGTTGGCCAAGCTAATGGGCTACACTTATGATATCATGTATAAGCAAGGATGTGACAATCAAGTAGCTGATGGGCTTTCCAGGGTGAGTGGTTTGGCATTATTTGAAATTAGTGTGAGTTCTCTTAATCCTATGTTGCTGGAAAGAATTAAAAGACATGGGCTGCTGATCCAAAGTTGAGCTCTCATATTCAGAACATCCAACAGGGTGTGGTTATTCCTAAGGTGTCTTTTAGTGATGGGTTGTTAAAAAGAAAAGGAAAGTTGTGGGTGGGATCAGATCCTATTCTAAAAAAATGATATTTTGACCCTGTTTCATTCTTCTCCTACTGGGGGGGCATTCTGGGTATTTACCCACTTTGAAAAGGATCTCTAGTTTCTGCTATTGGAAGGGATGTTACAAAGATGTATTTCAGTTTGTCAAAAATTGTGCTGAATGTCAGCAAGCTAAGTATGAGCCAGTAGCCAACCCTGGTCTTTTACAACCCTTACCAGTTCCTGCCCATGTGTTCACTGATCTATCTATGGATTTCATCTCTGGGCTGCCAAAATCCCAGGGCAAAGATGTCATTCTTGTCATTGTGGACAGACTCACTAAATTTTCTCATTTCATTCCTTTATCTCACCCCTATACTGCTCAACAGGTGGCTCAGCTATTCTTAGACAATGTGTTTAAGCTTCATGGCAATCCTATAAACATTGTATCTGATAGAGATCCTATTTTTCTAAGTGTTTTTTGGAAGGAGTTCATGAGATTGCAGGGCATTCAGCTCTCCTTCTCTACTGCTTACCATCCACAGAGTGATGGGCAAACAGAAGTCCTGAATAGATGTCTAGAGGCTTATTTGAGGTGTATGTGCATGCACAATCCTAATCAGTGGTTCAAATGGGTTAGTTTAGCTCAATGGTGGTACAATACCTCCTATCATTCATCTTTGAAACCCACTCCTTTTCAATCCTTGTTTGGTTTTCCACCCCCTATTCATCTACCCTACATCCCTAATGACACTAGTGTGGCTTCAGTGGAAGAATTACACAGAGACAGAGAGGCAATGATAATACAGTTAAAGGATTCATTGTTGCAGGCAAGAAATCGTATGAAACAATATGCTGATAAACATCGAAGTGAAAGATCATTTTCAGCAGGTGATTGGGTCTACTTAAAGCTCAGACCGTTTGTTCAATCTACAATAAGAAACCAGAGGCACAACAAGCTAGGACCTAAGTATTTTGGGCCTTTTCTAATCCTAGCTAAAATTGGGGCGGTGGCTTATAAATTGGACTTACCAGATGATGCTATGATCCACAATGTATTCCATGTCTCCTTGTTGAAGAAAGCCCATGGTAATCATTCGCCTTTGTTATCATTTCCGGTTGGTCCCAGATTCACCTTGCAGCCTAGGGCAATTATTGACAAACGATTGATTAAACGAAACAATAGAATGGCTCAGCAATACTTGATTCATTGGAAAGACTTACATTTGACGGATGCCACCTGGGAATTCGCTGAAGACTTCAATTTGAGATTTCCTGGCTTTAATTCTTGAGGACAAGAATTGTTACTTGGGGAGGAAGTTATGTTAGAAGAAGAGGGACTAATAGTGTTAAAATGATAAATGAAAGGGTTAGTTGTGTCAAAATGTAATGAGTTTCAAAAGTTAGTTAAAAGTTGTTAGTGGTTTAGGAGGGAAATCAAGTATAAATAATAGAATGTATGAGATGTAATATTCAGCTATGAATTGATTAAAGATTTCCTCTCTGTTTCTCTCTTTACATTTTTGTAGCTAACAAGCTCCTTGGCAAAGAAAATATATTTGGCGGCGGCTGATTATTGATAATCGTAATATTGTGTCTCGTCGAAAATAATATGCTGAAGATAATAATATATAAATTGGGCTGAGCCCATGTTCTTCTTTTTCTTTTTGGCGTGAGGTATAACCTCATGTCACATTATTATTGTTATTGTTATTGTTATTGTTATTGTTATTGTTATTGTTATTGTTATTGTTATTGTTATTGTTATTGTTATTGTTATTGTTATTGTTATTGTTATTGTTATTGTTATTGTTATTGTTATTGTTATTGTTATTGTTATTGTTATTGTTATTGTTATTGTTATTGTTATTGTTATTGTTATTGTTATTGTTATTGTTATTGTTATTGTTATTGTTATTGTTATTGTTATTGTTATTGTTATTGTTATTGTTATTGTTATTGTTATTGTTATTGTTATTGTTATTGTTATTGTTATTGTTATTGTTATTGTTATTGTTATTGTTATTGTTATTGTTATTGTTATTGTTATTGTTATTGTTATTGTTATTGTTATTGTTATTGTTATTGTTATTGTTATTGTTATTGTTATTGTTATTGTTATTGTTATTGTTATTGTTATTGTTATTAGTAGTAGTAGTAGTAGTAGTAGCAGCAGCAGCAGCATAACTCTATGTTTCCGACTCGGGTGTTCTTGGCTCAACCAAATTTACTCTTTTATGCTCCAACGTCCATGAACACATGCTCTCAAGTGTTCGTGTCTCATATAAAATTCTTTCGTTTTGAGCTCATTTTCCATGAACACCTATAAAATAATAAAATAAATAAATACATAATAAAAACGACACGAAATTAATAAAAACATGACCAAATAATATACAAAATACAAAGGAAAATAGATGTGTTTTGCAACACATCAATAAGCCTACTAAGTTTCATCTTCAAGTTGCTCTAAGGTTGCTTAGGTACTTGAAGTTGTCTCCTGGAAAAGGTCTATGTTTTAGAAAGTCTAATGTGTTTAGTTTAAAAGGTTTTGCTGATGCTGATTGGGCAAAATGCCTGATTACTAGGAAATCAGTAACCGGGTACTGTGTGTTTCTTGGAAATCAGTAACCGGGTACTGGAAAAGCAAGAAGCAAAACACCATCTCCAAGTCGTCAGCTGAGGCTGAGTATAGGGCATTATGCTAAGTCTCATGTGAAATTATTTGGTTAAAAAACCTATGGCAAGAACTTAAGGTTAGAGTTGATTTACCTATTACTTTGTATAGTGATAGCAAAGCGGCTATATCCATAGTAGCTAACCCAGTTTTGCATGAGAAAACTAAGGATTTTGAAATAGATCTCCATTTTCTTGGAGAAAAAATTTCAAAAGGTGTCATAAAGACTAACAAGGTAACATCTGATAATCAAATTGCTGATATATTTACTAGGGGGTTGAGTGTTGATCAACACAAAAATCTCTATGATCAGCTTGGTATGATAGACATGTTTAACATTTGAATTAAGGGGCATGTAAAAATATAAGGTAAAAAGGTTAATTCAAATGTTTTACATATTTTTACCTTATGGGAGGTGGGGAGTTCGAGTCCTGCCGGCACCAAAATGCTGCTGGTGGGTCGGGTTTTACCGCAGTGGGCCTTTGTGCGGAGATTTTTCCAACAATAAAATAAAAATTGGTATTATTATTATTATTATTATTATATTTTAAAATTTTAGAATGTCAAAGCAGGTAGCTTACCAACAATAAAATAAAAATTGGGTTTCAAGTAATTTTACAGAGAGGTAATTAAGTGAACATTACTCATGTAGCCAGTAAGAGTCCTCTGGTTTATACCATCACACCCAATCACATTATGCTACCTCATTTCATCACACCGTGACGTGAAAGAGGGGGATGAGAGAGAGAGATGGGAGAGCCGCGGATCGAAAAAAAAGTTGTGAGTCCTCAAGTGGCAAAGGGAAAGTGGTTTGGGTGGATGATAAGGCCGAATACAAGTCGGCAAAGATGATGGAAATGGAGGAGAATCGAGAACGACACAAGTTGTTGGCGGACTTGAAAAAAAAGAGAAAATACATTCATAAAACGTTTGTCCGAAGTTGAAAAGAATAAAGATTTGAAGGCTTTGAAAGAGAATCACGAAGACGCCGAAGAACTATACAAGTCGATTCTCATCGAATGAAAACGTGAAATTTGTCACAAACGGGGTTAGGTTGTTAACTTTTAGTTTTTTTAAATTTATAATTTTTCTAGTTTTGTTATTTTGTATGTTTTTTATTTAATGTAACTTTTTTATTTTATTTAATGTAATGTTTTTATTTTTATTTAAAAAATTTTGGGTGTGATACCATCATTGAATGTGATGAGGTATGAAAAAAATAAGGTGACACAGTATTATTTGGTACGATAGTGTGATGGTGTGATTCTATCACCAATCACCTCATCCACCCTCATTTTCCATCCATTCGTCTAAAAAAACAAAAGTGTGGGTCCCTTCTTCAAAAAGTGATTGAATAATTTTTTGTAATCTAAGAAAAAAAATGGTAGGGATTAGCTAATTAACATGATTTTCATTACATATATAATTCAATAATTAAACAAAAGATAAAGACAAGTGATAAGAGTCTACTAAATATTAAACACAACGAAAATCCCCACCCCATGGAATGCGAATTTCCTTGTTGCAAAACATGCCATTGTTGACGGTGATTTCCTCGGGCGAATAACGAAGTTGGGGGTGCTTTTGGGGGCAAACATGTGAATTTCTCCACGGTATAGCTCGTTAAAATCAGTGATGACTCCACTCGTTTTCTAAAAAAAAAAATCCCCAAGTTGAACATTAGAACAGATGTTGCTTTTTGGCAAGTAAAACACCACTCGGTGAAACTTTTCATCCTCAAACAAGTCGCGTTCGGTAAACTTGAACGGGTTAACATTATAGTTGACCTTGCCGCCTACGTTTTTGAGGTCCCTCGACCAATAATCGGCACCATCAACATGTCCTGTTGAAGGAAACATAAACATCATGAAATAAGAAAACCAATCATTCCTTAGTTATGTTGAATAAAAAGAATAGGAAAAAAAAGATAAATATACGGTGGAGAATTTTCGCTGGTGGCCCATATGTTTTTGCTGCCTCCGATGACTTGTCCTAGCAGAGTAGCGGTTTCATAAGACAATTCCCCTACAAACAGTGTATTCATGTCCAGATGGTATATTCCCTTCTTGGTAAGCTCATCAAGACTTCTAAACTGACCACATTAGCATAGGCTCTAAGCTGATCCGCCTTCTTGTAGATAGTTTGCTCATCCGTAAAATGATCCATAATATGTATCTTACCAAATGGTAGTAACCACTCACTAAGATTAAAAAATAATGGAAGATCTTTTGCAGCCTTCGCTTCCGCCTCAGCAACAGCATCCTCAGACTTATCGGTCGCCGGACATGGCAACATGTACACCATCCTATCAAACCGCTGGATAACTTCGTCGGGAATGACTTTCCGGGAATTGGAAGATAGATATACCTTTGTTTTCAACAAGACTCTCCATGGTATCACCATAGATAATGTTTTTCTCTGAAAAAGAGTTGATCCCATTTATCCTCCAGTATGTCTCTCCTAAACATTGTACAACAAGAATATTATTTTGTTAATGTTACACCAAAAAAACCAAAAAAAAAATCAGTTTTTGATAAAGATATCACATTTTTTATAAAAAGCAACACATAAAATGTTCTTGTAGCTTTGTATGTTGTCACCAATGCTCTTTGCCCTTAGAAAATGTGTTTCATTGAATTCATCAAATTGCTTTCCCATAAGCATCTCAATACAATATAACTGTAGAAATAAGACACACCTAGGGGTGCAAACGAGCTGAGCAGCTTGCGAGCTACTCGAGCTCGGCTCGGCAAAAAGCTCAAAACAAGCCGAGCTTTATCGAGCTCGAGCCGAGCTTGAGCCTAAAACAAAACTCGTTTATTTATCAAGCTCGAGCCCGAGCCTGGAATGTGAAGGTCGTTAGGCTCATCGAGCCTTATCGAGCCTATTGTAATATTAGTTTTTTTAATATTTAATAATATTTACCATTCATTTAAAGTTGTTTAGTAAAAGAGCCCTGAGCTCGAGCTTCACTTATCGAGCTCACGAGTAGGGGTGTAAACGAGCCGAGCCGAGCCCAAGCCTGACTGGGCTCGGCTCGGGCTCGTTAAGGTTTTATGAAACTCGAGCTCGAGCTCGGCTCGGTTCGAGCCTACAATCTTGAGCTCGAGCTCGGCTCGCTAGCAAAATCCAAAGCTCGAGCTCGGCTCGGCTCGAGGTGATTTGAGAATCTCAAACGAGCTCAAAAGCTCGGCTCGAGCTCGCAAAAACTCGGCTATAACTTAGGCTCGCGAGCCCAATCGTTAAGGCTATAACTTAGGCTCGGATGTAACTTAGGCTCGGGCTCGGGTTGGGGCTCTAGCTCGTTAAGGCTCGATTAGGCTCGCGAGCCCAATCGAGCTTTGTATTTAGGGCTCGAGCTCGGGCTCGATAACTAAACGAGCCATATTTCAGGCTCGGGCTCGGGCTCGTTAAGGCTCGGCTCGTTCGAGCTTTTTACCGAGCCGATCTCGAGCCGCTACATGTCATTTACACCCCTACTCACGAGCCTAAATGAACTATTATTTATATTATTTTTATTTAACATATGAACTAATTAATACTAAACGAGCCGAGCCCGAGCCGAGCTCGAGCTTGAGAAATTACAAACGAGCCGAGCTCGAGCTTTGAAAACAAAGCTCGAATCGAGCCGAGCTCGAGTTCGAGCTCTTATAACTTAATCGAGCTCGAGTTCGAGCCTGGTCGAGCTCGGGCTCGGCTCGGCTCGGCTCGTTTGCACCCCTAGACACACCCCACGAAACCCTTATCTATCCATGTCCCGTTAACAAATGTTTTAGTGTCGTGCGAGAGAACATCCAAAGCATCCTTTGCCCACGGTTTCTCACTAAGCCTATTCACATCCTGAACATACCCCAAATATTTCTTTTTTAATTTACCCTTTGGCCCAGGACAAACAATGAAATTCAATGCTATTAATAAAAAAGTTTGCTTAATAGCACCGTCTTTAGTAGCGTTTCTGAATTCACTTTTAACCTTATCCATAGAAATATTTTTGCGGTCATCAGTGCAATATTTACAGACAAGATCTTCATCGAATGTCTCATTAGCATCAACTAGTGGGTCATTTCCATGTAGTATGCCCATTATACGAGAAAACTCATCAACTGTAATAAACATACACTTACATTTAAACCACATCATCAATTAACACAAGAACATAACACTATGGGGGTGTTTGGGATTGATTATTCAAAACAGATTATGCGTTTTGAAAAAGCAGGGGTGGAGCTGCTTATAGATTATTGTGTTTTGGTAGCCTAAAAAACTGATTATCTTCGTTTTCAAAACGCAATCCCAAACACTAAAAACTGATTATCTGCGTTTTCAAAACGCAATAATCTAAAAATCAGTTTCAAAACACAATCCCAAACACCCTCTATGTAATACTAAAACCTAAATAAACAAACTACTAAAACCTATATTTAATCAACTGATTTACTCTTGAGTTTATTATTAGAAAAATCAAGACAAGAACACACTCATATATACTTTCCGTACAGTTTTTTTCATTAGAAAATCATATAAACAGATAAAAAACTTGATTTATTTTATCAGATATGTCCATTATACAACACTTTAATTTCTGTTGATCAACATAGAAGGAAGTTAGAGTGTGTGTTAATAAAACAGTATATACCTGAACTAAGAGAAGCTGAAACGTAGAAGGAAGTTAGAGTGTCTGTTTATAGTTGATTAACTAAGGATCAACATAGAAGAAGCTGAAAGAATGTTGGGTGGTAGGAGGAGTGTGTGTGTGTGTGTGTGTGTTAGAGAGAAAGAGAGAGAAAGAATGTTGAGTAGTAGAGGAAGTTAGAGAGAGAAAGGTGGTGGTGTGGTGTGTTTGTGTGGTGTCTGGGTTGAGGTAGGAAGAGACAAAATTTTAAAAAACTATGAATGCTCTTAACTTAGCTAGCAATTTGTCAATTGAACCAAGCATCATTGGCATATCTTTGAATTTGAAGCTACTAATAAGTTATTTTCATTTTATTATCTAGTATTTATTATTTTTGACTCTGTGTTTATGTAAATCGGACATGTCGTCGCATTCGATGCTAAGATATTATATAAAGCGTACTTACTATATTAATGGGTTGTATATTATGCATGGATAGTTGTACTATAATCTATGTGTGGGTTTTTTTAGTCATTGAATTCAATGAAACACATTTTCTAAAGGCAAAGAGCATTGGTGACAGCATACAAGTCATTCCCGACGAACTTATCCAGCGGTTGTATGAGGATGTTGTTGTTGTGGCGGAAGCGAAGGCCGCAAGAAATCTTCCATTATTTTTTAATCTTAGTGAGTGGTTACCACCATTTGGTAAGATACATATTATGGATCATTTTACGGATGGGCAAACTATATACAAGAAGGCGGATCAGGTTAGAGCCTATGCTAATGCGGTCAATTTAGAAGTCTTGATGAGCTTACCAAGAATGGAATATACCATCTGGACATGAATACACTGTTTGTGGGGGAACTCTCTTATGAAACTGCTACTCTGCTAGGACAAGTAATCGGAGGCAGCAAAAACATATGGGCCATGAGCGATATTCTCCACGTATATTTATATTTTTTTTTCCTATTCTTTTTATTCAACAAAACAAAACTAAGGAATGATTGGTTTCCTTATTTCATGATGTTTATGTTTCCTTCAACAAGACATGTCGATGGTGCCGATTATTAGTCGAGGGAACTCAAAAACGCAGGCGGCAAGGTCAACTATAATGTTAACCCGTTCAAGTTTACCGAACATGACTTGTTTGAGGATGAAAAGCTTCACCAAGTGGTGTTTTACTTGCCAAAAAGCAACATCTGCTCTAAGGTTCAACTTGGGGATTTTTTTTGTAGAAAACGAGTGGAGTCATCACTGATTTTAACGAGCTATACCGTGGAGCTCAAGCTATACATATTGGCTCGTTTTACATTTTCGAGTCGATCCGAGCTGGCTCGGTTACTGTCGAGCTCGAGCCCACCTTGGCTCGGCTCGGCTTGTTAACACCCATAGTAAAACCTCTCCTCCGATCCGAGTCGAACCGGCCACCCGTATTCTGTAACAATTGCACCTTTGGCTTTACCCAAATACACTATTTTAGTCCTTCCTTAAAAAAAAAAAAAAAAAAAAAAAAAAAAAATTCAGCCGACTCTTATCCCAAACACATCCATATCTATCCAGCCACCATAGCCTACCATAGTTGAAATCTTATCATTATCCATATTTGTGTTCACACTAGTTGAAATTTTGCTTATAAATACCCATTTTAAATCATAATCTAATTACTCCATTTCTATCTAGTTTTATCACAATTAAACTTACCCATATACTCTCCCTATCTAGTCTATCAAGTCTGTAACTGAATCATCGTTTATCATCTCGTGGTTTTCACGAATTGAAGGCTTATTTAAGTGGGTTTTGCTATTTTCGTGTTCTTATCAATCGGACTATCAAACTCGTGAGTTTTTCCAATTCCTTTTGGTTATTCTTTCATTTATGTTAGTAGATCAAAAGCCCTCTGTTTAATTCAGCAAATATAATCGTTAAGGGCTCCAATTGAAAAATCTAGGATTAGGGTGTTCTTGATTAATTGGGGATTTTGATTTAAAAGTATTTACAACTTTAAAATTCCATAACTCAACCATCGTTGATCTAAAAATTTAGAAACTTGGTACGTATGATCATATTACTGATTAGAAGTTGTATAAAAATTTTCGTGAATTTTTGACGATTTTTAATATTTTTAATTATTTTATATATCTGAAATCATGATTAACTCATATAAAATCGGATATTAAGTATTGTAACATGAAAATTGGTGAAAATATATTTCAAGATGTTAGAATAATTTTCATGTCATTTTCTCTCTGTTTTGAAACGTTTTTACATGTTTTCTTAAATTATTTGTTTAATTAGCTTTAAATAAATAATATTCATAATAAATTCATTCTTGTTCCAAAAATTATGAAACTTTACGTACAGTATCTTGACATCATGTAGAAGATCATAGTATTTTTATCTTCGGGAAAATAATTTATTTTCGCATAGTTATCAATTTAAATCCTTTTTATCATAATAAATTGATTAAAAATTCATTTTAAAGGATTTAAATCCCAAACTTTTTGTGAGGTTATTCCTAATCATAAGAAACTTAAATAAAAATTATGAGTTCAGAAAACAATACGTTTTATAGATTTTCCTATTTTTAATCATCTAAAGCATAAATTAAACTCAATAAATCAGTTTTAGATAAAAGTAAATTGAGAAAAATGGTGGAAAAATTATTTTTTATTAATTTTCATCAGAAGGTAACTAATTTTCATCAAAATAACCTTTTTGAAGTTTATCTTGTATTTTAGCCTTATTTATGCTTAATAAGACATAAATAAAACATCTAATTTTATATCATATATAAAATCTCTTTATAAATATTTTTCTATAAAAATATTTCAGAGCTGAAAATCATAAGTGTGAATCTTAGACTCATTTGTTTAAATATTATGTAGTCATAAAAATCGTTATATATTTAGTTAAAATAATTGACTAAAACCTTTATATAAATTAATTAGAATATTTTTATACAAAATATTCAAATAAGAATAATTAGTTTACTTAGTCATTTTATGAAATTTAAAACATAATATGCTTTCGTGATACATATTTATCATTAAATACTTATTTTTATAAAAATACTATTTCCCCAAATAATTTAACGAATCCTAACGCCTTAGATTTTGGACGTCTTAGACTCTTAAGACATATCCCTTATTATTATTCTTATACGTATAGGTTAAGTTCTTCAAGAATTCGTAGTCTTAACTCGTGACAAGTTTATTCAGATTTATCGTGCTTAGCAAAACTGTGAGTATACTTATCCCTTTTTTTCTATCTTTTCTTACACTTTTGGGATGATTCATGTACACCTATGAAACTTACACTTACACATATTCATAAACGTTTTACATACAATTCATACACATGTTATGCTTTAAATTCTTGTGCTTGATGATTAGACATAAACGTAGTATACTTGCAATCGTTACATAATCATTAACTTTGCTAGCCGACTTTAACAATGAATAGCGCTATTTGGATTGACAACCCGCCTAATGGAAAATACCTATGCGTTAGGGATGTCTTGGGTCATTGTTAATTCTTTAGTCTTTGTCAACATAAAGGTTTGATTGTGACCCGCATCGTGTGCTTACGTGTTTATCATACTGCCTTGAGTAAATCATAACACTTGAATTGTAAAACCTTTTTATACCTATATCATACGTACACTAACTAAGTGTACTCACCAACATCATGTGTGTTGACAGATACTATTTTGTACATGTTTCGGGAGATGCATGAAGTTTATCACATAAGGCTTGGACTTAGACATCATAAAATAAAACTTATGCTTCGTTTCTTGTAATTTGGTGTTTCGAAATGTAATGTTTAACACTCAATCGTGATTAAATAAATATTTGTATTTTAGTACCTCGACCTCATGAACGATCGTTACCTCGTGGCACCTCGATGTTTCCGCCATCGGTTGGGGTGTTACAGATTGGTATCAGAGCCGTGGTTATAGGGAATTAGGTTGTTAGTAAATAACTTAGACTATAACTAAGAACCTATACATGACCTTACTTGTGTTTATTTGTTTATTTGCTCCACTAACCTTTCTCTTTTGTTACCTCTCATTCTTTCCCTATTTCTCTCTATTTCTTTCTTTATTTCTTCGTCAAGGGTTTTGAGGAGTGACTTTACTTGGAGGAAACGTCTACACTTGGGAGCATGCTGGATATTCTTGGCTTAATTGCCTACTTTTGTTTTTCATAAATTTTTCATCCTTCAAAGTGTCTAACTCTAAGTGAGAGAACACGTGCAATCTGGAAGGGTGGGTACCTGTACACTGGGTTTTCTGGCATAGGCAAGCATAGCGCATAAATCCGAAAGCGGACCTGTTATGCTTACCTGGGGATTCCTGGAGTGAGTGTCCACTTATAGGCTAAAGCACGTCTTCATTAATCTCCAACTGAGTTTGATTCTTTGAACAGTCAAAGTTTTTGTCGGGTCATATGACTAGATAAGAACACTCCAATGTTTTATTATTGATTTCTTGAAATCATAATGATTCATTATATGCTTAAAAAGAAAAACTTTCATATATTGGTGATACATTTTCATACTTGGTTATTTCATACACATATTGTGCAAACCCGTCATGCGTATAAAGATTTTATTATTTTTGACCTCATAATATTCTTTATTCTTAGATGGCTGATCGTCGTACTGCTCATCGTAACTCTCGTCATCGAGCTGATCGTCGACTTGCGACACTAGTAACTGAACGTATTACTGCTGTGATTCCTAACCTAGTTGCTGAGTTGAACCATAGCAACAATTCTGGAAGCTCTGGAACTACCAGAGGAGGTAACGCTCGTTGCACCTTCAAACATTTCAACTCTTGCAACCCAACTAAATTCTCTGGGGAAGAGGGAGCTACTGGCCTCCTCCAGTGGTTTGAAAGCATGGAGAACACTTTTATAAATAGCGAGTGTCCTGATGAACTCCGCGTTCGCCATGCCACCAGTGTTCTTCACAAGAGGGCATTAACTTGGTGGAACGGTGAAAAGCATAGTCGGGGTACTAATGTTGCTCTAGCTTTGACTTGGGCCGAGGTGAAGGACCTCATGTTAGCCAAATTCTGCCCTAGAAATGAAATTAAGAAACTTGAAGATGAATTTTACGTTTTGAAACAAGACAGTGGGGAGAATCTTTCCTATAACACTCGTTATTATGAGCTTAGCATTTTGATTCCACACATGGTAACCCCAGTTTCTCGAGCAATCGAGAAATATATCGAGGGATTGCCTGATCTTATTCAAGATGTCATCACTGGTAGCAAACCCATTTCGGTGGAAGAAGCTATTCAGCTTGCAGCTTCTTTGAGTGATAAACACGTGAGAAAGGGGACTCTTGTTCGGAAGGGTACGAAGAAAGCTGCTGAGAAAACTGCTACGGATGCTGAACCTTCCAAAGCTGTTTCAGATAAGACTGCTTCAACCTCCTCCAACAACAACAAGCGTAAGCGGCAAAACAGGAATTATGCTGTCGTCACCCCTACCCCAATTCGCCAAGTTCATATGGCTCAAACTGTTGGTGCTAATCAACCAGCTACTACTCGACCCTACACTGGTATTCATCCTTTGTGCAATACTTGCAAGTATCATCACCCAGCCCATATCCCGTGTCGTCAGTGCACTAGGTGTGGAAAGTGGGGGCATTTTGCTACCACTTGCAGGGTGGTACTTGCACCGCAAGGAAATCCTCCACCAACAACTCATCCAGCCATTGAACAAACAGCTCGAAACCCATTACCCATTGCACCTGCTCGTGCTTGTTATCATTGTGGGGATCCAAGCCATATCAAAGCTCGTTGCCCAGTACTTAACCAACCAAATCAAGTTGTTACTAATCATGGAGCACGTGGGAGAGCCTTCAACATTAATGCAAATCAAGCTCAGGCAGCGATTGATGTCGTGAATGGTACGTTCTTACTTAATGGTCTTTATGCTTCAATTTTGTTTGATACTGGTGCAGACAAGAGTTTTGTGTCGTTAGCCTTCGAACCTTTGCTTTCTCGTTCTCGTTCTGAACTTGAAAGACCCTTTACCATCGAGGTTGCTGATGGTACTCCCATTACAATCAAGTCTGTTATTCGTGATTGCATACTTAACCTTAATGAGCACGAATTCTCCATTGATCTTATACCCATGCAATTGGGCAGTTTTGATATCATAAGTAGGCATGGATTGGCTTTCTAAGTACCACGCTGAAATTGTTTGTTTCGAGAAGTATATTCGAATCCCTCTCTCAGGTAACTTTCTGCAAGTCTATGGTGAGAAACATTCAAGTGGCCTTAAGCTCATGTCTTGTACCCAAGCTCGAAAATATTTATGCAAGAAATATGTGGCATTCTTAGCCCATGTAGTGGAAAAAAAGGACCAAGGGAAGAAGATTCAAGATATTCCTATTGTTCGTGATTTTCCAGAAGTCTTCCCTGATGATTTACCTGGTCTTCCTCCTATTCGTCCTATCGAGTTCCGAATTGATCTTATCACCGGTGCTACCCCTGTTGCGAAAGCTCCTTATCGTCTTGCACCTTCGGAAATGCAAGAACTTGCCAGTCAACTCCAAGAATTGGCTGACAAGGGCTTCATTTGTCCAAGTTATTCGCCATGGGGAGCCCCAGTTTTGTTTGTTAAGAAGAAAGATGGATTGTTTCGCATGTGTATTGATTATCGTGAGCTCAATAAACTTACAATTAAAAACTGTTACCCCTTGCCTCGTATTGACGATCTTTTCGATCAGTTGCAGGGTGCAAGGTGTTTTTCAAAAATCGATCTTCGTTCTGGATATCACCAGCTTCGAGTCCATGAGGATGATGTATCTAAAACTGATTTTCGCACTCGATACGGTCACTATGAATTCATGGTTATGCCTTTCGGTCTAACTAACGCACCTGCTGTTTTCATGGATCTTATGAATCGAGTGTGTAAACCATTTTTGGATAAATTTGTTATTGTTTTTATCGATGACATCCTCATTTATTCAAGATCCAAAACCGCCCACGAACAACACCTTCGTCAGATTTTGAGTCTTTTACAACACGAACAACTGTATGCTAAATTCTCGAAATGTGAATTTTGGCTTAAAGAAGTTCAATTTCTAGGACACATAATCGATGATAAAGGAATTCATGTGGACCCAGCAAAGATTGAAGCCGTTAAAAATTGGTGTATACCCAAAACTCCTACCGAAGTTCGTTCATTCCTTGGTCTCGCCGGTTATTATCGACGCTTTATTTCAAATTTTTCAAAAATCGCTGTTCCACTTACTTCTTTGACTCACAAGGATAAGATATATGAGTGGGGTCCTAAGCAAGAAGAAGCGTTCCAAATCTTGAAGCAAAAACTCTGTGATGCTCCGGTTCTTTCTCTCCCAGATGGTACTGAAGATTTCGTGGTCTATTGTGATGCTTCTGGCCAAGGTCTTGGTTGTGTTCTCATGCAACGAAGCAACGTTATAGCTTACGCATCACGTCAATTGAAAGTCCACGAGAAAAACTATACCACCCATGATCTCGAACTTGGTGCCGTCGTGTTCGCATTGAAGATTTGGAGGCACTACCTCTATGGTACCAAATGCGTGGTTTTCACTGACCACAAAAGCCTTCAACATATCTTTAACCAAAAGGATCTAAATATGCGTCAACGCCTTTGGGTTGAATTGTTAAATGACTATGATTGCGAGATTCGCTATCACCCTGGTAAGGCAAATGTTGTTGCTGACGCTCTCAGTCGTAAGGAACACATTCAGCTATACTGTATTCAAACCCATGATCTTAAACTTCGAATCTTTGAAGCTCAACATGTTTCGGTCACTGAAGGCAACATGTACGAAGAAATGTCGTGTGGAGCCGAACATCATTTGGAAACGAAACATGGTCTGCTTTATCTTTCTAATCGTATTTGGATTCCTGATCGTGATAATCTTCGTGTTTTCATCATGGACGAGGCTCATAAATCCCGTTACTCCATTCATCCTGGTGCTGATAAGATGTATCAAGATCTGCGTTCTATGTATTGGTGGCCCGGTATGAAAAAGGACATAGCTCACTACGTGGCTAGGTGCCTTACTTGTGCTAAAGTTAAAGCCGAACACCAGCGTCCCTCTGGCCTACTTGTACAACCAGAGATTCCTGTTTGGAAGTGGGAGAACATTGCTATGGACCTCATTACTCGACTTCCTCGTACTACTCGTGGTTATGATAGCATTTGGGTGATCGTTGACCGATTAACCAAATCCGCTCATTTCTTACCTATTCGTGAAACCTATTCCATTGAAAGACTGGCTAGATTATACATTGATGAAATCATTAGTCGTCATGGAACTCCTTTGAACATCATTTCTGATCGTGACAGTCGTTTCACCTCCCGCTTTTGGCAATCTTTGCAAGATAACTTGGGCTCTAAAGTTAATCTTAGCACAGCTTACCATCCTCAAACTGATGGTCAGACTGAGCGAACCATTCAGACTTTAGAAGATATGCTTCGAACTTGTGTTATTGATTTTGGTGGCAATTGGGATTCACACTTACCATTAGTTGAATTTTCATATAACAACAGTTACCATACCAGTATCCGTATGGCACCTTTTGAAGCTCTTTATGGTCGCAAATGTCGTTCACCTGTGTTTTGGAACGAGGTCGGTGACACTCAAATTACCGGTCCCGAACTAGTCCAGGAAACAACTGACAAGATTGCTCGAATTCGTGAATCATTGCAAATTGCTCAGAGTCGGCAGAAGAGCTATGCTGATCAACGACACAAGCCTTTGGAATTTCAAGTCGGGGATCTAGTACTTCTCAAGGTTTCACCTTGGAAGGGTATGTTCCGATTCGGGAAAAAAGGGAAACTTGCGCCAAGATATGTAGGCCCATTCAAAATCTTGGAAAGGATTGGGAAAGTGGCTTATAAGTTAGATCTACCGACCGAACTCAGCAGTATTCACCCAACTTTTCATGTGTCAAACTTGAAGAAATGTTTAGCTGATGAGAATCTTCATGTTCCGCTTGAAGACATCCATATTGATAAAACAATGCATTTCATCGAGAAACCGGTGGAAATCATGGATCGTGAAGTCAAGACCCTTAAACGTAGTCGCATTCCTATAGTTAAAGTTCGTTGGGAATCCAAACGTGGCCCAGAATTTACTTGGGAACGTGAGGACCAAATGAAAACGAAGTATCCATATCTTTTTGCAGAACCCTCCACTTGAAGTAATTTCGAGACGAAATTTCTAAAAGTAGGGGAAACTGTAACAATTGCACCTTTGGCTTTACCCAAATACACTATTTTAGTCCTTCCTTAAAAAAAACAAAAAAAACAAAAACAATTCAGCTGACTCTTATCCCAAACACATCCATATCTATCCAGCCACCATAGCCTACCATAGTTGAAATCTTATCATTATCCATATTTGTGTTCACACTAGTTGAAATTTTGCTTATAAATACCCATTTTAAATCATAATCTAATTACTCCATTTCTATCTAGTTTTATCACAATTAAACTTACCCATATACTCTCCCTATCTAGTCTATCAAGTCTGTAACTGAATAATCGTTTATCATCTCGTGGTTTTCACGAATTGAAGGCTTATTTAAGTGGGTTTTGCTATTTTCGTGTTCTTATCAATCGGACTATAAACTCGTGAGTTTTTCCAATTCCTTTTGGCTATTCTTTCATTTATGTTAGTAGATCAAAAGCCCTCTGTTTAATTCAGCAAACATAATCGTTAAGGGCTCCAATTGAAAAATCTAGGATTAGGGTGTTCTTGATTAATTGGGGATTTTGATTTAAAAGTATTTACAACTTTAAAATTCCATAACTCAACCATCGTTGATCTAAAAATTTCGAAACTTGGTACGTATTATCATATTACTGATTAGAAGTTGTATAAAAGTTTTCGTGAATTTTTGACGATTTTTAATATTTTTAATCATTTTATATATCTGAAATCATGATTAATTCATATAAAATCGGATATTAAGTATTTTAACATGAAAATTGGTGAAAATATATTTCAAGATGTTAGAATAATTTTCATGTCATTTTCTCTCTGTTTTGAAACGTTTTTACATGTTTTCTTAAATTATTTGTTTAATTAGCTTTAAATAAATAATATTCATAATAAATTCATTCTTGTTCCAAAAATTATGAAACTTTACGTGCAGTATCTTGACATCATGTAGAAGATCATAGTATTTTTATCTTCGGGAAAATAATTTATTTTCGCATAGTTATCAATTTAAATCCTTTTTATCATAATAAATTGATTAAAAATTCATTTTAAAGGATTTAAATCCCAAAATTTTTGTGAGGTTATTCCTAATCATAAGAAACTTAAATAAAAATTATGAGTTCAGAAAACAATACGTTTTATGGATTTTCCTATTTTTAATCATCTAAAGCATAAATTAAACTCAATAAATTAGTTTTAGATAAAAGAAAATTGAGAAAAATGGTGGAAAAATTATTTATCAAGCTCGAGCCCGAGCCTGGAATGTGAAGCTCGTTAGGCTCGTCGAGCCTTATCGAGCCTATTGTAATATTAGTTTTTTTAATATTTAATAATATTTACCATTCATTTAAAGTTGTTTAGTAAACGAGCCCTGAGCTCGAGCTTCACTTATCGAGCTCACGAGTAGGGGTGTAAACGAGCCGAGCCGAGCCCAAGCCTGACTGGGCTCGGCTCGGGCTCGTTAAGGTTTTATGAAGCTCGAGCTCGAGCTCGGCTCGGCTCGGCTCGAGGTGATTTGAGAATCTCAAACGAGCTCAAAAGCTCGGCTCGAGCTCGCAAAAACTCGGCTATAACTTAGGCTCGCGAGCCCAATCGTTAAGGCTATAACTTAGGCTCGGCTGTAACTTAGGCTCGGGCTCGGGTTGGGGCTCTAGCTCGTTAAGGCTCGATTAGGCTCGCGAGCCCAATCGAGCTTTGTATTTAGGGCTCGAGCTCGGGCTCGATAACTAAACGAGCCATATTTCAGGCTCGGGCTCGGGCTCGTTAAGGCTCGGCTCGTTCGAGCTTTTTACCGAGCCGATCTCGAGCCGCTACATGTCATTTACACCCCTACTCACGAGCCTAAATGAACTATTATTTGTATTATTTTTATTTAACATATGAACTAATTAATACTAAACGAGCCGAGCCCGAGCCGAGCTCGAGCTTGAGAAATTACAAACGAGCCGAGCTCGAGCTTTGAAAACAAAGCTCGAATCGAGCCGAGCTCGAGTTCGAGCTCTTATAACTTAATCGAGCTCGAGTTCGAGCCTGGTCGAGCTCGGGCTCGGCTCGGCTCGGCTCGTTTGCACCCCTAGACACACCCCACGAAACCCTTATCTATCCATGTCCCGTTAACAAATGTTTTAGTGTCGTGCGAGAGAACATCCAAAGCATCCTTTGCCCACGGTTTCTCACTAAGCCTATTCACATCCTGAACATACCCCAAATATTTCTTTTTTAATTTACCCTTTGGCCCAGGACAAACAATGAAATTCAATGCTATTAATGAAAAAGTTTGCTTAATAGCACCGTCTTTAGTAGCGTTTCTGAATTCACTTTTAACCTTATCCATAGAAATATTTTTGCGGTCATCAGTGCAATATTTACAGACAAGATCTTCATCGAATGTCTCATTAGCATCAACTAGTGGGTCATTTCCATGTAGTATGCCCATTATACGAGAAAACTCATCAACTGTAATAAACATACACTTACATTTAAACCACATCATCAATTAACACAAGAACATAACACTATGGGGGTGTTTGGGATTGATTATTCAAAACAGATTATGCGTTTTGAAAAAGCAGGGGTGGAGCTGCTTATAGATTATTGCGTTTTGGTAGCCTAAAAAACTGGTTATCTTCGTTTTCAAAACGCAATCCCAAACACTAAAAACTGATTATCTGCGTTTTCAAAACGCAATAATCTAAAAATCAGTTTCAAAACACAATCCCAAACACCCTCTATGTAATACTAAAACCTAAATAAACAAACTACTAAAACCTATATTTAATCAACTGATTTACTCTTGAGTTTATTATTAGAAAAATCAAGACAGGAACACACTCATATATACTTTCCGTACAGTTTTTTTCATTAGAAAATCATATAAACAGATAAAAAACTTGATTTATTTTATCAGATATGTCCATTATACAACACTTTAATTTCTGCTGATCAACATAGAAGGAAGTTAGAGTGTGTGTTAATAAAACAGTATATACCTGAACTAAGAGAAGCTGAAACGTAGAAGGAAGTTAGAGTGTCTGTTTATAGTTGATTAACTAAGGATCAACATAGAAGAAGCTGAAAGAATGTTGGGTGGTAGGAGGAGTGTGTGTGTGTGTGTGTGTGTGTTAGAGAGAAAGAAAGAGAGAGAAAGAATGTTGAGTAGTAGAGGAAGTTAGAGAGAGAAAGGTGGTGGTGTGGTGTGTTTGTGTGGTGTCTGGGTTGAGGTAGGAAGAGACAAAATTTTAAAAAACTATGAATGCTCTTAACTTAGCTAGCAATTTGTCAATTGAACCAAGCATCATTGGCATATCTTTGAATTTGAAGCTACTAATAAGTTATTTTCATTTTATTATCTAGTATTTATTATTTTTGACTCTGTGTTTATGTAAATCGGACATGTCGTCGCATTCGATGCTAAGATATTATATAAAGCGTACTTACTATATTAATGGGTTGTATATTATGCATGGATAGTTGTACTATAATCTATGTGTGGGTTTTTTTAGTCATTGAATTCAATGAAACACATTTTCTAAAGGCAAAGAGCATTGGTGACAGCATACAAGTCATTCCCGACGAAGTTATCCAGCGGTTGTATGAGGATGTTGTTGTTGTGGCGGAAGCGAAGGCCGCAAGAAATCTTCCATTATTTTTTAATCTTAGTGAGTGGTTACCACCATTTGGTAAGATACATATTATGGATCATTTTACGGATGGGCAAACTATATACAAGAAGGCGGATCAGGTTAGAGCCTATGCTAATGCGGTCAATTTAGAAGTCTTGATGAGCTTACCAAGAATGGAATATACCATCTGGACATGAATACACTGTTTGTGGGGGAACTCTCTTATGAAACTGCTACTCTGCTAGGACAAGTAATCGGAGGCAGCAAAAACATATGGGCCATGAGCGATATTCTCCACGTATATTTATATTTTTTTTCCTATTCTTTTTATTCAACAAAACAAAACTAAGGAATGATTGGTTTCCTTATTTCATGATGTTTATGTTTCCTTCAACAAGACATGTCGATGGTGCCGATTATTAGTCGAGGGAACTCAAAAACGCAGGCGGCAAGGTCAACTATAATGTTAACCCGTTCAAGTTTACCGAACACGACTTGTTTGAGGATGAAAAGTTTCACCAAGTGGTGTTTTACTTGCCAAAAAGCAACATCTGCTCTAAGGTTCAACTTGGGGATTTTTTTTGTAGAAAACGAGTGGAGTCATCACTGATTTTAACGAGCTATACCGTGGAGCTCAAGCTATACATATTGGCTCGTTTTACATTTTCGAGTCGATCCGAGCTGGCTCGGTTACTGTCAAGCTCGAGCCCACCTTGGCTCGGCTCGGCTTGTTAACACCCATAGTAAAACCTCTCCTCCGATCCGAGTCAAACCGGCCACCCGTATTCTGTAACAATTGCACCTTTGGCTTTACCCAAATACACTATTTAGTCCTTCCATAAAAAAAAAAAAAAAAAAAAAAAAAAAAAAAAAAAAAAAAATTCAGCCGACTCTTATCCCAAACACATCCATATCTATCCAGCCACCATAGCCTACCATAGTTGAAATCTAATCATTATCCATATTTGTGTTCACACTAGTTGAAATTTTGCTTATAAATACCCATTTTAAATCATAATCTAATTACTCCATTTCTATCTAGTTTTATCACAATTAAACTTACCCATATACTCTCCCTATCTAGTCTATCAAGTCTGTAACTGAATCATCGTTTATCATCTCGTGGTTTTCACGAATTGAAGGCTTATTTAAGTGGGTTTTGCTATTTTCGTGTTCTTATCAATCGGACTATCAAACTCGTGGGTTTTTCCAGTTCCTTTTGGTTATTTTTTCATTTATGTTAGTAGATCAAAAGCCCTCTGTTTAATTCAGCAAATATAATCGTTAAGGGCTCCAATTGAAAAATCTAGGATTAGGGTGTTCTTGATTAATTGGGGATTTTGATTTAAAAGTATTTACAACTTTAAAATTCCATAACTCAACCATCGTTGATCTAAAAATTTAGAAACTTGGTACGTATGATCATATTACTGATTAGAAGTTGTATAAAAATTTTCGTGAATTTTTGACGATTTTTAATATTTTTAATCATTTTATATATCTGAAATCATGATTAATTCATATAAAATCGGATATTAAGTATTGTAACATGAAAATTGGTGAAAATATATTTCAAGATGTTAGAATAATTTTCATGTCATTTTCTCTCTGTTTTGAAACCTTTTACATGTTTTCTTAAATTATTTGTTTAATTAGCTTTAAATAAATAATATTCATAATAAATTCATTCTTGTTCCAAAAATTATGAAACTTTACGTGCAGTATCTTGACATCATGTAGAAGACCATAGTATTTTTATCTTCGGGAAAATAATTTATTTTCGCATAGTTATCAATTTAAATCCTTTTTATCATAATAAATTGATTAAAAATTCATTTTAAAGGATTTAAATCCCAAAATTTTTGTGAGGTTATTCCTAATCATAAGAAACTTAAATAAAAATTATGAGTTCAGAAAACAATACGTTTTATAGATTTTCCTATTTTTAATCATCTAAAGCATAAATTAAACTCAATAAATCAGTTTTAGATAATAGTAAATTGAGAAAAATGGTGGAAAAATTATTTTTTATTAATTTTCATCAGAAGGTAACTAATTTTCATCAAAATAACCTTTTTGAAGTTTATCTTGTAATTTAGCCTTATTTATGCTTAATAAGACATAAATAAAACATCTAATTTTATATCATATATAAAATCTCTTTATAAATGTTTTTCTATAAAAATATTTCAGAGCTGAAAATCATAAGTGTGAATCTTAGACTCATTTGTTTAAATATTATGTAGTCATAAAAATCGTTATATATTTAGTTAAAATAATTGACTAAAACCTTTATATAAATTAATTAGAATATTTTTATACAAAATATTCAAATAAGAATAATTAGTTTACTTAGTCATTTTATGAAATTTAAAACATAATATGCTTTCGTGATACATATTTATCATTAAATACTTATTTTTATAAAAATACTATTTCCCCAAATAATTTAACGAATCCTAACGCCTTAGATTTTGGACGTCTTAGACTCTTAAGACATATCCCTTATTAGTATTCTTATACGTATAGGTTAAGTTCTTCAAGAATTCGTAGTCTTAACTCGTGACAAGTTTATTCAGATTTATCGTGCTTAGCAAAACTGTGAGTATACTTATCCCTTTTTTATCTTTTCTTACACTTTTGGGGTGATTCATGTACACCTATGAAACTTACACTTACACATATTCATAAACGTTTTACATACAATTCATACACATGTTATGCTTTAAATTCTTGTGCTTGATGATTAGACATAAACGTAGTATACTTGCAATCGTTACATAATCATTAACTTTGCTAGCCGACTTTAACAATGAATAGCGCTATTTGGATTGACAACCCGCCTAATGGAAAATACCTATGCGTTAGGGAAGTCTTGGGTCATTGTTAATTCTTTAGTCTTTGTCAACATAAAGGTTTGATTGTGACCTGCATCGTGTGCTTACGTGTTTATCATACTGCCTTGAGTAAATCATAACACTTGAATTGTAAAACCTTTTTATACCTATATCATACGTACACTAACTAAGTGTACTCACCAACATCATGTGTGTTGATAGATACTATTTTATACATGTTTCTGGAGATGCATGAAGTTTATCACATAAGGCTTGGACTTAGACATCATAAAATAAAACTTATGCTTCGTTTCTTGTAATTTGGTGTTTCGAAATGTAATGTTTAACACTCAATCGTGTTTAAATAAATATTTGTATTTTAGTACCTCGAGCTCATGAACGATCGTTACCTCGTGGCACCTCGATGTTTCCGCCATCGGTTGGGGTGTTACATATTCGCTCTTCACCTGGATGTCACAGAAAATAATAGGGAGAGTGGGAATTGAACCTAGGTCATAAGGAACACTATGTCTTTTCCCAACCACTCCACCACTACTTCATTGGCATTCGGCACCGACTTTTAATTTGGCATTTTCAGTACTGATATTTTGTCACACCCTCAAATTTCCACTTGCGGGGTTTTACCGCGAGGCGCATGACAAACCAGGATCCAAGTCAACAATCACAATAATCAACTCTATATGAAGAATGTAAAGAAACATAACCCATGATTTTATATGCAGAAGCGTTTAAGTAGCATTTAATCAACTATGCTATCATCCCAAAAGTTATTCAAAACACTTTTTATTACAAAACGTGCAACTATGCCTAGACGCCAATGCAGACCCGTGCGCCTAGTTCCATTTGTTGCTACCTTAGCGACCTGAGAAAAACATGCCAAAAAGATGTCAACATATAATGCTGGTGAGTTCACAGGTTTGTTCAATATGTTACCAAAACGTTACCATGTCCATACCATATCAATGTTACCAAGTACGCTAGCTAGGCGTATGTTTTATTACTACTACGATTGGAAACCATTACTAGACACGTTTAGCAATGTTTAGCATGTTTAAGCAGCCCGAATGTTCAGCATGATACCAATGTTCCTGTTCGAGACAATATGCACCCGCCCGGCCCTCCAAGCCGACGAGTGGGGCAGGTCACGCCCAATAGATCTATCCACATTTCCCCGTTGTGCATCCCCGCACATTCATGGTTTCCCCCGGGACTTCCAAAGATCGTATAGCAATATAAAGTTAAAAACCATAGTGTGACATATGTTACCAAAATAGTTTAGCGCATGTTTTCTCCCCCAAAAGTTAAAGCAGTAAAAGTGGGGTCGTGAACTCACCTTAAATAGCGTTCTTCGATTACAAGTAAAGATGTTAAGCCCTTGATAATCCCTCTACCGGAGATCTATCAAAATGTTCACATAAGTGTTCCGACTAATAACCATAAGGTTATCTAGTCCCCGATTGTCCAGATCGTAACCAAGTATGTTTTAAAAACGTGTTTGAATGTTTAACCGACACACTAGACCGACCCGACATTCCGTTGGTGACCCATTACCCTAACTAACCAAGTACACATAGATTACACACAAGGTTCAAGCATAGAACACTTAGTTTGTATCAAAAATCTCATTTCTGCATCAGAACGGTCGAACAGTCAGTTTTAAGTCTCCTTCGCCCGTTTTCAGTCTCCTTCGCCCGTTTTACATTTCGTTCGACCGTTTGATGCCTCCTTCGCCCGTTTTACTACGTTCGCCCAACAAAAACCCAGGTTCGACCCTGGATTCCCTCCTTCGCACCTTCGATCGGTCGAAGGAGGCCAGGTTCGCCCCTGTTGTGCAAATTTTCCTAAAAACGCTTCAAACACATTCAAAACGACTCGAAACATCATCAAACACAGCAGTCTAGCATGGGTGTTAGGACAAAGAGGATTGGTGAAACCACTTTTGGAAACCTTAGTCTAATTCACTTCTGTCATTTTGGCTAAGTATAGAAGTACTGAAAAGAAAACAAAGAACTGCTGAAGAGAAGATATGAGAAGTGCTGAAGAAGAAACTTCATCAGAAGTTCTGAAGTCCAAACTAGACAAGTTCACTTCAGAAGTACTGAAGACAAACTACTCATCAGTAGTTTGTCATTCATCAGCACTTAGCATCAGATATTTTCCACCGCCTTTTGCATCAGTAGTTTATTGTTTATTATTACTTTTAGCTGTAATTGTTTGATTCAATGTTGCAACTTGTGCAACTTGTTTCTGTTGTTTTTGTACTTGCTTTTTAGGCAAGATACATGTATGTAAACGTCTATAAATAGGAGGCTTCAACCTCCTGTTTTAGACATTGATTTTAATAGAAAAATCCTTCAAACACTATCACTATTCTATTCCATTTCTGTATTTATTGTGAATCTGTCTAAGTATCTAATTCTCATTTACTGCTTAGATTCATAATAAATACTTATCATTTATTAGTTTCAATCATCAAGGGGGAGTAATAACTCTTCCTTAGTATAAAAAGTGTTGCTTTAACTTAATCATTCCGCTGTGCTTATAATCTGATTTACAAGGACTTGCTAAACACTTAAGTGTCAAGATAGCAAGTTCTTACTTAGCAAAAAGAGCAAACTGATCCAACAATTGGTATCAGAGCATTGGTTTATCTGATCACATATCAATCTAACAAATTGAGAATCAGACACAAAGCTCTTATTGATATTCAATAAAAAGATCAAAAGTTCACTTTTTATCAATATCCATCACTTAAAAGAGTCATCTGACAAATCTATACTCTTTAAAATGGATCCACATAATACTGGTTCTGCCACTAAACCTGCCATGCTTGTGAGAAATGAGTACAACATATGGCAAAAGAGAATGGCACATACCTTGTCACAAACCAACACAGGTTGTTGGAGATCTGTGATATATGGTCCTCACAAACCAGTAAATGTTAATCTTGAAACTAATGTTAAGGTCCCTAAGGACCCTAAAGAATATACAGATGATGATTTCCTAAAACTTGAGCTAGATGCAAAAGCATTCTCTATGTTGGCAATGGCTCTCCCAAATGAGATATACTCTGGCCTGTTACATTGTGAAAGTGCCAAAGAACTCTGGGATTGTCTTAAAGAACAGTTTGGAGGAACTGAAGAGGTGATTGCCAGCACCAGAGAGATTTTAGCTCAACAATATGAAACATTTGCTCATATTAATGGGGAAACTTTGACTCAACAATTTGAAAGATTCTCCTCATTAATATCTGAGCTAAAGTTAAATGGTCAGACCTATACAACAGTGTCTATGCTACATAGATTTTTAAGGTCTTTACCAGACAAATGGGAAACATACTCCATTGTTTTAAGATCCTCACCAGATTTTAGCTCCCTCACTCTTACAAAACTCCATGGGAGATTACTTACTTTTGAGAGAGAAATTGATCAAAAGAAGAAATTACAATCATCTGGTAAAACTGCTAATGACTACCTACCAGGTAGTACAGCACTTTTGGGACAAGATTCACCAACTTGTTCCTATGGATCTTATGACAATATTGACATAACCACTGGGATCTCATCAGAAAGATCTTTCCCAGGTTATGACAATAATGACCAAAGTCAAACTGCTGATAATCTATGTTTTATCATGGATGATTTGAAAAACTTTAGCAGTGATGACTTAGAAGAAATGGACATATTACACCAACTGGCCATGCTAAGCATTAAAACTAACAAGTTTTATAAAAGGTCAGGAAGGAAATTTCCAGGATTGACCAGTAATACAAAAATTGGTTTTGACAAATCTAAACTGAGATGTCACAAGTGTCAGAAGTTGGGACACTTTGCTAGAGAGTGTAGAAGCTCTAGCTTTAACCAATCACAATCTGGAAATAACTATAACCCCAATTATAATAGGAATAATGGAACTCAAGGGAGTGCTCATTTTGTACAGGCACAAGCTCCTCAACAGCAATACATGCCACAAGTACAATATGTTCAAGTGCCTGCTCAACAGATGCAGAGCCAACAATCAATCCCTCCCTTTCCAGCTGCTCAACATCCTCCACAGCCTCAACAACCCTCTCAACAAAGTCTTTTCACCTCAGGGTATGTTGACTGGAGCAGTCTCCCTTTTGACACCACAGAGTGCAATCCTGATGCAGACAACAAAGTGTTTGACATCAACTGGGGAGAACCAGACAATGGCAGAAAGAACTTTGCCTTAATGGCATTTGAAGGCTGTACTTCAAAATCTGCATTGTCACAGGTATCAAAAGAATCTTTGACAAAACTTTGCTCAAATTCTTGCAAAGAAACTTTTGCTCTCATAAGAGAGACCAATGTGCACTTACAAGGTAAAGCCAATGATTTAGAAAGAAAATACACACAGATAAAATGTGATCTAGAAAGAAAACTATGTGAAACAAAAGAAGTTTCTAAATTAACTGACTCAGCTATTGAAACCCAAGCACAAATTAAAATCATGCTAAATGACCTGGGAGATGTCAGACAAGAGCTTGCTGACACCAGGATCACTTGTGAAAAATGGGTGGAATCTTGTAAGGGGTATCAATTATTGCTAAACAAACAAAGTGCTTCAAATGTTAAGTTTGGCATAGGATACCATCATGTTGAAACACCAACAGATTTTTCTCCCAAAACTACTGAAGATGGGAGAAGAATTGTTTCAAATGAAACTTCTGAAGGGAAAGAATGCACATCTTTCCATGAAAACTTTCTAAACAGAAATCCTGGCATTTTTAAAGAAAGTACTTCAGAAGTATTAACAAAATCTGACAACAAGCCATCAGTAGTTTCATCTACATCAGGAGTTGAGACCCTGAAAACTACTGATGAGCAAAATCTCTTCACAAATGTCAGAAATTTGCCTTTAGATCAAAAACAAAAGGCAAAAGAATGTGAAATTTGTGGTCTGTTCAACCACAAAACTGAATTTTGTAGATACAGAAAAGGAATTCAGTTCAATCAAAAATTTAAACAACAGGTTGTGGGAAATCAAATCAGAAATGATTATGAAAGAATCTTTAAACCCAAGAAACAACAACCTGAAAACACCTTTTCTCAGAAAAAGATAAAATCTCAACCAAAATCTTTTTCTCAAAATTCTTTGTCAGTAGTTAGACCTGGATCATCAGCAGTTTCACAAACTGCTGAGATACAAAATCTAATGAACATGGTACAACTACTGATGACCAAGGTTGATGGTGGTCCTGAAAAGGATACCACCATGGTTCTTAATGAAAAATCCATTGCCAAAAAGACATGGATTTCTCAACCTGGTCAAGAACAAACTGTAACTGTTCTCAAGAGCAAACCCAAAGCCAAACAGGCTTGGGTTCCTAAACCTAACTAATTTGCTTTTATGTGCAGAGAGTTTCCAGGGGCTTAAACAGCATATGGTATGTTGATAGTGGAGGCTCTATGCACATGACTGGATGCAGATACCTGATAAACAACTTTATCAGCCAAAGAGAAGGATCTGTATCCTTTGGGAACAATGCTAAGGGATATGTGCTAGGGCATGGCAATGTCTCCTCTGGCAAAATACAGTTTGACAAGGTCAATCTGGTGGAAAACCTTGAATACAACTTGCTGAGTGTGTCACAAATGTGTGATAAAGGATATTCTTCCTTTTTCACAAAGACAGCATGCAAGATCATCTCACCAGAAGGCCAGAAGTTGATAGAGAAGATTATTGAAGATCATACTTTGCTGATTGCCAAAAGATGTGGCAATGTTTATGCAGTGGACATTGAGAAAGACAAAGTATTGAACAAAACTGCCTGTTTCTTCTCAAGGGCATCAACTTCAGAAACAGATCTCTGGCACAGGAGACTTGGCCATGTGAACTTTAAAACCATAAATAAAGTCACAAAAATGGGCTTGGTCAGAGGTCTACCTTTGAAAGTATACCAGTGTCAAGAACACTATGTATCCTGTTTAAAGGGAAAACAGCATAAGTCCTCCTATAAGTCTATTGAAGAATCAAAAACAATTGCATGTCTTCAACTACTCCATATGGACTTATTTGGACCTGTCAAGATTATGAGCCTTGGTAAAAAGAAGTACTGCTTAGTCATCATTGATGACTACTCAAGATTCACATGGGTATTCTTCTTATTTTCCAAGGATGAGGCTGCTGAAATCATCAAGTTCTTCATTCTACAAGTAGAGAAGCAATATTCTCTATCTGTCAAAACCATTAGAAGTGATAATGGGACAGAGTTCAGGAACAAAACTCTGGATGAATTTTGTTTGTCTAAAGGGATTATTAGACAATACAGTGTTCCCAGAACTCCTGAACAAAATGGTGTAGTAGAAAGGAAGAACAGAACATTGATAGAAGGAGCAAGAACAATGTTAGCTGATTCTGGACTGCCCTTGTACTTTTGGGCAGAAGCAGTTAACACATCATGTTATGTTCAGAATAGAGTTCTTGTGGTCAAGAGACATTCCAAGACTGCCTATGAAGTTCTTCATGGCATGAAGCCCCTTATCTCCTTTTTCAGGGCTTTTGGGTGTCAATGTTTCATCTTGAACATAAAGGAATCTATTTCAAAGTTTGCTGCCAAAGTTGACTCAGGTTACTTTCTTGGTTACTCTTCAACAAGAAAAGCCTACAAGGTTTTTAATTCTCACACTAGGATTGTAGAAGAAACATTGAATGTCAAGTTCAATGAGTCAAAACACACTCTTATTCCAGCACATCCTGCTGAACTCTTTGACCTTGACAACTTTCACTTTGGACCTGAAAAGACTGTTACTTCTTCCAAACCTACTTATTATGGTGATCAAAGGTTTGAAGATGAGGATCCTACACCATGGACTCCTCAAACAGTCATTAAGTCAACTTCAACACCATCAGAAGTTTCTCAAACTTCTGATCAAACAAATACTGAAGGCCAAACTCAAACATCTGCTTCAGCACCTGCAACTACTGAAGAAGCTAAAACTGCTGAACCAGATATTATAGACCTCAGTAGTTTGTTTGAAGAACAAGAGCCACCTACACCTGTCAGTGGTTTACAACAACTGATTGAACACAGAGATCATCCACTTGATCAAATCATGGGTGATATAACTTCAGGTGTTCTTACCAGAAACCAGCTCTCCAACTTTTGCCTATTTTCAGCTTTTATTTCACAGTTGGAACCAAAGAAGTACCAGGAAGCCCTCAAAGACAATAATTGGGTGCAAGCTATGCAAGATGAACTGCTTCAGTTCAACAAGCAACAGGTCTGGGAAATCTGTCCCTTACCTCCAAACAAGCAACCAATTGGCACAAGATGGGTTTTCAGGAACAAACAAGATGAAGCTGGTATGATAATCAAGAACAAGGCAAGACTGGTAGTTCAAGGGTACTCTCAAGAAGAGGGAATTGACTATGATGAAACCTTTGCTCCAGTTGCAAGGCTTGAGGCCATCAGGTTATTTCTGGCCTATGCCATTTCCAACAAAATTAAAGTTTATCAAATGGATGTGAAAAGTGCATTTTTGTATGGAAAAATAAAAGAGGAGGTGTATGTCTGTCAGCCACCTGGGTTTGAGGATCCTTCTCATCCTGAGTGGGTGTACAGACTAGACAAAGCTCTTTATGGGCTCAAACAGGCTCCAAGAGCCTGGTATGATACACTCTCCACCTTTTTACTCAAAAATAACTTTACAAGAGGTGCCATTGATAAAACTCTTTTCATTAAACATGTTGGAAATCATGTCTTACTTGTTCAAATTTATGTTGATGATATCATTTTTGGTTCAACAAACACAAAACTGTGTGATGATTTTAAGAAACTCATGCAATCAAAATTTGAGATGAGTACCATGGGAGAACTGCAGTACTTTCTAGGACTGCAGATCAAACAACAAACAAATGGAACTTTTATACATCAATCAAAATATGTTAAAGAATTATTGAACAAATTTTCTTTAAACGACTGTAAATCATGTTCCACTCCCATGACACCAATCACACAAGTTGAACCTGATGATCAAGGAAAACAGGTTGATCAAACCATGTACAGATGCATGATAGGTTCCCTCTTATACTTAACTGCTTCTAGACCAGATATTATGTTTTCAACATGTGTCTGTGCTAGATATCAATCAGCACCAAGGGAATCACACCTTATAGCAGTCAAAAGAATTTTCAGATATCTGAAAGGAACTCCAACACTGGGAATTTGGTATCCTGCCTCAAGCAATACCAAGTTATCAGCTTTTTCAGATAGTGACTATGCAGGGTGTAAGATGACAAGAAAGTCAACATCTGGTGGTTGTCAATTCCTGGGTAACTGTCTAGTGTCATGGCAATCAAAGAAGCAAACATCTGTTGCAACTTCAACTGCTGAAGCTGAATACATTGCAGCTGCAAGTTGTACATCACAGATACAATGGCTCCAATATCAACTTCTTGATTATGGAATCAAAGAAACCAAGACACCTTTGTTTGTAGACAGCAAATCTGCCATTAGCATCATTCAAAATCCGGTACAGTTCTCAAAAACAAAACATATTGAGATCAGGTACCATTTCATAAGAGATTGCTATGAAAAAGGCAAGATTGAGGTGAAGCATGTAGCAACAGCTAATCAAATAGCTGACATCTTCACTAAGCCCCTTGACACATCAACATTTCAGAAGTTAGTATCCATGCTTGGAATGCTAAATTTGTAAGTGTTTACTTTATTTTTTTTTTAAAACATATATGCATATCAGTTAGAATCCAAGTTAACACTTGATTCTACCCAACTCTACATCAAACTTCTACATCAATCACTTCTATCTACTACTGTTATGCATAAAACATCACAAAAAAATTTTCTTCCACCCCTGATTCCATCCTGTTTACCTTTTCTTTTTTCTGGTTTTCACTTACAAAAGACAAAAGTCTGAAACAAAACTTCCGAAAAACAAAAAGAGAAACTACTGATTAACAAAAATCAGTATGAGAGAAACTACTGATGAACAAACATCAGTATGGGGATAATTTTCTGAAAAGTGTGTAACTTCTGATAAAATAACCTTCAGAAGTTATGAATTAAAGTATTTATAAAAATATTTCTCATCAGCTGTTAAAACTACTGAAGAGAAAATGGGAACTACTGATGAAGTAATCCTTCATCAGCAGTTTAAGTCAAAAGGGCAAATCTGACTTTTCCCATAATCAGAGGTTTGACCTAATAAGTTTAAAACCTCTGATAAAGAGATTTTTTACCAAAGGCGGTTCAAAAAAAACTTCTAATAAAGAAGATTCAAGCGGTTAAAACTTCTGATAAATACCTTTTTCTCCACACTTATCCTTTCAAACTCAAAAAATCCCTCCTTCTCTCTCAAAAACTCTCTCAATAACCTAAACCTGCAAATCTACTGTTCGATCAAAACCCAAACCACATGGCTCTAGTTCTAAAACAGGGACACAATCAAAGGGCCTTTCTTGAAAAACAAGAAGGCTGGTCCCAATACGATGAGATCATTGATCTTGTTGTAAAATCCCAATATTTTACTGCTCTCACAATAAACCCACCAATTCACACTGAAACTCTGAATGAGTTCTGGGCAAATGCTGAGACGGTAACTGATGATCCGGTCGTTACGGGTCATGCAAAACCTAATTAACCTAGGTAGATAGGGTAAGTAGGGTATCAATCCAAGGAGCGTGTGGTTAGTGGATATTTCTTAGTTGATTAAACGGTATTACTTATGAAGATGCTAGAAAACTTATGAAGTTTGTGCTTGGTTCATTTAAGAGTGTGATTAGAAAGGGTTGTTTATTATACTAAAACTTAAATTGAAATTATAAGAATAAAAAGTAATGATGGTTGTAAACAATTTAATTAAAAAGATCACACCAGGGTTTCAACAAATGAATACTAGGGATTTCACAAATGGGTAAACAATGGTAGTGTGATTGGTGTTAACGGAGTGATTGCTCAATAGGCTTAGGTGTCAAGTTTTATCAATATCAAAGATAGAATAAACTACACTTCATTACCTAGACCATACAATCCTATGTTTGTGTTAAAGCAAGGAACCATGTTCATATCATTAGAAATTGGCACAAGATCAATTAACTAAAATGAGTTCAACATAAGGTTAATCACAATTCAACACAGTTAATTCAAACACACAAAAACACAATCAATAGTTTAAGAACAATACCCATTTGCTAACCCTAGATCTTCAAAATTTTACATCCCTAATGTGATACAAAGGGCTTAGCCACCCATGGCCATGAAGCTTGAGCCTTCAAAAGTTGGATCTTCTTGTCTTGATCTCTCGTGTGTTGCGATCTCTGTCTGCTCCCCCCATGAAAATCAAAATTGCGATCCCCCCAAGGTGTCCTCCTCAAAAATATTATTCTCCTTTTCAATATAATATTCTCTTCCAATATATGTTCCTTTCCAATTATCATGCCGTCAATTTTGCCATCCATAATAACACAAATTTGTCACCACAATATTCTTGATTGTTTAGACTTGGGCCACGAGCCCAAGTAAGTGTTTGACTTTTCTTTTCTATTATTATTATTATTATTATTATTATTATTATTTCTAACTCGGGTGCTCTAGACTTGGGTGTTCTTGACTTGACCAAAGTTGCTCGTTTACGCTCCAACGTCCATGAACACCAGGTGCTCGCGTCTCGAATATAATTTGTACTGTTTTAGCCCCGCTCCATGCGAGCACCTACCAAAAATATAAAATAAATAAATAAATCATAAAAACAACCAAAAAGTAATAAAATATATACAATACTAAAATAAAAGAGTACAGACCTAAAAACTAATAAAAATACTATCTAAACGACTCAAAAATATACAAAACTGACAAAATAAACATGATGCGTGCAACCGCGCATCACACCCCCACACTTATCTTTTTTCGTCTCGAAAAAATTATATACACTCTGCTCAAGACATTATCACAGACTAGCACCCCAGTCGCCATATCATACCTTAGCTAAGGTCCAAAGTCATACCCCATTTACAGATCAGCATTAGATGTGTTAATTCAGCAAGTCAAATTGATATCCATTTAAAAACAGAATTAACCCGACTAAATCTAACATGCTTCCGGTTTTTATTTTCATGCAACACACCCCTCACAATTTTTCACTCCACTCGGTTTAATATCTGGACTAGCATGTAATGTGCTAGTATTAATCACTCAAAAACCAAGTATGCAACTCTGTTATCATAGGCTTGTATGACAATCACACCTCAACTGTAGGCAATGCACATATCTAAAGGACTTACAGGTTTTGGGCTTAGGGTAAAGGTAGGAAACATTTGGCTAACAAGTGGCTAAAATAAAATGGTGACACCAACATGATTGACAATCCTTATTCACAATACACATAAATAAACATAACTTTGGGCATATTTGACCCATAACACATACTTCTATTTTTGTATTCTTTTCTTTTTTTTTTTTTTTTTTCTTTTTCTTTTTTTTTTTCATTTTTTTTCTTTTTCTTCTTTTTTTTTCATTTTTTTTTCACACATATATTTTTTTCTAACATAAATACAGTCACTTAACACTTTGGATGTCATCAACACTTGGTAAAGGTATTGGTTTATTTGGGTGATTATGTGGTTTAGCAAATGAAAGGGTATAAGGCTCAAAGTTGGCTACTAATGGTAATATTCGTGGGGTAAACCGGTTAACACAAAACAAATAAAAGGTGTCAAACAAAAAGGGAATCCTAAATCGCCTTTATAATCTATGTGCATATATAGTCTACAACCTTAGCATGTATCAAATCACACAAGTTCTGCAACAGAGAAACATCTGGCCTACTCTCAACAAATAAAAATATATATATATTATATAAGTCAATCTATCATCTAGTAGACTCAAGATCTCACAAAAGTGGGAAATGGATTACCGATGTGTGCATGCATTTATTACCAATAGCTTGTTAAATCTAGTCAGACAATTCTAAACTTTTTTCTTAAAAATACCTGCTGAAAACGGTTCATACTACTTTTCCACAAATTAGACCATGACTAAGGATCTACTGCCAAAACAATCAAGAAACAACTAGTAGGTACCGAAAAAGCTGCTTTTATGTCTAATTAGAATGCTTTTTTTTTAGGAACAATTTTCAAGACATTTTCATTTTTTTTTTTAGACACAATTTTTTTTCTTTTTTTTTTTACGTCACAAAAGTAAATAAAAACGAAGTTTCCCCACCCCCACACTTGAACGACACATTGTCCTCAATGTGAGCTAGGAATAAAATAAAGCAGAAATAAAAAAAATACAACAGTAAAAGGAACAGACTCCCCTGGATATAGGCAGTGCGCGTATGAGTCTCTGGAATTCCTCCCAATCGAACCGTATAGCATTTCATTCGCGGCCGATAGACAAACCTGAACTAAGACTCAAAGAAAAATAAAAACGTAAAATTCTGGGATGCATGATACACCGATGGTGTACAGATTTACCCTGCCTGAATGGAGATTGAGTACAGGCAAGTTATCTGATTGCAAGTTAAACTCAAAGCATTCCCAGAAATCAAAAGAGACTCAAAATACTAACTAAAAATAAAAGAAAAATAAAACAAAATAAATAAATATACAAAATGTACAAGAATCGTACCTGATGTTCATTCATGGTGGTCTCAAAGAACATTTGCCTACCGAGTTTCCAATGTATGCTCGGTAGTTTACCTTCCATGCCCCAATCTGTTCAATCTCTTTCAACTTATCCATCGAGTGCAAGCATGAAGGTTTTATCCCACATTTTCCTACCGAGTTTCCAACATACACTCAGTAGTTCACATGCCAAATCCACAATTGCTTCCAAGTTATTGGCATGAGAATTGAGTCATTCTTGTTGCGGGGCCGTTTTACAATAAATTGCCCAATGTCCTCCCAGCTCACCTTCCTCTTCTTCATCTTTGAACCTTCATCCTCCTCTTTATTGGGTGCATTAATCAACACGGGATGCGATTCGTGATGAACTTTCACCTCAGCCACCAAATCTTCATGAGGTGCTAAGTCTTCAGTTGGGTTTAACCATTTAGAAAGACTTGCAGTATCTTCATCTATATCAGCATCTACCACTACACCACTAGCCAACTCATCACGCTCACGTTTAAGTTGGGCAAATTCCTCGGCTAGTTGATGAACCTGCATGACCAAAGCTTCATGAGCTCTGTCTCTCACTTCATTTAGCTGTTGCGACTCTTTCATCATATTTATGATAGCATCAAACTTGGAATCTAGTGAGTTTTGAGGTTCTTCATATGCCGGTTGAGGGCTATTAGTATAGTAGTCATCATATTCCTCATGGTTTCGATATTGTTGCGTCCTTTGGCTAAATGAACTCCCTTGATACCTGTTATTTAACTGATAATAGCCTTGGGAGTTTGAATAGCATGACTGACGATGTGAAGAAGATAAATGTGAACCTCCAGGTTTTTCAAGCCCAAAAATAATACGATCTTGTCGTTTTTTGAATGCTTCCATTTTCTTACGGGCCACTGCACAATCTCGCCACAAATGATATGGGCTCCCACAACAAGGACAAGTATTATCATCATCTTCCCAATACATTGTGATGATGACGATCAAGTCTTGCTAAATTCCCAATCTTCAGATTTTACATAAGTGGCATGCATGCATTATCTGTCACCTGCACACTTCACACACCACGCGTAAAAACGAACAAAAAGAAGTAACAAAGACAAATTAAACAGTTAATCACAATAATCAACTAAAAACTAAACACTAAGCGCACTAGCTCCCCGGCAACGGCGCCATTTGATGATCCGGTCGTTACGGGTCATGCAAAACCTAATTAACCTAGGTAGATAGGGTAAGTAGGGTATCAATCCAAGGAGCGTGTGGTTAGTGGATATTTCTTAGTTGATTAAACGGTATTACTTATGAAGATGCTAGAAAACTTATGAAGTTTGTGCTTGGTTCATTTAAGAGTGTGATTAGAAAGGGTTGTTTATTATACTAAAACTTAAATTGAAATTATAAGAATAAAAAGTAATGATGGTTGTAAACAATTTAATTAAAAAGATCACACCAGGGTTTCAACAAATGAATACTAGGGATTTCACAAATGGGTAAACAATGGTAGTGTGATTGGTGTTAACGGAGTGATTGCTCAATAGGCTTAGGTGTCAAGTTTTATCAATATCAAAGATAGAATAAACTACACTTCATTACCTAGACCATACAATCTTATGTTTGTGTTAAAGCAAGGAACCATGTTCATATCATTAGAAATTGGCACAAGATCAATTAACTAAAATGAGTTCAACATAAGGTTAATCACAATTCAACACAGTTAATTCAAACACACAAAAACACAATCAATAGTTTAAGAACAATACCCATTTGCTAACCCTAGATCTTCAAAAGTTTACATCCCTAATGTGATACAAAGGGATTAGCCACCCATGGCCATGAAGCTTGAGCCTTCAAAAGTTGGATCTTCTTGTCTTGATCTCTCGTGTGCTGCGATCTCCGTCTGCTCCCCCCAAGAAAATCAAAATTGCGATCCCCCCAAGGTGTCCTCAAAAATATTATTCTCCTTTTCAATATAATATTCTCTTCCAATATATGTTCCTTTCCAATTATTTTCAAATATTGGTTTTATCGTACTTTAAACAAATAGATCAATAACATAAGCAAGCAATATGGAGAACCGTCGCCGGAAAGCTCCTATCCCGGATAATATCCTTCGTCGCATTACTAAACTTTTTGTTACGAATCTCCCGGAGGGTTGCAGTGGGAATGATTTGGCTGTTCAAGTTCGGGCATTTGGGCAGATCTTTGATCTATATATCGCTAGAAAACGTGATAAAAGCGGAAACCGCTTTGGTTTCATCTCGATGTTAGATGTAAAAGACAAGACGGAGTTACTTAAAAACCTTCGAGGGATTCGTATGGGCGAATACAAATTGTGGTTCAATATCGCCCGTTTTGTCTTGGAAGAGGGAGAGATCGGGGATCGTCAACATCAGTTTCGAAACTATAATGATAATAATATACATACAAAAGAATATGAGAGGAACACTAATAATATACATAATGATAATAGGCATTCACATAATATAGAGAGTGAGGGGAACCAGGGGAACAGTTTTGTATCTGGTTCGAGATCTTTTAAAGATCTATTGGTAGGCAAGTTGTTAACAGTGGACGATAATGTGGTAGCCTTTTCTACGTTGCATGGAAAAGCTTTGGTGGCGAGAATGGCGAGTGTTGAGGCCTTGAAGAAACTGTATGTGATTCTGAATCCTATCATGACGGAGAAGGCGACTATCCAATATTTGGGCGGGTTGGAGGTGCTTATTTCGTTCGATGATAAAGAGTTAACTATGTTGGTTTTTGAAGAGGTCAAGAAGATGAAGGACTACTTTTCAGCGTTTCAGTCTGGGAAGGACAATCTTATGGCTTTGAGAGGTTAGCTTGGCTTAAAATTCAAGGTGTCCCGCTACATCTTTGTGCCAATCATGTTTTTGATTCGATCGGAAGCATGTTTGGATCAATTGTTCACAAAGCCAACGTCTCCGAGAGTGATCTAGATTTGTCTTATGAATACGTAGCTGTGCTTGTTGGGGAAGGTAAACGAATTTTTGAAGAGATCACCATTAACTGGAAAAATCGTAAGTATCGGATTTGGGTTATGGAAGAATTAGAGAACTGGGTGCCGGATTTCGTACAAACAAAGGAAGATAATCCCCTTAGCGTCGATGAAGACGAAACTGTTCCGGAGGCAACTCCGGTGGATTTAGAAACATCGCCGGGAGGCTCGAAGACGGAACCGGAAAATCAAGCTACCAATGGAATGGAATGGATCCGGCTACCATTAATGTGGAGGAAGTTTTTTTCGGAAACTCCTATGATTGTTGACCCTTGTGTTAATGATAATAATGGAATGGAGAAATTTACGAAAGGGATTGGTAAGGAAAATGGAAAGCCGGGTGATAATGATTGTAATTCAAAAATAGGGACTGCATGTGCCAAAGCTCCAAAGAGGAAGGGGTATGTATGTGATTTATCAAAAAAGAGAAAGAAAAATCTTCTCAGACGTTCTTTTAGTCGATCATCCTCATCTGGCCCACATAAAAAGAAAAACAAGAATAAGCCCGGTTGTAGTGAGCCCGTTTGCAGTGAGCCCGTTTGTAGTGATCCATTTGATTTGAACCCCTTAATTGGGCCGATGAAACCTAGTGAAATTTTGGCCCAAAACCGGTTATTCTCTACCCCACCACAACTGAATGATGCTGCTCCTGGTCGTGTCACCCTGGATAGACATTCATCTGAACCTTTACAATCTTTCGATATGTTGGTGGGTGAGGCAGAAGCTCCAGTTGCAGATGTTGATACAGAGACAGTTTCAGGGGCCATCGATCTGAACAGCCAACCTGTTGTTAACTCTCAGTTGAATGTTTCGGGAGATGGTGGTGATATCACCGGTGGTGTGTGCGATGAAGTCCTTAAAACCATTTCCTTGGGTAACAAATTGGGGGTAAACCTTACAAAGCGTGAAGAGATGATACAAGATTCATTGGTCAAAGAAGGGTTACAATCAGGTATTCCATGAATTGTTTATCTATTAACATTAGAGGGATTGGGGGCAAAGGTAAACCTGGGTGGATTAGGCGCTTAAAAGATGATTTGGGGGTCTCTTTTATCGGAGTTCAAGAGTCCATGTCCGGTAATATTGGGCCAGCTGTGATCGAAAATTATTAGGGTGGTAAGGGCGCTGATTTTGAGTTCGTTAACTCGGTTGGAAACTCTGGAGGGATTGTTAGTATGTGGGATCCGAAAGTTTTTCAAAAAGATAATGTGATTAAAGATAGCAACTTCTTGTGTGTGTCGGGCGTTTTATCGGATGGCTTGATAAGACTTAATCTGGTGAATGTCTATGCACCGCAAACAAATGCCGACAAAAGAAATTTATGGTGCCGTCTGATTCAGCTTATCCAGGGTTCGCAGGGGTGGTGGATTGTTCTTGGGGATTTCAATGCGGTTAGAAACAAGGAAGAAAGAAAAAACTCGACGTTTGATTCAGTTGGCACAAATGATTTTAATAAATTTGTTGAAGATGCTGGGTTGAGAGAATATAACCTGAAAGGTAAGAAGTATACGTGCTTAACACTGAGGAGAGGCAAATGCAAGTTGAGTAGAATTGATAGATTCTTTGTTTGTGACAATTTCTTCAACAAATGGCCTAGTACTTGTGTTCGGGTCCTGGAAAAAGGCTTATCGGATCATTCACCGGTTCTTTTTTCGGTTGTTGATACTAACTTTGGCCCAAAACCATTTAGATGGTTTGATTCTTGGTTGGATAGGAAGGGTTGTGAGGAGATTATTCGGGATGTTTTATCGGAAACGGTTGAAGGTAATTCGGCTATGGGTATCCTGTTACAAAAACTGAAAAGGCTGCGCGGTAGATTATCATCATGGTACAAGCAGATATCTACTTCCGAAAAAGAGGATGAGACTCGGCTCCGCATGGAAAAAGAAGACATGGAAATTCTAATGGAGCGCCAAGAGGTAAACGAAGAGGATCTTTGGGTTTGGTCCGAATGTGTCAAGGGTCTTGAAGAGATTCAGTTCCATAGAGACAAAGATATGTTACAAAAATCCCGTGCGAATTGGGCCAAGATGGGTGATGAGAATTCTACCTTCTTTCATAACGTGGTTAACGGGAGAAAGGCTAGAAATGGGATACCCAGTTTGATGATAAATGGGAGTTGGATTTCAAAACCTGCCCTGGTCAAGAAGGAAGTGATGTCGTTTTTCCGAAATCACTTTAAAGAAGATTGTCATGACAGGCCAACGCTTTCTTGCACCGGCCTGAAACAGCTTAATTCTAATGACTGTTTGATGTTGGTTGCAGCTTTTTCTAAACAGGAAATAAAGGAAGCAGTTTTTGATTGCGGCTCGTCTAAAGCGCCAGGTCCCGATGGCTTCAACTTCCGATTTGTAAAGAGGTTTTGGAGTTTTTTGGAGGAGGACTTTTATAAGATTTTGGAAGATTTCCATCAGTCCGGTTCGGTCAACCAAGGTAGCGCTACGGCTTTTATTACGTTGATCCCTAAAGTGAAGACCCCGTTGAGCCTTAAAGACTATAGACCCATTACACTGATCGGGATGGTTAGCAAGGTCATTTCTAAAGTCCTTACGAACCGTCTCAAGAAGGTGATGGGTCATATTGTTTCGGAGTCTCAATCGGCTTTCCTCGCGGATCGCTTTATTCTTGACGGGCCCCTTATGATTAATGAATTGACGGATTGGCTTAAAAAGCGGAATAAAAAGGCCTTTTTATTGAAGATCGATTTCGAGAAGGCATATGATAATGTTAATTGGGATTTCCTTCTTTCTATTATGGGCCAAATGAATTTTCCGTCTATTTGGTGTATGTGGATAAAAGGGATTCTCTCTTCGGCTAGAGCCTCGGTTTTAGTCAACGGATCGCCTACTTTTGACTTCAAGTGTGAGAAGGGTCTTCGTCAAGGTGACCCCATCTCTCCTTTCCTTTTTCTTTTGGTCATGGAAGCGCTATCCTGTTTGTTGGTAAAAGCTAATTTGATTGAAGAATATAAAGGGGTCCGATTACCGGGTGTTGGCACCGATATAACGCACCTCTTTTACGCCAACGATGCTCTTATCTTAGGGGATTGGTCAAAGGAAAATCTCCAAAATACGGCCCGTATTCTCCGTATTTTTCATCTTTGTTCAGGCCTTCGAATTAACATTCATAAGTCCAATCTTTACGGAGTGGGTGTTAATGAAGCGGAGGTGGATGCTATGATGGAAATTTTGGGGTGTAGGAGAGGGACGTTTCCATTCGTCTACCTTGGCATAAAGGTTGGTGCTAATATGTCTAGGGTAGCGAGTTGGGATCCGGTGGTGGATGTGGTTAAAAACAGGCTTGCTTCTTGGAAGGCTCGTTTTCTTTCTATTGGGGGCCGCCTTACTCTTATTAAATCCGTTCTTGAAAGTCTACCTATCTATTACTTATCTTTATATAGAGCGCCCAAGGCCGTGATAGATACCTTGGAGTCCCTTATGAGGCGTTTTTTATGGGCGGGTTCTAGTGAGGAGAAAAAGATACCTTGGGTAGCATGGGATATTATTACTAAATCTAAAAAGGATGGTGGGCTTGGTATTTCGAACCTTCAAATGGTCAATGATGCCCTTCTTCTGAAATGGACTTGGCGCTATAAAATTGAAGGGAATTCGCTTTGGAAGATGGTGATATCGGGCTGTAATGGGTCCGCTCGCCAGTGGGCAGCGATGCCTTGTTCCTCCTTGGCTAGTAACTGTTGGAAAAACATTGTTAAGACGGGCGATATAGTGTTACAAAACGGTAGATGTCTTAATAGTTTTTTCGCATGTAAAGTTGGGAACGGCGCTCACACGTCCTTTTGGGGAGACATATGGTTGCGAGAGAACCCCTTACGAGTTGTTTACCCCAACCTTTTCAGGCTTGAATCAGCAAAATGGGTCTCTGTTCAGGATCGGATCAATGTGATTAATGGGGAAAAGGTGATGCAGTGGGCCTGGAGGTCTCAGCCGTCCACTGCTGAAGCTATTGCCGAGTTATTTCAGCTTTTGGAGGATATTTATAATTTCCAATGGTCAGGCGGAGAGGATCAATGGAAGTGGCAGTATGATAATAATGGGATCTTCTCGGTCAAATCGGCTAAACGTTTGATGTACTCTTTCTCTAACACTCCCAGTTCAGCGTCCATATATTGGAAGGCCTGGGTTCCAGCCAAGTGTAAAATAATGGTTTGGCGCGCTGTTCGTGACCGGCTGCCGACACGAGTTGAGCTCCAAAATAGAAGTGTTCCCATTCAAGACCTTTCATGTGTTTGCTGTGATGCAGGTGCAGAAACAGCTTTGCATTTATTTACTGGTTGCGCATATGCAGACGAGGTATGGAATCGGATGAGCTCTTGGTGCCGTCTTGCGCCGTTTTTTGCCTTTGATGTTGCAGACATATTTCAAAGCATGGACTCACATCCAATGTCTAAGAACCAAAGATACATCCTGAGAGGCATTGTTTATACCACGTTGTGGGCGATTTGGAACGAGAGAAATAACCGGATTTTTAATCGCAAATATCGGAGACCTAGTGAGCTTTTGGAAAATATTAAGTCGATTGCTTTCTTTTGGATACGTCATAGAGCTAGATTAAAATTATTAGATTGGAAAAACTGGTGTGCTTACCCGTTAGACTTGATGTAATTGGTGGTTTGTTTTTGCCCGGGGGTCCTTGCTTTGAGGACCACCTGTTGGCGTTTTTTTGAATGAAGTTTACTTTACAAAAAAAATGTTCCTTTCCAATTATCATGCCGTCAATTTTGCCATCCATAATAACACAAATTTGTCACCACAATATTCTTGATTGTTTAGACTTGGGCCACGAGCCCAAGTAAGTGTTTGACTTTTCTTTTCTATTATTATTATTATTATTATTATTATTATTATTTTATTATTATTATTATTATTTCTAACTCGGGTGCTCTAGACTTGGGTGTTCTTGACTTGACCAAAGTTGCTCGTTTACGCTCCAACGTCCATGAACACCAGGTGCTCGCGTCTCGAATATAATTTGTACTGTTTTAGCCCCGCTCCATGCGAGCACCTACCAAAAATATAAAATAAATAAATAAATCATAAAAACAACCAAAAAGTGATAAAATATATACAATACTAAAATAAAAGAGTACAGACCTAAAAACTAATAAAAATACTATCTAAACGACTCAAAAATATACAAAACTGACAAAATAAACATGATGCGTGCAACCGCGCATCAGTAACAACGGATGATGAGGTCATTTCCCTCAACTCAAGAATAAAAGGGAAACAACTGACCATCACACCGGCCACACTGGCAACAAGACTAGGTCTGGATGATGTAACTGCCCCTGACCATGTTGCTAATACTAATATTCACCTAACCATGACTGAGTGTGGTTATCAAGGTACTCTCTCCCATGCTACAATCTTCAAAAAATATTTTGAACCAAAATACAAGCTTTTGTTTCATTATATTATTATGTGTTTGAGTCCAAAAACAGGGTCTTATGACCAGATGCCCTCCACTTTTCAACCAATATTTCATTCCATTGTGAATGAAACTAAATTCAGGGCATCAAAACTATTTTTCAATGAGTTGGTGTTACATCACAATAATACCAAGAAAAAGTTTTTGTTATACCCAAGGTTCATTATGCAATGCATAATAGGGGAACTGGGTAATGAGGTGCTTGTGGGAAAAATTTCAACTTTAAATCCTTTAACATCACAAGCATACTCAAGGCATAACAAACCGGCTGCCTGGCCAGAAGATGATCAGGGAGAACAACAACAAGTCCCCCTGAAGCCCACATCTTCCAAACTCACACCACCAAAAGCCAAAAAGCCCAAGCCAACAAAGACAACAACCCACCAACCCAAAAGAAAAGCTGTTCAGGAGGTTGAGATGCCTGAACAAGCTCTTGAGCATTCTGCTCTTCAAATTGGTGAGACTGAAACACCCTCTCAGTCTCATCCATCTCAAACCCCACCAAGAGCACCTATAACCATTTTATTCAAAAGAAAAAGACTTAGAAAAACTATTGAAACACACTCTTCTTTTGAAACTGCTAAACAACAACTTTCACCTATTGCCCAAACTACTGAACCAACCCCACAAATTTCTGAACAAGAGGCAATAGAAATTGCCAAACTTCTCTCTGGGCTAAAAGAGAAGGTCCCATCTGATTATGTCAGTCCCCTACAACCACAACAAACAGGGGACATAACTACTACATCAGACATGGATGTGGACATCTCTAGCCCTATCCCAAGAGATGAGGGTGAACCAGAGTCTTTAAGCCCAATTTTAGAGACTCTTGGGGCATCTGAGGCTGCTACTACTCAGTTACCACCCAGTGGTGGATCTGAGGATAGAAGTAACATAGCTAAGACCTCAGATGTGGCAACTACTGATGAAGGCTTAATGCCTGAAGTAGGAAATCCTCAGTACCAAGAACAAGAGGTTCATGAGAGAACTGAGTTGGGCTCAGCTCATGATTTAACTGAGACAGTCCTCATTGAGGGCAACATCAGGGATTCAGATGATTCCATTAATTTGGATGATGTTTCACACACACAAACTACTGAATTGACGGCACTTTCTGAAGGTCCTGTTTCAGGGGCATCCAGGCTCAAGAAGCCAGTCACCTCTGCACAGGTTAAAGCCCACTCAATCCCTAAAACCCCTAGAGTGGCATCCTCTGTACAACATGAGGATCTCCAAAAACACCCCCTTCACAACAAATGCCTACCCAATTCCCTGGGCAAACAAGCATAGACCTGAACCAGCTATGCAGCCCAGAGGGTCCCCTGTACCACATGATGAATACTCTCATCAGAAATCACTTCCAAACATACACAGCTGACTTGGAGCTGTCCATCAAGAATCAATTTGGAGTGATCAAGACCAAGATGAATGATCTGTCCAACAAACTGGACTTCAACAGCAAACAGATTGCTCATCTTCAAGGACAATTCTCCCAACCCTCTCCTTCAAGGGTTAAAATTGATGAATCCAAAAGGGGGGAGAAAATCAGGGAACCTAAGGAGTCATTCCAAGCCAGGATAAGGGCAAGAGTGGCCATCCTTGAAAGAGATCAAAAAGATCAGGCCAGAAAAGAAAAAACTGGCCAAACAGTTTGGTGTCTCAATAGAAGAAATTGAAGCAGCAGAGAAAGAAGATGAGACCCAAACATCTGAAGAATCCCTAAGGCACAATGAAGAAACTTCTGATGACAAAACTTCTGATGAAGAATCAGAAAGTACTGAAGACAATCCTTCAGTAGTTGACAAACCATCAGCAGTTTTCAACACATCAGAGGTTAACACTTCCAAACCTCAAACAGCTGAACCTTCCAGAACCACTGCTCCCATTCAACCAACATCTGATCCCATCAGGCCTACAACTGTTACAACAATGACTGTACTAAACCCTTCTCCTATCTCTCAATCAGCTGAATTATTAGAGAAGAGCTTAGTTGCAGCCAACAAGAAGGCCAGAGAAGATCAGATCTGGAAAACTCTGGAAGAAAGGGATGATCTAGATTTAAGCCATGAAGAAAAACTTCAGGCTTATGAAGCTGAACTACAAAGGCAGGCTAGCCTTGATGAGATTGCTGAACAAGATAAAAGACAACAACTGGTGACTTACATTACCAAGAACAGCAAGACTAAAGCCTTTACACTCAAAGGACTCTCTATGCAAGAGCTGACAAGAAGAGCACAACTGCTTGCAGACAAAATGGCCACAAGCAAAGAAGGAAAGGCCAAGAGAGCCCAGATAATAGAAGAGTTAGTAGCAGAGGGCTATGGTTCAAAAGCCTCAGTATCCAGATGGAAAGAAGAAAGACTAATGGATACTTACAGAAAATACTTAGCTGCCAAGGCTGCTAATCCAGAGAAGTTTCAAACTGCTGATCCTTCAAGATCAGTAGTTAGAACTTCTGGTGTATCAAGAAGAACTGCTACTCAGAAGAAGAAGGCAGAGGACAATGTCAAAACTGACTTCAAAATAGTCCATTCAGACTTTGACATTGAGGAGAAACCTCTGTTAACTCAATTCAGGGATCCTTCCACTTTTGCCTACCAAATACAAAAGACCATCAAAGAAAAGCTGCATACCAGAGTAGTGACTGAACACCATCTCCCAACTGTTCAGATGCCTGATATGCAACAACAACAAGGAAGAGAATCCCACCTGAGGCTATCTGAAACTGAAAACATCCAGCACTCAGGACCATCAACCCAAGGGACAAGTCTGGTTCCCTATTCTTCTGACTTTAACAAGTCAAAGATCCCTATCATCAGATGGTCACTTACTGATAACAACTCAGTATTGTTGACAAGAAGAGACCTCTCAAGCAGGGCTTACAAGAAGATCAGTGATCTGAAGAAACTGTCAACACAAGACCTGCTCACAATTCAACATCTAGAACCTCAGAGAGGATCTCTATCTGATGGTCAGTTAAACCAGCTCAAGAACACCATGTACAAAGAGATATGGAAGATTGTTCAAGACAGAAGAAAAACATAAGGAATTAGTAAGGTTTTGGCTTCATCAATCCAGGGGGAGATTGTTAGGACAAAGAGGATTGGTGAAACCACTTTTGGAAACCTTAGTCTAATTCACTTCTGTCATTTTGGCTAAGTATAGAAGTACTGAAAAGAAAACAAAGAACTGCTGAAGAGAAGATATGAGAAGTGCTGAAGAAGAAACTTCATCAGAAGTTCTGAAGTCCAAACCAGACAAGTTCACTTCAGAAGTACTGAAGACAAACTACTCATCAGTAGTTTGTCATTCATCAGCACTTAGCATCAGATATTTTCCACCGCCTTTTGCATCAGTAGTTTATTGTTTATTATTACTTTTAGCTGTAATTGTTTGATTCAATGTTGCAACTTGTGCAACTTGTTTCTGTTGTTTCTGTACTTGCTTTTTAGGCAAGATACATGTATGTAAACGTCTATAAATAGGAGGCTTCAACCTCCTGTTTTAGACATTGATTTTAATAGAAAAATCCTTCAAACACTATCACTGTTCTATTCCATTTCTGTATTTATTGTGAATCTGTCTAAGTATCTAATTCTCATTTACTGCTTAGATTCATAATAAATACTTATCATTTATTAGTTTCAATCATCAAGGGGGGGGGGTAATAACTCTTCCTTAGTATAAAAGGTGTTGCTTTAACTTAATCATTCCGCTGTGCTTATAATCTGATTTACAAGGACTTGCTAAACACTTAAGTGTCAAGATAGCAAGTTCTTACTTAGCAAAAAGAGCAAACTGATCCAACAATGGGTAACTTATTCCTACAAAACCCCACCGATTTCCCCCGATAATACGTCCGTTTCAGCCCTTTCCCAAAATGGTAAAGATTATGGAAACATCACTTTCATGCATGAATAATTTACCCAATTTGGAAACTTTTGAAATCGATTCATATTCATCTTGAAATGCTCAGTTTGTCGAGTGTTCGATCTTTTCTTATCAATTCTATTGATCATAAATATCATGCATCAAGTCTAGATTCGTTAAAACCCCCAAATACCCATACATCATCATATCCAATCCTAACCCTAAACAACAATAATCTAGCATCAACAACAATCCTATATCATGTTTCTATCATAGATACAGCAGCAAATCATTGAACAACACATATCACCACATAATACATAATTTACATATGTTATTCACCATGAAACCTATGTTAATGATAATGTTTTGATTTAGAAAGATGTTTAAAAGGTTTTTAATCATAAAAACACCCTTAGAACAGATCCGGACAATTAGGGTTAGATGAAAATGAATTAAAATGCTTTTAAAAAGGTTTAGGATTAAGAACACACCTTGGATTCTTGTTTAGATGTTGTAGATAGGTTAGATTATGAAAAAGAAGAGCAAAAACTCCTTCCTTAGTGATTTAGATCGTTTGAGAGCGTTTTGGGACGGTTAGGGTTTGTGAAATGATGAAAAATGACAAAGGTTGGTATTTATACTAATCCTCCTTCGCCCCATTTCAATGGTCGAAGGTGGCCTCCTTCGACCCTTCCACAGGGTCGAATGAGCCCTGTCCTGGTCGAAGGGAATTCTTTCAATTCCACTTCTCAAGTTCGCCCATTTACAAAGGGTCGAACCAGAACTCCTTTTTAACCAGTTTTCCAGTTTGTCGTGTTAAACGCGTTCTAACACATCTTAACACATAAGCAGGCATCCTTAATCTATATTTGACATATTTAAGCATAGATAATCATTTACACATCATTTAAACACGTCTATATATATAATCCACCACACGACCCATAATCTACACATATACTTAATTAGTTCATGTAATGTCACCAACAACGGAACCCGGTACTAGTGTATTACCAAAACGACTCCAAATGATCCTCCAGATCAGTGTACCCTGGACAATCCTAACTTGACCCGACTCAACTAATCCCAGTAAAGTTTGTTTATAAACGTTTCTCGCTAAGGTAGACTTAGATGTTACTAATATGTTGAAGCCAAACATGCCGGGTGTCACATATTTTCACTAGGGTACTGGTGTTTCACCGAATTTACGTTCAAATCCTAATACCCCAATTTGCTACTTTATAAGCTTATTATTTAAATTTATTAAAAATTAGGGCAGTCGGTAAATATATTTTTTTTAAATCATATTGAAAACAAACAAGTTTAACCTGTATGGTATTGCTAAACAACATAAAAAGTCTTGTTACCCAATTTCACAGGCTATTTCGGCGAGATTTTAACCATAACTGCAAAATAAACATATAAGAAGTAAACTGATACGTGGTGAAATGTTAATCAAGAACTAAAGAGTGAAAGATAGAGAAAGGAGAAAGAAACACAAAGAAGGAGGAGAATAATCTCAAAATCAATCACTACTCATCTCATTCATCTCAAGGCTATTTAAGTACAACTAGTGTTATTCACCATCACGCGTTGCGTGAGTACAACACAGCTTCGTGGGAACGACGCTAACACGCAAGTACAATATGTCTTCGCAGAGACACCGTTGACGGGGAAAGAACCCAACTAACAGAGTAAGCACGTTAATTGCTACCTAAGTGAGGGGCAACTTGGATACACGGAGATACAGTAATCAAATTTGTATTAGACAACTAAACATATGAGATCATATCTGCTATTCTATTTCAAAATATATTCAGCTTGTAAATAATAAAGAAGACAATAATAACATCAAACTAATTTGATGTTGTGAAGTTATTAAACCGAATAAGCTCAATGATTCGAATGATGACTCAGCGGCGGAGTCAGACTTTAGAGGTCGAATCCAGGAGTCCATGTGGCATCGATGAGGCCAGAATTGGAAGCGAGCTAGTAGGTTAGGTGGGCATGCAACGTTTTATTTCCAGTGAGGGTCGGCTTTTGTAGGTCGCTCGAATGAAGATCGGTGAGCCACCTGAGATTAACCACCTGAGACTAACCAACATCAAAGGGACCCATATAAACCAATCAGTAACATCATTCCTTAGCCTATTCTTGACCCATAAAATGCTTAAAACTTTAACGTCAATTAACAGCTTTTGTAGGGGAAACTGACTTTTGGTTAAACCTTACAGCATTTATCGCTCTATCTTCAACGAACATAAGAACATAACCAACAAAACAACAGAAAACCCAAATGTTAAGTTCAAATTATAACTGATATGCAACCACCTTAACCAAGAATTAATCGTTAGTTGTTAGCAATAGGCGCATAAAGAAAAAATATCTCTAATCGAAGAAGAACTTACCTTCAATTAACAAATGTAACCATCTGAAATTGGTCGGGTGTCGTGTGAGTGCAAATCGGTTCTATATTGGTTTCATTCGCTCAAATCTTGGGCAATATCAACCTAAAAACTGGGAAAACAAACACTTATAGTCATCACATTATTACTTTTATGTGAAAACTGTCGACAAAAGAAGACGACTACCAAAATTAAAATTTCAAGTTCTTAGATGAGTTCACAATACACAAATAGCATTGGTTCATGACTCCTAAGATAATGATTATGAATTTTACAATACACAAATAACATCGGTTCATGACTCCTAAGATAATGGTTAATCATTACAGTGGCTGCCCATTGTTTGACACATGTATCCTATTTCCTGTTTTTAAAATATCTTTAAAGTATCACTTAACATAAAGGAATATGATACAAATATCTACATGAACATGATGATACAGTAATGACTATAGGCCAGGGCGTGTTTTGATAACAAACAGTACCAGTCGAGACATAATGTCTTAATGCCTATTAAATAAAGGTGTACACCATAGATATATTCTCAGTGACGTTCAAGCTTTTTACCGGTTTAATCTATTCAGATACCGCCGCTCACGTAATACCTTTTTGTCAACATATGTGACCTAGTATGTAGTGATTATCCTATATTTTTCTCAACTGTTTTTGAAGCTCTTCTAGTAGTCCTTCTCATAGATATTTAATTCTTTTAGACCTTTTTAACCTGTTCACTTGCCACCTTCTAACTAATGCCTTTTGATTCAACCCTGCGACTCGCTAAAAAGGGGAATATCACATCATAAGATCCATAAGTACAATACAATACAATACACTTACTTCGACCTGTTGCTGTAGTGATTGAATGTACTTGATTATCTCATAAATAAACCAATGCTTTCCCGGTCACCTGGATTAACATATTCCATAGTTTCATATGCTTTAAAACATGTTCTGCATATGCCATTTGCTCAAAAACTATTTTTTAGCCAATTAACAATGATTAAAGCACACTATATTACAACCAGGGACCAAATCTTGAAAAACTTTCATCCTTACATTAATCTTGCCTTTTGTGGCTTGACCATAAAAAAGTCAAAAGCCATCAAAAGTCGATTCAATTCAGTTTCACAAGGGTTGGAAAATTTACTCTTTTGGTAACATGAATGTAATATTATGTAGGTGGTGCAAGCACTATTTTCGGCTTTCTTGCTCGGATTTGTTTCAGCTTGTAGTTTCGATCCTGCATTTTCGGTTTCTATTGCCAATGACTTAACCATCAAGCTGGTTAAAATCTAACTTTTTTCATAAGAAAAGACAAGTTTATTCCAATTCCAGTAACTATTATCATCAACAAAAAACAGAATTCGGAAATAAAAAAGTATAGTAAGAGATTAATTGCAACTATTTATATGGTGTAAATTTAATATAAATATTATTATTAATTTGGATTAAGCAGGTGTTAAATATGTATAAACATGTTTCCTAATAACATACAGTGGCGACAACATACTTTTTTTAAGGCGAAATGCATATTATAATTTCTGGTTACCTGAGACGTGGCAAATGCTAGCAGCTCAAGGAGGTCAGGGTGACTGCACAGGAAGAACAATGCAACTTCCTCTGAGCAGAAGTGAAGAACTTTCCGACTTCCTTTTCAAAATCACGTACGCATAATATTCTACGCCTTCTCTTGGTACTTCCGGAACAACGCAACATTCACACCGGCCTATGCTACCATCACGAAGTGCATAAACTTTCATTTTCCGTTTACGTGTAGAGAGAAGGGTTCACAAATCAGTTTATCACCTCCACGCCTCTGTTGTCGTACTTCCTCATCCATCGCACCGCTCTTATGCATAGCCACCACCACTGCACCACCAATATATTGTTATAACTTGCACCAATATATTATTAGAGCATTCTCATCCCCTCCATCAAATCTCATCCATCAAATTACACTAAAAATCACTACTTCACCCCTAAATCTTCTCTCTCCTAATTAAAATAATAATACTTTTATCATTATATTTTCTCTCTCCTCACTCATAACTACTTACAAAAATATTAAAATATATATGGGGGTGAACAGTAGCTTTTCATATTTAGGGTGGAACAGTGTTTCCACCAAATATTTTCTCTCTCCTTCACTCACAACCACTTACACTCACCCTATATAATTTGGTGGACACACTCACATATATTTGGTGGACCGAATGTGAATGCTCTTATAACTTACATCATGTACATCTAGTATACTGAGCTATATGTTATGCGAACTTTAAATCCATAGGTGGATTCTGCAACCACCAATATATAGTTTGTTTTGCTCTTTTAATGAATACCAAATTATCTGATCATTTGCTTTGTAGCACATCTCTTTAACTAACACTACATTGTTGTTTATATATATAAAAGTTCCAAGGGTGAATGAAATAAAATAAAAACGCCCAACATAATTAAGTATGCATCACTAAATGAAAAAGGATTAACCAAATTTAAGTTGCAAAAGGTCATAATCGAAGTACATAATTATAAGAGCAGTTGTCTTCCAAGAAAGGGGTGTGAATCATCTTCATTTTCTTTAAGGTGTGATTTTTTAAAAGCGAGTGTTGTAGGTCAACCGGATTTGACTCCTACCAAAACTGGTCAGTCTTCACCCTTGCCGAATGTTACGAACAAAATGGTAATCAAGAGAAGAGCTAGAGAATTAGGAAGAAACACAAGAGAGGAGAGGGATAACCCAAATCAATAGCTATATTATTCATCATACTAACATGTATTTATACACGATACACATATTATCAACTACCCAACTAATAGACAATTACATTCTAGTCCCTATACTATTTGATACGTAACAATACTCCCTCCTTATAAGACTTTTGACCTCAAAAGTCAAGATATTCCCAACATTGAGGGTGCATTAGCAGTTGTAAACTCATCAGAACTTTCTGATCTTGAGAGAGCATTAGCAGTTGCAATCACATCAGAATTTCCCAATCTGGAGGAATCATCAGCAATTTCAAACCTATCAGAACTTTCCAATCTTGAAAGAGCATCAGCAGTTTCAATCATATCAGAGTTCATATCAGAGTTTTTCAACCTGTGGTTGTCAACTGTGCAGCACCTTGAATCTTTAACCTGTGTCTCTCTACAACAGTGGCTGTCAAACCAAACATTGCACTCATGGCTGCACTCAACTCAGCACTCAACTCATCTTTTCTCAGGTTTGGACCATCGCTCAATCTAACCATCAATCTCATCCATTCCAGATCTATTGTCCCTTCTACTATATACATTGTACCATTTGCTATACATTCCCTTCAAAGACTTTTGTCCTCAAAAGTCCACTTATAAAAGGAATTCTCATTATTCGAAATATGGAACCGGGATCCCAAACCCACACGGTAACATTTTTGTTTTGAATTGACCTCTTAAGCAACTCGACTAAATTTAATAAGCTAAAGACTCGCAAACTAATTGCAGCCTCTGAAACCCAATCTTCTGCAGTCTTTGACCCATTAATACAACCGCTGATCCTATCATTTGCAGCCCCGAATGTTTCACAAAGTAAGGCACGACTAAGATTGTTATCCATTTTATGTAAATCATTACCAAGATCAATATTGTCAACAACTTCTTTTTGGGTTTCTAATACTTCATTGTCACTTGAATCTTGAAGCTTATTTTCAAACTTGTTTGACATTTTATCAAACACTTTAGGTACAAACTTGATTTCAGTTATATGGTGTGAATTATAGACTTCTGTAATTTGACCCATTTTGTTCAGTTGATCTGTATTGAAAATAGAACAACAAACCTGATTTGTATCATTCGGTTTATCAGCTACAACTTCAGATCCTGGAATTTCTTTTTCACTTAGTGCTTGAACAACCGCACCATCAATTGGTTCTTGAACATCAACTTTGTTTTTCTTGACTGATTTATTAATATCACTGCCCTTTTTATCTACAGATTCTTTAAAATCCTTTTTTAAATCATTAACAACATCATTCTTCTCATCTTGAGACATTACCTCAGTAAACTTGGTTGAGATAAAACTCTTATACACACCATTATCACTTACTTCCGCAAATCTGGCTGCAATGATTCTTTTGTACTCAACCCATGTCATTCCATCAATGGATCCACCTTTTGACTCAACCAAAGATTGATGCCAAAATAGTGCAGCATCTTCAAGATGAATCTGAACTAACTTTATTTTCCATTTGTCATGGGTTTCTTCAACTGAAAAATAATATTCCACCATGCACAACCAACTCTCAACTTTGGTGCCATTAAACTTTGGAAATTCCATTTTTGTTAAATGATTATTGCCACCATTGTAGTGATTCCCATTCAGATAATTGCCTCTTGATTCATCTCTGTTTGTTTCATCTCTAGTAAAATGGTTGTTGTGTGATTGATTAACATGGTTTTGATTAGTAGTTGCAAATTCTTGATTATCTCATTCAATTTCTGAGAATTATCTTGCAACCGGACTTTTATGGCTTCTACATCTGCTGAGTTTTTAGTAAATGCAGCCTTAACTGCTTTGATTTCAACACGATTCATACCTAATCGAAACAGAGTGGATTGAAAAGAAATGAACTAGAATTGAAGGACTAATGAAGAACAGAAGGAAAGATAGATAACAATGGAAGGATTACAGAATTGGAATGAAGCACAAAGTGAAGAAATGAAAATAGAAGAATCAAGAACTGGAATGGAAGATTAATAATTGAATCAAGAATAAGAGACAAAAGAAAAGAAAGGCTCGAAATGGCTGAATTTGGGTGGAAGAATGATGGTTTACGGTGGTGGGTTATGGTGGTGATAGGTGGTCGGTTATAACGGTTGGTGGTGGTTAGTTGAGTTTTTCCGATCAAAAGTGTCCAAGGATTGGACGGCTCTGATACCAATTGTTACGAACAAAATGGTAATCAAGAGAAGAGCTAGAGAATTAGGAAGAAACACAAGAGAGGAGAGGGATAACCCAAATCAATAGCTATATTATTCATCATACTAACATGTATTTATACACGATACACATATTATCAACTACCCAACTAATAGACAATTACATTCTAGTCCCTATACTATTTGATACGTAACACCGAACAAACCCCATTACTGTAGCACGCATCGCCGAAGATTCATCAGGTAGCCCGCAACCCTTTCTAACCTATATAAGTTTCTTGTACCGATTGATTGTAGTTGGCCACCATAATGACCGCGGGTGGTCACCTCCAGAGTCGCCTACCTAAAAAACACATGAGCAACCGATGAAATTCAAATCCACCACAATTAACGCTAATCTTATTAGGATTCGGGCTAGGGTTCGTCAAACTTACCTTATCATGATGGCTGAAACAAAATCAAATTGATGAAAACCCCCATTTTTTCTCAAACACATAAAGAATCAACAATGGTGGATACAGTAAGCAAACTGGTAAAAAAAAACCAAAATTATAAAAGGACATCAAGAAGCTAAAATCAATTATGGTAGATACAACAAACCTTATCGCAAAACTTAGTAGGCAATCAATGTTGTAGGATTCGCCTTCGAGTAAAACCTTATCGCCAACGATTAGAGGGAAACTAGGAAGAGAGATTAGAGAATAACAAAGAAGTTGAAAAAGCTGAATGAGAGGAGAGAGAGGGTTGAATCTATCTATATATATAAAAGAAAACGTATATGCTGACGTGACGTGTAATGGAGGCCTCAACCTCCCCTTAAGAGTGCTATGTGGCATCATAATTGAAAGATTTTAGTGTTTTTGAACTATTTCCTTTTTTAATTAAAAAAAAGATAAACATAAAACCCTAAATTAAATTGAGTTATTTTAGGAAAAAAAGAATTTAAAAATAAATTTAAATTTTTCTCTCTCATGTTTTCTCCCATAATTTTTAAACGTTTATATCTTTTATATACAGGATTTTTTAAAGAAAAAAAATTACACCAAATTAACGAGCGTTTTATTATCTTTCCAACGAGTACCATAGTCCTATATAAAAAACGGAGAAAAATCGACTATTTTTTGTGGGGTTTCGTTCATACAGGAAAAAAACACACAAAGTATTCATGTTATTCATTAATCATGTTTTTTCTTTTAAAACAGGTTCTTATCTACGATGTTGAAAATCAGCCCAATCGCCATGTTATCATTGGAATTTTACTAGGTATACTTCATCAAGAGAATTAGGAGAAAGAATCGCGCAACACTGCAACACATGGTGTCACCTTATAGCAAGGTTATTTTTTTATTTATTTAATTACAAGAGTAATAATTATTACTGTTAGTATTAGTATTATTAGAATGATTATATTTTTCAACCCCGCAACGCTCCCAAAAAGAATTGATAGTTGCTAACGTGACGTTCAATGGTGGCTCAACCATCTCTTGATTATGCCACGTGGCATAATGAGATGCAATGATTACAACTTCCAACTTAAGTGTTTGTTTAGTTGATTAGGTTAGGAATTATAAGAGCCATTAGAATGTGAGAAATTAGAGAGATGTGATGAGTTTTTAATAGTTGCAGCTTACATAAGTGATTTTTTAGATGATTACTGATTAGGTTTTAGATTAGGGAATATGAGTTATTACTGATTAGAATCCTATGAACATGCAATGATTGAGAGATTTTGTGGTTAGTTAACTTGAGCCATTTGCAATAGGTTATCATGTAAAATTAGATTTTTCAACCCCGGAACACTCCCGGGGTAATCAGCTAGTAAAGCATAAAGAAAGAAGATGGGATACAGACACGTAGCATAATGGGACACGTGTATATTTTTTTTTTTTGAACGATCAACTAAAGTATTGCCGGGTACTCTGTACGCGGCCCCCAATGGCCGAAAGGGGCCCCAGACGGCCTCTAGTCCGTACGGACAGAGCCCTTCGGCCCACCGTCTCCAGTTCCAGGGAAAACCCGGCCCACAAACCCGCCCGAAGGCACGACGGTAGTGAACCGGTAAAACTTGGAGGGATCAGGAGTCGAACCCATGACCACAAGGGTCAAGGGTCTCTCCATCACTTTCCAACCACCTACCCCACCACAAGGGTGGGGGTATCCAAAACATGCCTCCCGTGGGAATTGAACCCGGCTCCCCCAAAGAGAGAACCGGCCCTTTTACCACTAGGCCACATGATCAGGATGGGACACGTGTATATTGATTGTGATATGAGTACATTGTTTATAAAAAGTGATAAAAAAAAATAACCAGCATGTTTCGAACCCGGGTACATTGTTTATAACCCAAAGAACCAAACCATCACGCCATTGCCAAACATGCTGATTCAACTCAACATAACACGTATTTAACAAAATAAAAACGCAAAGAAAATAAAAAAAATAATAAAAACATTGTTTAAATCCTAAGGGTTATTAATAGTATATAATAATTAGACATGATTACAATAACCCCTATAATAATCTACAATTACACTATAAGTCCTTATACTATTATGTGTAACAACCGGCAAAAATGAGGTAATTCCGTACGAATTAATTAATATATGATTAACGTAATTAAATGCAATTATGTGTGATTTAATTATCAAGGCCTTAGGAGATAGCAATTTCCAAATAATGCGTAGGAATGCATACGTTTAATGGTAAAAACATGATCGGATCATGTGCGAATAAACTATCTGGTATGGACGTTGGCAATTACCCGGTAATAATTAAATAAACGAAAAGGATCCCGGACACCCAGGATATAAAATAAAGGGTATTTTCACAAAATATAATGAGTTTTGGAACTCCAAAACCGTAAGTGAAAACGCCTTGTACAAATCTCCGGTAACGAATAAAATGCGCGTACCGCACCCGATACGCGTATAGCTCATAATTTCACCCGGCAAAGGCCTAAATAACCAATCAACGCTTAAATTAGACTATATTTAAGGGTTATTAAAGGTATTTTTAATGTCCGAATAACGCGTGATTAAAACCCGAAAAATACCCGAACGACGAAGAATTAAACATAACAAATATTGGGTAAATATTTGGAGTTGTGGACCCCACCCAAACCCATCCAAGGGCCGGCCTAAAGGCCATAATTATAACCATGCAAGAGTGGCAATGATAATAATCTATAAACTAGATTAAAGCATGCTTAAACATAAGACAAAAGGTGTAAGGCATGAAGTACAAAAGTAACCACTCTCTTGTCCCCTCCCTTGTATAATTTTCGGCCATAGGCCATAATAATCCAAGACAAGACTTAACCTATCATCATACTAGTGCACTCATGCATGTAAGAGATCTTATATAAAGATTATGATAGATCACAAGGATTTAGCAAGATTTGCAAGAAAACCTTCCACTCCTATACATATATACACGGCATCATACACACACACACATACAATATCTTTCCAAAAATCCCAAGTACACAACTCAATCTTCTATAAGATTACTTGAATCTTTGGAATGATTACATGTGATAAGGCTATTTAAACATGTGTTAAAGACTTGGATATCAAAGCAAAAACTCTTCTTCTTTTCTCCTTCTTGGCCGTAGGTATCCTCTCACCCATACACATTCTTCTTTCAAGTTTTTACATCTCCAAATCACTCAAAAACAATCCATCATCCAAACCCCTATTGTGTGTTTCAAGCTTGGAGCTTAACCATTAAGGAAGAACACACTAAACCCCTCTCAAAATCCAAGGTTTTGTCTTCCCTAGCCTTGTGCTAGTAGTAAGCTTCTTAACTTTGTTTTTGATTATTATTATTCATGTATGTGTTCTTAGAAGCAAGTTGTACATGAAGGGTTTAAAAGATGGTTTGAACATAATCTTTAATAGGTTTTACATGAGTAAAATAGATGATTAAAGATATGTAAATAAATCGTGGATTGGATGATGATAAAGTAGTGTTCTTGAAAATGTATAAAAGTTACACATACACTAAGTAGGATGATGATTTGATTAAGATTTATGGAATGAACTTGAATGTGTTAAAAAGTAACTTTAATCATCTTGATATGATCATCTAAGATATAATATATGGTGGAACATGTTAGAAGTTCAAGAATAATGAAGATGAAAAATTAAAGTTAACTTACTTAGAAGAATGATATTTTGTTAAAATGGGCAAATACATAAAACACACATACAAGTAGTCTTATATATGGAATATAAGACTAATAAAAGTGTTTTGATACAAAAATAACTTACCAATAAAAAGATGGATCTTCAAAGTCTACTATTTTGAGTGAAAAATGTTAACTTTGGAAGTTAGAGTGGAAAAATGCAACATTTGAAAGTTAAGGGACTAATATTGTAACTTTGAAAGTTAGAGGACTAAAATGGATATTTTAGAAACTATTAGTCCAAAAATGCAAGGATGGAAAGTTTGGTGTCAAAAGTATAAGTAATAATTTTCCAAGGTTGATTTGGTAAATACTAGTAGATATACTTGGGTATTTTTGTATAAAAAGTATATTTTTGAAAGTTATAAAATATGGATGATATTAACATAAGGAACTTTTATAAAATAGAGATTTTATAAAAATGTTAAACAAACTTGAGAAACTTATACAAAAATGAATACTTTTATATAAATGGGAATATAAAAGTATTGGAAACATTTTTGTAGTTAAGTTAACAAGTTGGGTTAAAAATACATAAGTATTTTAAACCTTCCAAGTAACTTGTGTTAGGAGGAAGAAATAGGAATAATATTTCTATAAAACACATGTTGGGAAAAACTTGGAAAAATTAACTATTCGAGCTAAGATATCGAACTAAGACGCGTTAACGAACCGTACACGGACAAAACATGAGAAAAATGTCATTGCGGCAAGATAAGAAAATATATATTTTTAAGAAGTAAAATATATATATACATCATGGGCGAAAACTAATAAACACTTTCCTAAGTGTTGAAGGAATTATTCGTGGGAGAAAAAACATGACATAAACAAATAAGACGTTAAGCAAACGTATATACTTAACAAGAAAAATTACACATTTATATATATGTGCACTCATCTCGGCGAAATTCTAGTATATCTACTTAATGGGAAAGTAGATATGTGGGAAGGAAGGCGAGACGAGTAGACAAAGATATATATATGTGTATGCCGTACCAACAAGATCCTAGTATATTTATTTGAATGGGAAAATAAATATATGGTATGGTGAGTTGAATCGGGTGTTAAGAATATACAATCGAACGACAAGATCTTAGCATTTTTGTTTAAATGGGAAAACAAATGTGCGGCAAAGTGAGTCGGGTCGAGTGTTGAAATATATATTATGTCGAGCGATGCGATCTTAAGTATAATTATTTAAATGGGAAAATAATTATATGTTAAGGGAAGTCGAGTCGATGATAATAAGATACAAGTTAAGGAAATATTAACAAGAGTAATATATAACTTGTAACAAAAGGGTAATCTAACGCCAACGAAACCTAGGATACGCGCTTAATTAAACGGGACTTGGAATAACTTGTGGTCGGGAGTTGGGTGTACAACTTGCCAAGGCACATGCACTATAGGAATAGTGACTTATACGTCTAGGACGTTTGTAGGTGCGAGACCCTCTTTGCTATCTGCCTAGTAAGCCAGACAGAGTTTCAGGTGAGTTTCACGGCCCCATTTTAAACTATTTTTACGTTTTTCTTCGGGGGAAAGATATGTTAGGGAAAATGTTTGACGGATTTATTACTTGAGGTGTGACCGCCACTCGGGGTTGAGTCCTCGCCTCTATAATCATTTATTCAGGGAAATGAAACCGGAGGAATATTGAATAGTACTATTGGTGCCTGACAAGGCCCACCCTAATCGATAGCGTCGATTATGCATTAGGTTATGCCTGGGGTGCATATATTCTGAACTTAAGTCGTGGGAAACCGAGTAACGACTTGGAGCGGGGCATTATTATTATACGTCTTGGTTTGATTATAGTCTCAAGTAGAATTATAGGAATTTGCAACTCCTATATATTGTCGTAACATGGTATTTCCCAAGTATTCAAGTTTTGGAAACTAAAAACCTGTGAACTCACCAATATATTTATATTGACGAAACTTTTAAACATATCTTTCAGGTAATTAGATGAAGACGAACCGGGGCAAGCTGGGTCGTGGAATCCTCCGTTGTGGCGTTAAACATTTTGCGGGGTTTCACCTTTATTTCCCAAGGCTTTGGGATATATTTGAGAAACCAATATGTTGTCTTAAAAACAATTTGCTTTTATGTAATATTTTGAACAAGATTTGACGCCTTAATAAATGACCCATTTTCTTAAATTACTTGTGTTTAGCAATAACCTTGACTTTATGCTTTTGAACCGTCGTGCCACGTGTTTCCGCCATTGTCGTGGTGTGACATTATGACCATAACAATACTCCCCCCATAAAAGATTCTTGACCTTAAGAATCACAAAAAAAAAAAGAAAAAAAAAATTTACCCTAGTAAAAACGATTCACAAATCTAACTTCAAAAACAAAAGGTTAAAACTGTAGCAACAACAGTAGGCTAGAAGCAGCAACACATATTTCTTCTTTCAAAGTTGTACTTTTCTTACCAAAACAAAGCATTAAAAAAACCACTTCTGCACTAAACCCACTGTTAGCTTTATGGTAAGTTGTTTGAACCTCTTTATTCTCATCAAAATGTCACTGTCCTTATTCATCACTATTCCAATAATATTTTCATCTTTTTGGAAATCACCATAATCAAAATGAACAACTTCATATGCAGCCATTTTATTGAAGTTGGCAGCTACACTTAATTCAACTTCATATTCAAAAGGAACTAGTATGGAAGTGTAGAAGACTTGGTATAGGAATCTAGTTTAGATCATAGTTATCAAATACGCTAGGCGCACTCAAGGCGTATAGGTCTCGCCTGTGGCCTAGGCGCAAAGCGCAAAAAAAAGTGTGGGCCTGAGGAAAAAAAAGCGCACTAAAGAAAAAATAAAATAAAATATATTATTTATTCAAAAATAACAATAAATATATCTTGTATGTATATAGATTAAAATTACCCTCTAAAAATATTTATAGCACCAATAAAATTGGATATTGAAATCATCTAACTAGTTATAGAAACAAATATTAAACCTTTTAGAATAATCTGTAAAGAAAGATTTATAATTCTGACTTGACTTGCTATAATTTTTTAAATTAAAATATTCTGAAAGAATTTTTTTTTTCTTAAATATGTTATATGTGGTGTCACTATCTCCTTTCTGCACAAGTCAGTGTCCAGCTAAGCTTTCTTTCTGCAAACACGGTTAAGGCCCTAGGGTCTTTTAGTGTTTCATTTTCTCATCTTCTTCTTTCTCTCCTCTTCAACTTTTTCTCTCCGGTGATGCAACCACAATCACAGATCTGTTCCAGACGGATTTTGTATTAATTTGCAGAAGTTTGCCAGAAACCGGCAGAAAGTTGGCCGGAAAAGTCACCGGAAAGACGTTTTTGGCCGGAAACTTGCTGAAAGGGCGCCTTTTTTTATCTAGGAGACAAAAGCGGATCAAGGTCGCTTCTAGGTTTTTGGTCGCCTAGGCGCCTCAAGCGGTCGCTTTTTGACAACACTGGTTCCATCTATGCCAAATAGACCCCCTTTTTCCCATTTCAAATGCCATATCCATAGCACCAGTAGAGATTGCATAAAAAGATAGTTCCATTTCCACCCTCTTTTTTGTTGTGAACCATTTTAACTTTCCATTTATGCCATAAATGTGCCCTTATCTTTTGTGCACTAAAAATCCTACCACAATCTGTCCAAACAGGTTTCTTATTACTTATATCTTCATCAACCATTTCAATTTCTACACTCATATTGTGATTGATAGCTTCTTTTCTATATGCATCTTTACAAAAATCCCTATGTCCTCTAGTGTATTCCATGGAACCCTATTTACCCTTCATGTCAATTTCTATTGCTTTAAACCACAACCCATATTCATTCTTAGCCCACTGATCAGGTTCTAATGATTCTTTTGGCTCTTTTCTTTTGTGTATAGACCGTAATCTTCCCACATAATAATGGGAATCTTCAAATTTCAATTGGTTCACCCAATTATCTTTTCCATTTTCATTTGAAACATCATTCATATCTTCATTTAATTCATCCCTAACAATCCCAGACCTTTCATCAAACATATTGGGTGCAATTTCAACTATTGTAAATTGAACATGTTCATCTTTTCAATCACCTCTAATTCATTTCCCCTTACAAAATTCAGTTCACTAATGATAGGCATTTCATCAAACACCTTTAATGCAACCTTATTATCATATTCATTTTCTTCCAAAACATCATTATCAATGACTTCATCTACAATCGTTACATTAACAATATTATCACAAGTTTCTTGAATCTTCCCATTTTGAAACCACTCATTATCTTTCATAACTTCCTTAAGAGTGATGTTAATATCAAACTCCAAATCTTTGTTATAAAAAGAAGATTCAGGATCAAATGGAGAAAAAGAATTTTGCAAACCATTGGAATCAATTTTTAAAGCCAATGAAATTACATCTTCTACTTTAGTGCAACTATATTGATGCCATGTTATAAAAACATCTCTTATTTCAGGTTTTAGACCATTCATGAAGAGATATATAGCATAATATTCACTCATTTCTTCACAATATTTCACTTGATTAAACAGAAATTGGAATTCATCACAATATTCATCAATCGTACCTTCTTGGTTTAGTAACATGAACTTTTCCATTACGAATTCCATGTTTGAGTCGTTGTTAAGCTCTGAATCTCAGAATCTGATCGTCGCCCTAATCTTCGTTCTTGTTCAGTTTGTTGCGTGGCTATTTTTGTTGCCCTAAGTCTAACCAAAGTTCTGCCCTAAACCTTGATTGTTGTTGTTTCAGTTACTAGTGGTTGTTGTAGCCTAACCCACAGTCAAGAGGATGATAGCTCTGATACCATTGATACGTGGTGAAATGGTAATCAAGAACTAAAGAGTGAAAGATAGAGAAAGGAGAAAGAAACATAAAGAAAAAGGAGAATAATCTCAAAATCAATCACTACTCATCTCATTCATCTCAAGGCTATTTAAGTACAATTAGACATGATTACAATAACCCCCTATAATATTCTACAATTACAATATAAGTCCTTATACTATTATGACCATAACAGAGAGTGGTAGGTGGCGGCTGAAAAATGAGCAAGGAGATGATGAAAGTGGCCTTTTATAGTTAGGGTTTAGGTTGGGTGGGTTATTACCGTGTATCGAACCCGTTTTAAACGTACAATGCCTCGGTTTCTACTTAGGCCCGATAATTAATTATAAAAATTTGTTGATTTCGTTCGAAATTAAAAATAATAATAAACCGAGCAAAAATATAAATATTTTCGTTACCCGATGCGTGCTTTCGGTTCGCGCGCGTTTAAATCGCGTTAATTAAATCGGTCGCAGTTTTGATTGTAAAAACGGTCAGTAAACTTCCGAAACTTAATAATTAGCAATATTTGTAATAGATATTATTTTTAATCATAAAAAAATCACGTCAGTGTAGATCAGAAATTGCCGGTTGTCACAGTACTTGTTGTCGTCTCACTAGCTCTCTCTCTCCTGAATCACCATTAATGCGTGTAAGAGTGGATATGATAATTTTTTGTTTTTTTCTTAACGATATGGATATGATAAAATGTCGTAGGCCCTACTATTAGAAACTACTATTTCCACATGTGAGTTGTAATGCAACTACTAGTTACCTTTTTTAAAATAAAATAATCTATAAAATGGTATAGTAGAAAAAGGCATGTAATTTTCAAAAAAAAAAAAAAAAAAAAGTAGAAAAATGCATGTCAATTTCATTTTGTTTTTTAAATTTAACCATTCTAAATTTAACGCTTTTGCTATTGAGCACTCATCCTCGCAAAAATACGTACATGGGCGTGCAGGTTGCCTTCAAGTGTGGGTTCAATGTTAATGGTAAGCGGAAACAGGCACAGATGGACGCTTTGCGGAAGCGATATGCGGCCAATATATTGTTGTCGGCCACCAACATTTCCAAAAATCGCATTTGGCGCTGAGTTTGTGATTGCGTAAGAAAACAAAATTTGTGGTTTGTGCTTTTGGTTTAAGAAAGATGGATAATATGTGTACGTAGCTTTTGGTTTACCAAACAAATTTGTGGTTGGGCTTTTTGGTTTAAAAAAATACATGTGTTCTCTATCTCCGTATATCTTATGTATTTTACACCGACGTTGCACCCCCTCCATGTACTTGTCTTTATGCTTTTTGTGGTAGTGGTTTGTGTGGTTGTATTTTACACTGGGGTACTGTCACACCCTAAAATTACCACTTGCGGGGTTTTACCGCGAGGCGCATGACAAACCAGGATCCAAGTCAACGATCACAATAAACAACTCTGTATGAAAAACGTAAATAGACATATCCATTAATTTAATAAGCGGAAGCGTTTAAGTAGCATTTAATCAACTATGCTATCATCTCAAAAGTTGTTCAAAATACTTTTATTACAAAACGTGCAACTAAGTCTAGACGCCAATGCAGACCCGTGCGCCTAGTTCCGTTCATTGCTACCTTAGCGACCTGAGAAAAACATGCCAAAAAGATGTCAACATAAAATGTTGGTGAGTTCACAGGTTTGTTCAAAATGTTACCAAAACGTTACCATGTCCATACTATATCAATGTTACCAAGTACGCTAGCTAGGCGTATGTTTCATTACTACTACGATTGGAAACCATTACTAGACACGTTTAGCAATGTTCAGCATGTTTAAGCAGCCCGTATGTTCAGCACGATAATGTTCCTGTTCGAGACAATATGCACCCGCCCGGCCCTCACGCCCAATAGATCTATCCACATTTCCCCCGTTGTGCATCCCCGCACATTCATGGTTTCCCCGGGACTTTCCAAAAGATCGTATAGCAATATAAAGTTAAAACCATAGTATGACATATGTTACCAAAACCGTTTAGCGCATGTTTTCTCCCCAAAAGTTAAAGCAGTAAAGGTGGGGCCGTGAACTCACCTTAGATAGCGTTCTTCAATTTCAAGTAAAAATGTTTAGCCTTTGATAATCCCTCTACCGGAGATCTATCAAAATGTTCACATAAGTGTTCCGACTAATAACCATAAGGTTATCTAGTCCCCGATTGTCTAGATCGTGACCAAGTATGTTTTAAAACGTGTTTAAATGTTTAACCGACACACTAGACCGACCCGACATCCCGTTGGTGACCCATTACCCTAACTAATCAAGTACACATAGATTACATACAAGGTTCAAGCATAAAACACTTAGTTTGTATCAAAAATCTCATTTCTGCATCAGAACGGTCGAACCAGTCAGTTTTAAGTCTCCTTCGCACCTTTTAGTCTCCTTCGCCCGTTTTACCTCTCGTTCGACCGTTTGATGCTTCCTTCGCCCGTTTTATCACATTCGTCCAATAAAACCCAGGTTCGACCCTGGATCCCTCCTTCGCACCTTCGATTGGTCGAAGGAGGCCAGGTTCGCCCCTGTTGTATAATTTTTCCTAAAAACGCTTCAAACACACCCAAAACGACTCGAAACATCATCAATCACAGCAGTCAAGCATAGATAACTTATTCCTACAAAACCCCACCGATTTCCCCCGATAATACGTCCGTTTCAGCCCTTTCCCAAAATGGTAAAGATTATGGAAACATCACTTTCATGCATGAATAATTTACCCAATTTGGAAACTTTTGAAATCGATTCATGCTTAGCTTAAAATACTCATTTTGTCGATTACCCGATCTTTCTTATTCATTCTATTGATCATAAATATTCATACATCAAGTTTTAATCCAATAAAACCCCCAATATCATCATATCCAATTCTAACCCTAGACAACAATATTCCAATATTAACAACAATCCTATATCATGTTTCTATCATAGATATAGCAGCAAATCATTGAACAACACATAACACCACACAATACATAATTTACATATGTTATTCATCATGAAAACCTACGTTAAATGATCATGTTTTGATTTAGAAAGATGTTTAAAAGGTTTTTAATCATAAAAAATACCCTTAGAACAGATCCGGACAATTAGGGTTAGATGAAAACGAATTAAAATGCTTTTAAAAAGGTTTAGGATTATGAACACACCTTGGATTCTTGTTTAGATGTTGTAGATAGGTTAGATTATGAAAAAGAAGAGCAAAAACTCCTTCCTTAGTGTTTTAGATCGTTTGAGAGCGTTTTGGGACGGTTAGGGTTTGTGAAATGATGAAAAATGACAAAGGTTGGTATTTATACTAATCCTCCTTCGCCCCAATTCATTGGTCGAAGGTGGTCTCCTTCGACCCTTTCACAGGGTCGAATGAGCCCTGTCTGGTCGAAGGGAATTCCTCAAATTCCACTTCCCTGGTTCGCCCATTTACAAGGGTCGAACCAGACAATTTCTTCTCCTTCGACCACTCGAAGTGGTCGAACCAAGACCCTTTTTACTAGTTTTCCAGTTTGTCGTGTTTAACGCATTCTAACACATCTTAACACATAAGCATGCATCCTTAGTCTATATTTAACACATTTAAGCACAGATAATCATTTACACATCATTTAAACACATCTATGTATATAATCCACCACACGACCCATAATCTACACATATACTTAATTAGTTCATTTAATGTCACCAACAACGGAACCCGATACTAGTGTATTACCAAAACGACTCCCAATGATCCTCCAGATCATTGTACCCTGGACAATCCTAACTTGACCCGACTCAACTAACCCAGTTAAGTTTGTTTATAAACGTTTCTCGCTAAGGTAGACTTAGATGTTACTAATATGTTTAAGCCAAACATGCCGGGTGTCACATCATCCCCACGTTGAAAGAATTTTCGTCCCGAAAATTGCGCAAAGCCCCAAAAGAAAGAAACGAAAAGAACAGAACGAAAAGAAAATTACCGGATGTCACATCATCCCCACGTTGAAAGGAATCTCGACCCGAGATTCATTTCGCTTCAGCAGTAACATGCCTCGATTCAAACGCGCGCTTCGGAAAAAGATGAGGATACTTAGCTTTCATCTGATCCTCCCGTTCCCATGTGAACTCCGGTCCACGGTTCGAGTTCCAACGGACTTTAACGATGCGGATTTTACTCCGACGAAGGCTACGAATCTTGTAGTCGAGAATCTCGACAGGTTCCTCCACAATGCGAAGACGATCATCAACCTTGATCTCTTCCAGTGGTACAATGAGAGATTCATCAGCCAAACACTTCTTCAAGTTAGACACATGGAAGACGTTGTGCACACTACCGAGCTCCGCCGGTAAGTCGAGTCTGTATGCCACCGGTCCAATCCGATCCAGGATTGCGAATGGTCCGACATAACGAGGGTTAAGCTTGCCACGCTTTCCGAAGCGTATAACGCCCTTCCATGGTGAAACTTTCAGAAGTACCTTGTCCCCAAATTGGAACTCTAAAGGTTTCCGACGGCGATCGGCATAGCTCTTCTGACGATCCCGAGCAGCAGCCAAACGTTGACGGATTTGTACGATTTTCTCCGAAGTTTCGTACACGAGTTCCGGACCAGTGAGTTGGCTCTCGCCCACCTTAGCCCAACAAAGTGGCGATCGACATTTCCGTCCGTAAAGAGCCTCGAATGGAGCTGCCTTGATGCTAGAGTGATAGATGTTGTTGTAGGAGAACTCCACTAACGGCAGGTGGATCTCCCAACTTTTGCCAAAATCGATAACACATGCCCGAAGCATGTCTTCCAAGGTTTGAATCGTCCGCTCACTCTGTCCATCAGTTTGCGGATGATAAGCCGTACTCATATCCAACTGAGTACCCAAAGCCTTGTGCAGAGCCTTCCAGAAACGCGAAGCGAAACGAGAATCACGATCAGAGATAATAGAAACAGGCACCCCGTGCCGAGCAACCACCTCCTTAAGGTAAAGTCGAGCTAACCGCTCGAGTCCATCGGTTTCCTTAATAGGTATAAAACGTGCCGATTTTGTCAGCCGGTCAACAATCACCCAAATCATATCATAACCACTAGGTGACCTTGGCAGCTTGGTGACAAAATCCATCGTGATTCGTTCCCACTTCCATTCCGGAATCTCTGGTTGTTGCAGGAGACCAGACGGCCTCTGATACTCCACCTTGACTTTAGCACAAGTCAAACATTTGCTGACGTAAGAAGCTATATCAGCTTTCATGTTCGGCCACCAATAAAGTATTTTCAAATCTTGATACATCTTATCGGAGCCAGGGTGAATAGAATACCGGGATTTGTGAGCTACATCCAGAACAAGCTCGCGCAATCCCCCGAACAATGGGACCCAAACACGTCCCGCAAAATAGTGTAAGCCATCGGTCCTGAGCTCAAGATGCTTGTCAGCACTGTGCATAGTTTCAGCCTTAAGGTTTTCCTCCTTCAAGGCTTCCAACTGTGCAGAACGGATTTGGTCAGGCAACGACGAATGAATGGTGAGCTGTAAGGCTCGAACACGACAAGGATTCGCAGACTCCTTCCTGCTCAAGGTGTCCGCCACAACGTTCGCCTTACCAGGATGGTATTTGATGGCACAGTCATAATCGTTCAGAAGTTCAACCCAGCGACGCTGCCGCATGTTCAACACCTTCTGGTCGAAAATATGCTGAAGACTCTTGTGATCGGTATATACTTCACACTTGGTACCGTACAAGTAATGTCTCCAGATTTTCAACGCAAAGACTACCGCACCCAGTTCCAAGTCATGAGTAGTGTAATTCTTCTCATGAACTTTGAGTTGGCGAGAAGCATAAGCAATAACCTTCCCGCGCTGCATCAACACGCAACCGAGACCACGAATAGAAGCATCACAGTACACAACAAAGTCATCCGTACCCTCAGGTAGGGATAAGATAGGTCCAGAACAAAGTTTAAGCTTCAGCATCTGAAATGCTGATTCTTGTGGTTCATCCCAGTCGAACTTTCGGTCCTTCTGGGTAAGAGCAGTGAGGGGTTGAGCGATCTTCGAAAATCCCTCAATGAAACGACGATAATAACCCGCAAGACCTAGGAATTGTCGCACCTCAGATGGCGTCTTTGGTGCTTCCCAGTCCTTAATAGCTTCGATCTTAGCCGGATCGACATGAATTCCCAGTTCATTCACCACATGTCCTAGGAATTGAACTTCACGTAACCAAAAATCACACTTCGAGAACTTAGCATACAACTGCTCCTGTCTCAAAAGTTCCAAGACCAACCGCAGATGTTCCTCATGATCCGCCTTGTTCTTGGAGTAAATCAGAATGTCGTCAATGAACACGATGACGAACTTATCAAGGTAAGGCTTACAAACGCGGTTCATTAAATCCATGAACACCGCCGGTGCGTTAGTGAGGCCAAAAGGCATGACCAAGAACTCAAAATGGCCATAACGAGTGCGAAAAGCAGTTTTCTGAATGTCAGCTTCCCTGACGCGCAACTGGTGATAACCGGACCGCAAATCAATCTTCGAATAGTAGCTAGAGCCCTGACGCTGGTCAAAGAGATCATCAATGCGAGGAAGAGGATAACGATTCTTGATGGTCACTTTGTTCAGCTCACGATAATCAATACACATGCGAAGACTTCCGTCCTTCTTCTTCACGAACAAAATAGGAGCTCCCCACGGGGAAGAACTCGGTCGAATGAAACCCTTTTCCAAGAGTTCCTGTAACTGGCTGGACAACTCTTGCATCTCGGGAGGTGCAAGACGATACGGAGCTCGGGCAATAGGAGCAGCGCCCGGAGTAAGATCGATACCAAACTCAACCTGACGATGGGGAGGAAGACCAGGTAAATCATCAGGAAACACATCAGAAAAGTCACGAACCACCGGAATATCCTCGATCTTCTTCTCATCATCAGTAGAAACGTTAACCAGTGCCAGAATGGCCGAACAGCCCTTCCGAAGATACTTACAGGCTTTCATGCTAGAAATGATACTCAGCGGAGCACCGCTTTTCTCGCCACGAACCGAAAGAATCTCTCCATCAGGGAGAGAGATCCGAATAACCTTGACAAAGCAAACGATCTCCGCGCGATACAACGATAACCAATCCATGCCAACCACGACATCAAAACTACCCAGGGGTACCGGCATAAGGTCAATGGGGAAAGACAAACTCGACAGTTCCAAGCGACATTCCCTAAGGGTGGGTGTCACTTTGATTTTCTTACCATCAGCCAATTCTATTAAGTACTTAGCCTCTAAAGGTGTGGGTACTATATCTAGCAATCGACTAATATCCAAAGATACGAAACTCTTATCGGCACCAGAATCAAACAAGACAGAAACATAGCGATCACTAAGAAGGAACGTACCGGTAACTGTGTCTGGATCCTGCCTAGCCTCCGCAGATCCAATGACGAAAGCACGCGCAGTCCTGCCTCCGCCGCCGTTGTTCCCGTTACCGTTCCCGCCCCTCCCACTATCGCCCTGCTTCAGTTTGGGACAGTCACGCTTGAAATGTCCCGTGTCACCACAATGATAACACCCCTGCCTCCCCTGAGTCCCCTGAGCAGCAGGAGCAGGAGTAGCCGCAGGAGTCTGAGTTGGGGTGAGTGCCACCTTGCAATCCTTAGCATGGTGCCCCAACTGATGGCACCGATGACAACGAGCCCTATCACAACTCCCAGAATGATGAAAACCACACTTGTTGCACTTGGGATGCTTCCCAACATACCCACTCATCTTCTGCCCAGAAGAAGACCCAGATGACTCATACTTCTTCGCCGGCTGAGCTGGCACCACACTCTTCCCCACACTATCCCACTTCCTCTTGTTCCCCTCAGCAACCTTCACAGCAGGACCCTTGGGTGGCAAAACGCCTTCCGCCACCTTCAGGTTAGTCATCCGATGAGCTGATCGGACAACTTCAGCAATAGTGGGAAGATTCCCAGCAGCCACCAACCCAGCAATCTCGGGCACTAGTCCAGACACGTAGTGCTCGATCCTCCTGTACTCGGGTGTGTGTAAATCAGGACACAATCTCAGATCCAACCATCTTGTAACTCCAGACCTCATGCTCCAACTTCTGTATCTCCTCCCTCGGACAGTACTCACCTCTCAAAAGCTGCACAAACTCCGCCCAAGGCATAGCAATAGCCTCCCCCAATCCCACGTTCTGTGTAGTAGCCTTCCACCACGACAGTGCAGGCCCTTCAAATGTCGCAGTAGCATACTTCACCCGGTCCCCAGCAGGACAGTTACACATAACAAACACAGATTCCACCTTCTCCAGCCATCGGAGCAGTCCCACCGATCCCTCAGTTCCAGCGAAGTTATGGGGCTGACAGTCCCGAAACTTCTTATAAGAGCACTGAGGTGGGGGTGGATTGGCACCAACACCTGAAACACGGTACACGAGTAAAACACAAACGAAAGGACACGAAACCCAAAAATGAGGCAAGGTCGACAGAAATCAACTCACCACCCATGGCATTAATCCCAGCCTGGAAATTAGCCATAGCCATGTTCACTTGCTGCTGGAGCAAGTTGTTCAATTCAGCTTGGGTCATGTTGATGTTTCCACGACCACCACCTCCGGCACGACCACCGCCGCCAGCACGGCCACCACCGCCACCACGACGTCCACCACCGCGAGCACCAGACATGATCTAACAAATCAAGAAATCGAGAGATTCAGAGTCACTTCCAGTGTCAACCACTAGAAATTTACAAGAGTTAACCTAGGGACAAATCCAGGACTATACATCCAAACTCGAAGTCCATCGGGATTTTCATGCATTCCAGTTTATTATTTCGTGTGCACCCGAAATGATAAACTGCTCTACATGGTCCTCCAGATGTACCCCTAATCTAGACCCCAGTCACCGAACATTGTCGCCTAATAACATGTGACAATAGGTGCAAGTGTAAGAAGGCATGTGTGTGCTAGAACCAACAAATCAACCCCTCCTTCTTCAATCCAGAAGAAGAAGACAAGAGTAGGTAAGAACCCAAATAAAAGCGGATGATGTAACGGAGAAGCATGATGATGATGTAAGGACATCCCGACAACGTTAGTACGTATCCCACTAATAGACTCAAGTATGTGACCGTCTAGTGTGTGCGACTCGGCTATAGACCAGACTCTACATGCAGTCCTAGTTCACTATAACCATTGGCTCTGATACCAATCTGTCACACCCTCAAATTACCACTTGCGGGGTTTTACCGCGAGGCGCATGACAAACCAGGATCCAAGTCAACGATCACAATAAACAACTCTATATGAAAAACGTAAATAGACATATCCATTAATTTAATAAGCGGAAGCGTTTAAGTAGCATTTAATCAACTATGCTATCATCTCAAAAGTTGTTCAAAATACTTTTATTACAAAACGTGCAACTAAGTCTAGACGCCAATGCAGACCCGTGCGCCTAGTTCCGTTCATTGCTACCTTAGCGACCTGAGAAAAACATGCCAAAAAGTTGTCAACATAAAATGCTGGTGAGTTCACAGGTTTGTTCAAAATATTACCAAAACGTTACCATGTCCATACTATATCAATGTTACCAAGTACGCTAGCTAGGCGTATGTTTCATTACTACTACGATTGGAAACCATTACTAGACACGTTTAGCAATGTTCAGCATGTTTAAGCAGCCCGTATGTTCAGCACGATAATGTTCCTGTTCGAGACAATATGCACCCGCCCGGCCCTCCAAGCCGACGAGTGGGGCAGGTCACGCCCAATAGATCTATCCACATTTCCCCCGTTGTGCATCCCCGCACATTCATGGTTTCCCCCAGGACTTTCCAAAAGATCGTATAGCAATATAAAGTTAAAACCATAGTAGGACATATGTTACCAAAACCGTTTAGCGCATGTTTTCTCCCCCAAAAGTTAAAGCAGTAAAAGTGGGGCCGTGAACTCACCTTAGATAGCGTTCTTCAATTTCAAGTAAAGATGTTTAGCCTTTGATAATCCCTCTACCGGAGATCTATCAAAATGTTCACATAAGTGTTCCAACTAATAACCATAAGGTTATCTAGTCCCCGATTGTCCAGATCGTGACCAAGTATGTTTTAAAACGTGTTTAAATGTTTAACCGACACACTAGACCGACCCGACATCCCGTTGGTGACCCATTACCCTAACTAATCAAGTACACATAGATTACATACAAGGTTCAAGCATAAAACACTTAGTTTGTATCAAAAATCTCATTTCTGCATCAGAACGGTCGAACCAGTCAGTTTTAAGTCTCCTTCGCACCTTTTAGTCTCCTTCGCCCGTTTTACCTCTCGTTCGACCGTTTGATGCTTCCTTCGCCCGTTTTATCACATTCGTCCAATAAAACCCAGGTTCGACCCTGGATCCCTCCTTCGCACCTTCGATTGGTCGAAGGAGGCCAGGTTCGCCCCTGTTGTATAATTTTTCCTAAAAACGCTTCAAACACACCCAAAACGACTCGAAACATCATCAATCACAGCAGTCACGCATAGATAACTTATTCCTACAAAACCCCACCGATTTCCCCCGATAATACGTCCGTTTCAGCCCTTTCCCAAAATGGTAAAGATTATGGAAACATCACTTTCATGCATGAATAATTTACCCAATTTGGAAACTTTTGAAATCGATTCATGCTTAGCTTAAAATACTCATTTTGTCGATTACCCGATCTTTCTTATTCATTCTATTGATCATAAATATTCATACATCAAGTTTTAATCCAATAAAACCCCCAATATCATCATATCCAATTCTAACCCTAGACAACAATATTCCAATATTAACAACAATCCTATATCATGTTTCTATCATAGATATAGCAGCAAATCATTGAACAACACATAACACCACACAATACATAATTTACATATGTTATTCATCATGAAAACCTACGTTAAATGATCATGTTTTGATTTAGAAAGATGTTTAAAAGGTTTTTAATCATAAAAATACCCTTAGAACAGATCCGGACAATTAGGGTTAGATGAAAACGAATTAAAAATGCTTTTAAAAAGGTTTAGGATTATGAACACACCTTGGATTCTTGTTTAGATGTTGTAGATAGGTTAGATTAAGAAAAAGAAGAGCAAAAACTCCTTCCTTAGTGTTTTAGATTGTTTGAGAGCGTTTTGGGACGGTTAGGGTTTGTGAAATGATGAAAAATGACAAAGGTTGGTATTTATACTAATCCTCCTTCGCCCCAATTCATTGGTCGAAGGTGGTCTCCTTCGACCCTTTCACAGGGTCGAATGAGCCCTGTCTGGTCGAAGGGAATTCCTCAAATTCCACTTCCCTGGTTCGCCCATTTACAAGGGTCGAACCAGACAATTTCTTCTCCTTCGACCACTCGAAGTGGTCGAACCAAGACCCCTTTTTAACTAGTTTTCCAGTTTGTCGTGTTTAACGCATTCTAACACATCTTAACACATAAGCATGCATCCTTAGTCTATATTTAACACATTTAAGCACAGATAATCATTTACACATCATTTAAACACATCTATGTATATAATCCACCACACGACCCATAATCAACACATATACTTAATTAGTTCATGTAATGTCACCAACAACGGAACCCGGTACTAGTGTATTACCAAAACGACTCCCAATGATCCTCTAGATCATTGTACCCTGGACAATCCTAACTTGACCCGACTCAACTAACCCAGTTAAGTTTGTTTATAAACGTTTCTCGCTAAGGTAGACTTAGATGTTACTAATATGTTTAAGCCAAACATGTCGGGTGTCACAGGTACCCCCCCCCCCCCGGTGTTTGCTAGTGAAGTCTGTGTTGTAACACACCTAAAAAAAGGGGGAAACACACTCAACTATTTTTACACCGACGTAGCCCCCCCCCATGTACTTATGTTTGTGCTTTTTGTGGTAGTGGTTTGTGATAAACTTATAATTCATTCGATGTTGTTTTTACACTGTGGTTTTTCCCCATAGTGTTTGCTAATGAACTCGTGTGTTGTAAGACACCTAAAAAAGGGTTTTTCCCCCAACTTTTTTTTAGAAAAATTGGTTGCCATAAACTTAATAGTGCTTCGTTGTTGTTTTTACACTAGGGTTTTTTGCCGCCCCTCTGCTTTTACACCGATGTAGACGGCACCCCATACCAAACCATTCTATTTTAAAAATAAAATAAAAATCTTATTTACAAACTTTTAATTATGCCCATTTCGGTCATTTAATACATTTTATTAAAAGTTCCGACTACTCTGTCAAACACCAAAATATATTTAAAAAGCTTCCAGCTACCAGCCATCAGCTAGTCTTGCCAAACATACCATACATCCGCATCTTTAGAATTTATGTGCATCAAAGCTTGTACTTTTAGCTTTATGAGTGGTTTGTGCATTAAAAGTTGTAACCTTGGTTTTAAGTTTACTACCCACTTTTGTTTTTTTTTTCCTTTAAATTTGAGAGAATTACTATTTGCATCCATGTGTTATAATAGTTTTAGTTAACAGAGTTAGAAATTTGGACTCAAGGTGTTAGTTAATTTCAGTTTAGGGACGCAAGTAGTTAAAGTTTTCAACTTTGGATTCAAATAGTTAAAACCACTATAACACAGGGACGTAAATAGTAATTCTCTCTTTAAATTTCAACCTCAATACTTTTTTTAAGTTTTACAATTTAAATCTACCACATTTTCAAATAGTAATTAGAATGACAGTTAGAAAAATGTGGATTGAACTAAACCCTAACACTGTGTTCCCGAGTTTCATTAAAGGATGGAAGAGAAAGGATCTCCCTCCTCTTCCCTTCTCTCCAATTCCTTCCAAAATGGAAAGATTGAAAATCACACTAAAATCCTCTTTATTATCCCTCTCATTCCCTCCCTTTCCCTCCTACAAAAAACTCTGGAACACATTTTTTTCCCACTTCCTTCCCAATCCTTTCTCTTCCATCCTTTAATGAAACTCTGGAACAGAGTGTAAGGGGAAGAAAATATGAAACAATAGGGCGGGGTTAAGACTTAAAAGAATCAGGGAGACGGGAAAAAAACGGAAAAGGAAGAAACGGTTTCCACGTAATACAATGCTTTGGAGGGTAACTGTAACGACAATATGTTGATAACGGAAGTTAGAGTGTACGTTAAGTTGGTATTTGTAGTTATATATAATGTGTTTTAAGGTATGTTAATGTGAATTTAACCTCAATGTGTGGTGTTGAAGGATTCGGTTATAAGAAACTGAAAGAAAAGAAACGGAAGATAGAACGGGGAGATGGAAGGTAAAGCACGGTAAACAAAAATCTAATATTTACATCACACGGAAATAATATATATTACCTGGAAAGTGATCTAGTGATAGATAATAAGTAAAAAAATTGATTATTTAATTTGTTGCAACTTGTTAGTGGCTATGTAAACTTTATAATTTAATTAATATCAAAAGCCTACGGCAAAATAAAAAAAATTATTAATTATTAGTGGATTATTTATTTTATTATTTTATAACTATTTATTAATTTTGCACCAAAAATTATAACGGTACATTTTTTTTAACGGCCAACGAAACGTTTCTGCCCAACTACCCATGGGACCCTTAAACTGGCGAACCCAAGAACCCCCCCCCCCCCCCCCAGGACTATGCAAGGAGCTGGCCAGGGTAGCCAGGCTTGCCCACGAGGTTTCCGAACCGGGGAAAACCCGATCCCCCACCCGTCCGAAGACCCGCTGTGAAGAACCGGTAAAACCCGGGCGAGATCAGGACTCGAACTCGACCATAGGTCAGGAGTCATCCCTCATTTCTCTTAATGTCCTCCAAATGTAGCTAGTGGGAATTGAACCCAAGCCTCCCATAAAAACTTAGGCCCTCAACCAACTGTGCTACAAGTGTTGGACTATAACGGTACATGAACAAAATAGATACTTGTTCATTTTGAGGAAAATTAAACAATTTAGTGAAATTTACAATTTTAGGCGTAATGGATTAAATGGAGCATTATTTTCCCTATTAATAACAAGAATAGTCCATCTCTATTAATTGTTCTCTTAAATGTGTCTTACCAAATGAATAAAATTACTATTTTACCCATGAAGATGAATGTGAAATGACCATTTTAGCCGTCTAGGATACACTATATAGTAATATATATATATATAAGTAAGTATATATAGATATATAGATATAGATGTAGATGCACGCCCCACTTACGGTGTGCGCATATAATGTATATATGTGTGGCAATCGGAGGGCAAAAGTAAAGTTGCACTAGTTTTAACATTATTTTACTAATTTCGTGAAAATAACGTTAAAACGACGGACGGTTAATCATGCATCATGTGGTAGCGTTGATAGCCAAAAGACAAAGGGGTACATGCACCGATCGGGTTTGTCCCGATTGCTAAGTGTTCTGTGCCTTATGTCCAAGGCTTGATACCAAACCACATCGAGCCGGGGGTCTCACTGGAAGCAGCCTCTCTATTTTTAGGGGTAGAGGTAAGGCTGTCTACATCTTACCCTCCTCAGACCCTACCTTAGCTTTGCTATAGGTGGGATTAACTGAGTATGATGATGATGATGATGATGATGATGAGATATAGATGTAGATGTATCAAGGATACTCATATGTAATAAGAAAGAGGAAGAGAGACAACTACTTGGTTCTTGTAGTTTTTTCAACTTAAACTATTACACCTCTAAAACCTTCTACATTTTTTTGTGTTATGTTTGCAAATGATGATGATGTCCCAAATGAATAACTCAGAAGAAATGAAATAATAAATAAATAAATAACTTTGTAACATATTTACAAACAAATATCCAAACTCTACATGAATTATCAAACCATCATGGCTTTAAATTCATCAAAGTTAAGCACTCCATCACCATTAAGATCAAACTTCCTAATCATACCAACACACTCATCAACACTTGTCGACTCACCGAGTCGACTCAGCATCCGTTTCAAACTCTTTGGAGTAATGCAATGGGTTCCATCCATTTCTTCATACATTCCAAAAGCCTTTCTTAAATCCTCAACTTTCTCTTCTTCCTTCTCACTTTCCACTAAACTAAAAAAATCCTCATATCCCAACTGCCCTTCACTTCCGTATAACGATTCGATCACAACTTGTATATCTTCTGTTAAACTTTCATCATGGTGAATCAATCCTATGCAGCGTTGCAACTCGGATGGAGAGATCATGCCGTTGCCATCTTCATCGAAGTGATCGAATACGCGCTTGTAGTCGCTTGACTTGTTCATGGTTTTGAAGATTATGGTGAGTTGATTTTGTGTACAATAAATAGATAAGTGATATTGATGACATTGAAGAGTTACGAGTATGATATTTATAAGGTTATGGATTGTACGCGTGATACATATTTATTAGTATACCTAAGTTTGAATTATGCAGGTTCCAAGTTGATGCTGTAACGAAACCAAATTGAAGTTGTGTGTGAAATTCTCCAGAACTTGTTACACGGGATTTATGATGGCAAGGTATACTTCAAGGAAGGTGCATAAGATTAAAGTTTCGTTACAATGATGGTGACACTTATGTTGTTATATTTTTTTAAATAAAATAAATAATACAATTTATAAAAAAGAATGAAAACCATATATGATTATTTTAGGGGGTGTTTGGGTTTACGTTTTAAAATGGAATTTTAGATTATTGCGTTTTGAAAACGTAAATAATAAGTTTTTAGTGTTTGGAGTTGAGTTTTGAAATAAATTGTTAAGCTACCAAAATGCAATAATCTAAAAGCAACTCCACCCCTGTTTTTTCAAAACGCAGAAGCTGTTTTGAACAATCAATCCCAAACACCCTCTAATATTATTCAAAACATTTTTTTTTTCTAAATTGAAAAACTCGATATCCGTAGGGGTGTTTATGGTGACTACGACCCCCCCCTACCGGCATTACTATCTGAAACTGCCCCACGGGTTGGCCTTCCTCTGTCACCTCCCCATCTCTCTATATCTTCCTCTTACAAAAATAGCACTACCATCTCGTGGAGTGTTTATGGCGACTACGACCCCCCCCCCCCCTCTACGTCTACTCCGGCTCTCACTCCTCTAAATCCAAATCCCTAAGGCTAGAAAGACATTATTGAAGTTGCACTAGAAAAATATTTGAAAAGCTATGAATTGTTATGAATTGTTACTCATAAAATAAAAAAGAATTGATAAATTTAGTAAAAATATGTTAATATTATCAATTATCTATATATATTAATTCAAAGACACTTTAACAGTGTCTTTGTTTTAATATATATATTGGCCACTAACTTTTACGTTAACCTTATTTCTGCCACTAACTTTTAGTTAAACTTTATTTTCTTCTAATTTAACCACCAAACTTAGACTAACAAACTTTTAACCTTTAGGATTTAAAACTTTGGCCACTAACTTTTAGCTTAACTTTATTTTCTTCCAATTTGATCATCTAATATATATATATATATATATATATATATATATATATATATATATATTGGCCACTAACTTTTACGTTAACTTTATTTCTGCCACTAACTTTTAGGTTAACTTTATTTTCTTCTAATTTGACCACCAAACTTAGACGAACAAACTTTTAGCTTTTAGGATTTAAAACTTTGGCCACTAACTTTTAACTTAACTTTATTTTCTTCCAATTTGACCACCAAACTTTTAGGTTTTGGGATTTCAAATTTTAACCACCAAACTTTTAGCTTTTAGGATTTCAAACTTTGACCACTAAACTTTTAGCTTTTAGTCACGAGTATTTTTTTGAAGCTCATGCAAGAATAACAGTCACTTAATATTATCTTTTATGTCCACGAAACCCTTCACGCAACAGGAGCTCCCACAGCGACGCGCGATCTTTAACGTCCGCCAAACACTCAACGCAACAGGAGCTCTCGTCGCGTTTCGCACAACAGCCGCACCCGCGGCGAAGCGCGGGTAACTAATACCTAGTTTGTTACAATAAAGAAAACTTATAAACATTGTGCCTCTATATGGATCAATGGATGTAATTACATAACTACCCCTTCGAAAATCTTCTTGTAAACAGACAGATGAGGGTAACATATATATGACCCAAAACATTTATTATACAACATACATGATGTCATATATTCTACTTCCTAGCATAGAACCAAAATAAGGTATAGCTGAAGTTGGTCCTCCATCAGTTTTGTACCTTTCTTTCATTTAAATTTTTTTTTTTTTTTTTTTTTTTTTTGGAATAGTGAACATTTTTAATTAAACAAAAGACAACCAATTACAAGTGATACGTAGGTAAACGGGCCACAAGTTGCGCCGCTACCCCTTTTTGTATTGCAAAACCTACTCTATTGAAAATAAAACATTGGCCCTTAGCAGCTGGGGAATTAACAGAAAAGAAATTGCAAAATTGCAAAAATCATCTAAACTTACTCATGCTTGATAAAAAGACAACATATGTCAAATGAAAAAAAAAAAAAAAAACTAACAATATCGTTGACACTTGACTTATGTTCTAAGCTTTTCAAGACTCTCAGATATCGTTTTCATTCGTGGTCGAATTTCAGGGTCTTGTTCAGTACACGCGAGAGCTAAGTGAAACACTGTTAACACTTCTTTTTTCGTGTGTACTTCTTGAAGTAGCATTGGGTCCACCATATCCGATAATGGGGTTTCCTCTTGAAACGCCTTTCGGACCCACTTAACTAGATCCGGGATCTCAGTTGAAGTTGAGCTTGTTGGAGACGAAACCTCCGGTGACTTTCCCGTTAGCAATTCAAGTAATACTAAACCGAAAGAATATACATCCCATTTTTGTGTAGGTTGGTTCGATGACACTCGGGCTTCAGGTGCTCGGTAGTTGTTGACTTTTTTGGTTTGCGTTGATTGTAAGTACGAAAGACCCCCGCCCATGAAGCCACCTGAGCACGATGTGTCATATCCTGTTATGATAATAAGGCGGTTTAAACCAAAATCAGATATGTACGGTTGATGCTCGTTATCTAGGAGAATGTTTGACGGTTTGATGTCTCCGTGAACAAATTTTCGAGGACTACATTCGTGTAGATAGGCTAACCCTCTCGCGATACCTTTGGTGATCTTTAGCCTCATTGACCAGGTAAGCGCCGTAGATGTTCGCGCACGTAGAGCCGAAGCCAAATTACCATTCGAAATAAAATCACTAATAAGTAGTTTCTCATCAGGCGCCCAATAATAAGCACGCAACTTCACCACATTCGGATGCTTCACCCTCCCGACCGCCTGAACCTCCGCCACAAACTCCTTATACCGCTGCTCACCACCCTCACCCAACCGCCTCACCGCCACCGGTATCCCATTCCCCAACACCACTTTATACACAATCCCCAACCGCTTTTCCCCAACACATAAGCCGACGCTCTCAACAACTCATCCAACTCGATACTAAACCCTTTATCAATCGCAACAAGCCCTCCCTCTTCACCGCCGCCACTAACGCCGCTAACACCGTCCCCCTTCTCCGACTCGACCTCGGAATCCGTGTTCGGAAATCCACTCACACAAGGAAATGAACATAATTTTGATTTCTTATTCCCTCCAAATCTAACCTTACACACACAACTACAACATTTTAAATCTCTTTTCCTCCAATAGAAATAAACTATAAATAACCCAATCAATGCCACTGCAAAAGCATCCGCCACTGATATCAACACAATCAACCCCGCCGTCAACCCATTTTTCCGGTCACCGTCTCCGGCGACCGGAAAACCAACTTCCGGCGGGACCGCCGACCCATTACCGCGGCAAGTTCTCCGCAACGGTAGCCCGCAAAGCGAAGGATTGTTCGAAAACGACGTCGCGCCTTGATTCGCAAACGACCCCGTTTGCGGAATCTCGCCGGAAAAATTATTATGCCGGAGATCAAAATTAACGGTCAACGGTAAATCACCCAAAGATTCCGGCAGCTTCCCGCCAAAATTATTTGAAGAGATATTTAAAGTTTTCGATAGCGATTTCAATTGCCCGATATCGTACGGCAATGATCCGGTAAACGAATTCGAAGAGAGATCAAGTTGGACTAAATTGGCCAATTTTGGGAATATTCCGGCAGGAATTTCGCCGGAAAATTTATTTCCGGCGAGAACTAGCCGTTGTAACTCACGGCAGTTGCCTAGAAACTTCTGGAAGGTTCCAGAGAGTGAATTATGTGATAAATCAATGTTTTGGAGACGAGGAGGGTTGCACATTGTCGCCGGAAGTTCGCCGGAGATATTATTGCCGGAGAGGAATACGGTGTGAAGCGACGTCGCATTGAAGAGTTGATCGGGTATCGGGCCGTTGAAATTATTGTTATGGAGGTTAAGTCGCCGGAGAAAGATTAATTTTCCGATCTCCGACGGGATATATCCCCGGAGATTTTTTCCGGCGAGGGAAATTCCGACGACGGAGGGGTCGGAGACGCCGGAAATGTTGGCGCACGTGACTCCGGTCCAGCGGCACGGGGTGGTGTCGTTGTCGTTCCAGTCGGAAAGCACGGTGGCGCCGCGGTCGATGGCGGATTTTAAGGAGAGGAGGGAGAGGCCATCGGAGGTGATGGCATAAGTGTAGTTAATAAAAAAGAAAATGATGTAGAGGTGTAACATGGTGAGAATATTGTGTAAGGGAATGTTTGGATTTGTTTAAGTGTGTGTGATTGGGTATTTAAAGTGGTGGTGTTATAGTGGTGGTGTAGTGGTGGTGGGTGGCGTGATGGTGGTGGAAGGTGGTGGTATTTATGAGAGATGGGCAATAATAAGAAGTGAATATGGGTTGACCCTACCACATTGATTCCTAGGAGTAGAAGGAAAGCAATGTGATCCTTTTATGTGTTATACTGTTTGGTTTCTAGTAATGTGATGTTTTTTACATATTTTTTTTTATGTTTGTAGCTACTATTGGTTAGACAAAAATAGTTATGTAGGTAAATAAGATGGGTAACAAATTTATTTGTCTGTTTGTACATTTGAAGTTAATTGCAATGATACGCAATATACACAAAATCATCGTATTTCATCATGAGTCCATCCGTGGTGGGCGTGACCAGGGGCTTTTAAGGGGTTCTCAGGAACTCCCTCGGTTTGAAAAAAAATTAAAAAATTTAATGGAAAATTTTGAAAAATTAGTGAAAATCTACGAAATGAACTCCCTGAAAATCCGTCCTGAATACGCCACTGGGTGTGACCAGGGGCGAAGTTTGGTTTGCCAATCCGGGGGGCCGGACTCAATTTTTTTCGGTCGGTGGTGGTAAATCGGCGGGGGTCGGACTCAACCCGAACTAAATTTACCTACGAAAATCACAAATTTCCACCACTGCGCCAAAAAACAGGGGGGGCCAGGGCCACCCCTGGCCCAAAGAAAGCTTCGTCCTTGGGCGTGACTTTCGGCCCCATAACCTACTACACACTCTTTTTATATAACCCTCACTGTTGCTACAACAAATAACTGCCTAACGTTGGTTCTGAGTCACGGGAAGAGTTCAGGGGTTCAAGGGTTCCGATCTGCCTAACGCAGGTCGTGGTGTCCTTCTACGTTGCAAACGTAGAAGGAGGTTCAAGATAATTTTATTGTTGCTAATGCTTTTAATTTCTGGTTTGAGATGTACTCGAAACCAGAAAATGATGTTCTAAAGATCCGAGTGAAGAGAAAGATTCTCTCCACGTGTGAGGACCAAAGGAATAAGAAGTTGAGAGTATAAGTGATGTGAGAGTGTGTGTGATCAGATTTGTGAAGACAGGTCTGATTTATAGATGGGAAGACTCTCTATTAGAGGAAAGCATATTATCTTGGACCTTGTTGCAACAAAAGGACAATCCACTAATAGCCGGCGATGGCTATTGACCTGCGGTCTGTTTGGTGTTGTTACTCCATCAGCAGCTGGTTGTGTTACTCGATGAAAAGGTGATAAGACAAGTCATCTTTTTGACTTAGGATACTCCTGCCTTTTGAATCGTTGAAGCTTTCAACCCTTTAAGCAATGTTATGTAATATTGTTTATTATTTTTGCTTTGGGCTACCCACGTCATCAGCCCCCCAAGTCAGGAGGTTTGGTGGCGTAGCTTGAAAGCTTCTGACTGTTTGCTTAGTCTGGCTTTTGCTTGGAGGGTTCAATGCTTCGCTGTGTTTTGGGCGGTTATTACTTAGCAGTTTTAATTATGATTAGACTGCTGATGTGACATGTGGCAGTCGCACAGCTGCATGTCATATTGCAGTTTGTTTTTTGAATTAAATAACCGTTTGTTTTTTTTCTTTTTAACCCTTTAGATTCACTATTTTTACTTTACTCTTTTCTTTCTTCAACATTTCCTCTCTATCATTCATCCATCTGATTAGGGTTTCGTTCCTCCGATCAAAGCATGTTTGTCTTTTTCCTATATTTTTGTTTTCCGATCATCCTTTGAAGTACTATGGGCGCTAAAAAGGATATGGCCATCACTGTTTCCTCTCTTTCTCAAAAGGAGGTGGAGGCGTTTTGTGATGAATGGGACATAGATTTGTCGTTTAATCCCGTTGCTCCGGGTAAGAAACTTGCTGTATCTGACTGTCCGTCTGGGTCTATTGCTCTGTATTGTCGTCATTTTGAGTTCTCAAACCTTCGTCATCCATTCTCCATATTTTTATTGAATGTTCTCGAGTATTATAGGGTTTCTCTTGGTCAGATTCATCCCCATGGCGTTGGCCGTATTATGCATTTTGAATGCCTATGTAGAGCATTAGGGTATGATCCTACTCTATTAATGTTCAGGCGGTTCTTCCGTCTTGCTAAGAATGGTGACTGGTTCACCTTTGAGGGATCGTCAGTAGAAACTAACTTTCTTTCTTCCCATGTTACAACCGTCGGTCAATGGAAAACTAGATTCTTTTGGGTTTCTGATTCTATTTTTCCTTATAAACCTGTGTGGAGACATCCTGATGCCATTCTTAATGAAGGGGAGCCTTCGGAATCTGAGTTAGATCATAGCTTTTTAACAGCTCTTAGAGTATGTCCTTCAAGGCTTCGTCCCTTTGGTGAGCCTTTCTTAGTGTTGTGTGGTATTAGCACCTGTTGGGAAAAACCGGGTAGAGATCATGTAGTGATGAAGGGTGATCGGGGTATGAACCTTTTGCTTTTTGTTGGTTACTTCCCTTTTTGTCTCTTTTGCTTATATGTTCTGTTTTCTCTTATTGTAGTTATGTTGGCTCTTGACTTTATCAAACAAGATGATGCTTCGGGGGTTGTCTTCAAAGATGCTGAAGCAGCAGAGGGTGAGGATGCCTTGACAAAGTATGAGAAGGGAAGGTATGATGGGAATAACTATGTTGTTGTCCCTAATGTCAAAGGTTTTTCTAAGGCTAGTTCGTCAAAGGCTTCAACTAGGAGGTCTAGCATGCGTCTGCTGAAGGCTGCTTAGTCTGTTGATGAATGCATGGCATTGACTGTTAGTGATGACATTGAAGAGTTAGATGAGGAGAAAGATCAGACCGTGGATGACACTGTTGTTGATGTGGCTGGGGAGAAGAGTAAGGGTAATAAGGCTAAGGTTACCATGGTGAAGGGTAATGAGGGCTCAACGAGCTTTGATGAGGAAGGGTTGTATGTCCCGGGTTGGAATGTGAAACCCAGTGATAGTTTTAAGTCTTCAGCTGTTTGTGAGGAGGTATTGGCACATTTTGCTACCCTGGTGCCAAGGCTTGCTTGGAGGGGTTGGATGATGATGCCCTTTTGACGAAGATGATGGTTGGTACCTGTAATCTGGCTGCTATGTTACCGGAGGGGATTAGCAGGTTTAGGAAGAAGATGGGTGAATATAGTGAGTTTGCTAAAAAGAAGAGAGAGATGAAGCAGTCTATTGCAGCCCTGAAGAAAGATGCCAAAGAGTATGATCAGAAGGAGGTTACTCTGATTGCTTTGATTGACGAGTTGAAGAAGGGGCATGAGGCTGAAACTGCCAAGCATGAGGCTGCTAGACTTCAGGTTGAAGCGGATCGATTGTCTTTGGAAGCAGAGAAGAAAGCGTTTAAAAATGAGAAAAAAGGGTTAGAAGGTTCCCTTGCTGCTGTCCTGGATGATAATAAGTGGCTGATAGAGGAAGGCTTTCAGCAAGTTGTTACATATCTTTTTCACTCTGCTGAATTCAACTCTGCTCTTGGCGAGGTATACACAAAACTCTTGATCCATGGTAAGCATGCTGGTTTCGTTGCAGGGTTCAAGGCTCATGAGTTTGGCCAAGTCTTGGAAGAGTCTCCTTTCTACCATCCTGATTCCTTGGATGTGTTTAAAGAGACAGTCCTCAAGATGGAACACTCAACTTATCCTTATATTTCCCAAGTGTCTTCCCTCTATGGGAAACCTTTGAAGGAGTTGAAAGAGCTTAAGCCTGCTGGTTTGAATGAGGTGGTTTCTGCTAAGGTGCTTCGGTCTGTTTCAAGGAAAAGGACTCATTCTGGTGATAGCGATGAAACTTTGGATGCTGGTGAAGTGCCTTCCAAAGATACTAGTGTTGAAGCTTCTGAAGTTGGTGGTCTTGTGGAGAAGCTACCGACGAAAGGGAAGAAATCGAAGAAGGCAAAGGTGGTGAAGGTTACAAATGAAGATGAAGCCTCCAAGCCTTCTGGATCTGGTAACGATGCTTAAACTTCCCTATTTGTAGCTTTCTTAGCAGCTGGGTTGTAAACAATTAACTCTGTGGTTGTGTTCTAAACACTTTATCTTTTGTGGGGACCCTTAGGGGTTTTCTTGTGGTTGTGGGCTTCACGTTGCCCTTTAAACAATGATCTTTTATTTGGCTTGTTAGAAGCCTTGGAATGTTAAGCCCTTAAGGCTGTTGTTAGGTATGTATGGTTGTTCATCTTTTGTTTGTTTGTTTTTCTTATGTGTGTTTGTCTTTGTTATTGTTTGGGAATGTTTATCCGGTAGCACCTTCAAAGGTTGAATGCTGCAGTCATTCTTCCTTAAGGTAGTCTAGGCAAACATATCACCACCTATCCTATATACACTTGCATAAGTGCTTTAATATGTTTTCGTAAGTTCATTTTCTAAACTTAAGGAACGGTTGGTGTAGGTTGTTCAAGCCTGTCAATGAGATTTATAAAAGTGTTTTTTGTTTATCTCATGGAGTTGGATTGATTTAGGAACTCACCCCTTATATAGGTCCATTTTATCCTTCGAACCTATTGAGCGAAATGGCCTGGGAGCTCATCCCTTACATGGTCCCTACCATGGAGTTTCTTGCAAGGTTCTCAACCTGAACATAGGATAGAAAGACAAAGTTTCCAAAAGAGGATCTAGTGATCCTTTCATTCATTCGATATGTTAACATTACATTGCTTGAAAGAGAACAACATATCCTTACAACTTAAACAAAGAACCTTTTAAGGTTCTTGCCGTTCCAGTGTCGGGGGAGTTTTTTGCCTTCCATGCTTGCCAGCTTGTAGGACCAGCCCTTGTGGGATTCAAGGATGGTGTAGGGGCCTTCCCACTTAGGTCCTAGTTTCCCTTGACTTTCCTTCTTGCTTGCTTCATTATTTCTTAAGACCAGATCACCTGGTTTAAATCGCTCATGTTTAACTCTGGCGTTGTAGTAGGACTCCATCTTTTGTTTGTATTGAGCTTCTCGAATTGCTGCTGAGTCCCTGGCTTCTTCTAAGAGATCAAGATTGAGCAATGTTTCTTGTTCATTTGCCTGGATGTCAACATGAAAGGTTCGCGGCGTGGTGACTCTGATTTCAGCAGGTATAACTGCTTCAGACCCAAAAGTAAGGCTATAAGGAGTTTTCTTGTTGCTTGTTTTTTCTGTGGTTCGAATTGTCTAAAGAACACTTGGCAATTCTTCCAACCAGTTTCCTCCTTATCGGCCTAATCTAGCCTTGATCCCTTCAACCACACTTCTATTCATTCTTTCGACTTGGCCGTTTGACTGGGGGTATGCTACAGAGCTAAAGACTTGTGTTATTCGATACTCCTTGCACCAAACACTGAATGGTTTCTCTGCAAACTGTCTGCCGTTATCAGTAACGAGCACCCCAGGCAGGCCGTACCGGCAAATGATGTTCTCCCAAACGAATTCGATTATCTTTTTTCCTGATATTTTTCCTAAGGGCTTCACTTCTGGCCATTTTGTGAAGTAATCAACCGCCACTAATAAGAATTTGACCCCTCCCTTTGCTGGTGGGAAGGGTCCAACGATATCCATCCCCCATTTGTAAAACGGCCAGGATAAATTAACAGGCACTAAGTCATGCTTGGGGCTTTTGGGGACAGGGGCATGAACTTGGCAGGCTTCACATTTCTTCAGTTGCTCTGATGCATCACAATGCATGGAAGGCCAGAAGTAGCCCAGGTTCATGAGTTTTTCCACGACTGACCTTGGACCACAATGAGCTCCACAGATTCCTTCATGAACTTCCTTAATCAGGTACCTGCTCTGTTCGGGACCAACACATCGGAGCAGTGGGGCCAAGTACCCTTTTTTATAGAGTATTTCGTCTTGGATAGTGTACTGCTTGGACTTGATTCGGACCCTTTCAGCTTCAACAGGGTCCTGTGGTAGTTCACCTCTTTTTAGGAATCTTATAAACGGAGTCATCCAGCTTGGTTCGTTTTCAGTAATGACATCTTGGACTTCTAGCTCTGATATGGCAGGATGCTTGATCACCTCAACCAATACCTTCTTAGTGAGGTGGGCAAAATTCAACGAAGCAAGCTTGCTTAGGGCGTCAGCTTTTTTGTTCTGGGACCTTGGAACCTGTTTGATCTTGCAATGCTGGAAAGTGTTCATGATTTCCTTGGCCTTTTCTTTGTATCTTTTCATGTTAGGTTCTTTGGCAATGTAGCTATCGTTCACTTCACTGGAGACCAGTAGTGAATCAGTGAACACTTGAAGCTTGTGAACCATCATCTTTTTTGCAAGCTTGAGTCCTGCAATCAGGGCTTCATATTCTGCTTCGTTGTTTGTTGTCTGAAATTCCAAACGAAGGGCATATGTGAATTCTAACCCTTCAGGGTTGATTAATATAAGACCAGCCCCTGAGCCTTCAACGCTGGAAGCTCCATCTGTGTAAAGCTTCCAGGCTTCGGGGTCAATGGGTTCGTCTGTGGTCATGTTAACTTCGGCAGTTTCTACCCTTGGAATTTCAGCAATGAAATCAGCAAGTATTTGTGCCTTTATTGCTTTTCTCGGGACGTAGGTGATTTTGTGTTCACCTAACTCAACAACCCATTTGGCTAGTCGTCCCGAGGTTTCAGGCCTTTCAAGCACATTCTTGATAGGTTGGTCAGTGACTACTTGTATGGGATGTGCTTGAAAGTACCTTCGAAGCCTTCTGGCTGTTTGTACCAGGGCTAAGGCCATCTTTTCCAAAAGAGGGTACTTGACCTCTGCTAACTTTAAGGTTTTACTGAAGAAATAAACAGGTACCTGAGCTTTCTCCCTTTCGATAGTGAGAACAGCGCTGAAGGCTTCATCAGTAACTGAAAGATAGACAGAGATCATTTCCCCTGCTTCAGGTGCTGCAATGGTGGGAAGGGAAGCCAGATAATGTTTCATGCTGTTGAAGGCTTCTTCTGCTTCTTCTGACCACCTGAAGTCTTTCTTGTCAGTGCAACCTTTGAGGGTCTTGAAGAAAGGTAGGGATTTTTCAGCTAGTTTTGACACGAAACGTTTCAAGGCAGCAAGTTTGCCGTTTAGGCTTTCCACCTCTTTCTTGGTTTGTGGTGACTTCATGTTGAGGATGGCTCGAACCTTGTTCGGGTTAGCCTTTATGCTTTGTTTCCCTACAACATGACCCAGGAATTTCCCTTCTTCGAAACCGAAGGAACACTTGACAGGGTTTAGTTTCATGTTGATTTCCTTGAGGTTGTTGAAGGTTTCTTGTATGTCCGTGAGCATTTGGTCTTCAGTCTTGCTTTTGATGACTAAGTCATCTACATATGCTTCCATGTTTCTGCCAATTTGCTTGGCAAAGGCTTTGTCAACCAACCTTTGGTAAGTGGCACCTGCATTTTTTAAACCAAAGGGCATCTTTTTATAACAAAAAATACCTTTGTCAGTATGGAAGGTAGTCTTTTCCTCATATTCTTCCTTCATCTGTATTTGGTGATAACCTTTATAGGCATACAAAAAGCACTTGAAGGGGAAACCTGTTGAAGGGTTAGCTTGTAAGCATGCATCGTGTGAAAGAAAACCATTTTGAAGGTGTTAGGATAGCTTAAAAGTTGTTCTTAGGTACAAAGGTAACCTGTTAACGAGTCAACTTTCAAGTCCACCTCTGGTAAAGGATAACAATTGTAACATTTCGCACTAAATAAGATATACGTTACGGATTTAAAACGACAAGCCTTATTATTTTCAGTGATATTTTGAACTCCTATACAATGATAATTATTCATACATATATAATAATAATAATAATAATAATAATAATAATAATAATAATAATAATAATAATTTTCAGAAATAAATAAATTTAGTTTTATACTACACTCAAACCCAATATTCCTTTAAGCCCAACTCCTTGTTCCATTTCATTTTCTGAAGCCCAATGATGCCAGCCCAGATCCACCCAGCCCAAGCAAATACCCGGCCCAAGCCCACTAACCCACCACTTCTGTTTAAAAAAAAATAATAAAGAGGATCCCTCTGCCGAGGATCGAACTCGCGTCAACACCCGGGCTAAACACTACCACACACACACAACACCACTTGATCTACACATTTCTTTTGAACTAATCCTAACACTAATTATATTTAACCCTTTTCGCGTCTGTTTCCCTTCTTCCCTTCCTTAATAGCGAACAGCAGCAGCAGCCAAGTTTAATTATATTTTTTTTCAAACCTTTGATTTAGCAAACAATTATGCAAACATGGTAAGTTTACGTGATTACCGGCCTCGTATGACCTGTATACGCGTCAATTAACATCAATCGTTGACCAATTTTGATTCCATACGCGTATAGACTTTAAGGTTTAGTCAAACCTTCCAATTAAACAATCCATCGACCCCCAATATAAATTAATCTGCTGAGAACCTTCACAACTCGCTCTCATATCTCTCTTAACCTCCAATCGTTCTGAATCACCCTGATAATTATCATTCTCATCGTAGTTTGACTTTTTGCTTTGACCGGGCATTCATCAACGAAACAACACTGTGAGTATAATTATTCTTGTGGGAATTGTTAATCGGAACCTACACAGCGTTTACCCTATGCTTAATTAGATTAACATTGGGTAAATCGTTCGATTGGGAAATCTAGGGTTCGTGGGTATGAATTTGGGGATAAAACTGATTTTTCATTGTGTATTTATTTTATTAAAACAGATCTAAATCACAACCACAGGCCTAGGCCAAGTGGTTGTGACTGATACTTATAACCCTTGCCAGCCGGGTTCGAGTCCCAGCTTGGGCACCCATTTTTCACTTATTTTTTTTTAAAACAAATCAATTATATATATATATTTCATTTAAACTTGTAAATTCATTTTTAATTATTAAAACCTTGTTATAAATTCTAAAAAAATTATTTTTAACAAATCTGATGTCAAAGTTTCATCTACAATTTTTATTTTTCTGAAATTCATTTATTTAATATTTATAATAATTAAATCAATTTTATACTATTATATTTATAAAAATCCGTTAAAATATCAAAACAATTTTATAAATTTCTACAAAAATTATCCTGTGTTTGTACAAAGTTGAACTCCACTGAAATGATTTTTAAATCAGAAAAATCATTTATTTTATATTTTTAATCAATTTTTGTTAGATTTAATCATAATTAAATCATAATAAATTCAATTTTTATTATTTTTGCACCAAAATTTTATACAATTTATTTTTAAACATTTAGAACAGAAATATGATTTTTAACATAATAATCCTTTAATTTTTGTATTTTTAAATATTAAAGTTAAATTTTGGCAATTTGTAATAAATAGATTTAAAAATCTATTTTAAAGGAAATAATTTTATAAAAATTATTTTTATACTTCAAATACATTATAGTGAACATCCTAAATTCAAATTTTATAAAAAGACTTTCTTTTATTTAATTTCTCTTTTTATTTAATTAACATTTTATTTTAAATTCAACAATTGGATATCCCCAAATCGAAACCCTAGGATATACTTATAAACTAGTTAGACTTAGACTTATTTGTTGCCTTATACATAGGGTAATACTTGGCAATCTATTGGGCTACACTTATACAAATTCTCAATACCTAATACCATACCGAGGTGAGTTTACATAGCCCCTTTTCCCTATTTTCACTATTTTTTGGGTGAAACATGTTTAAATATTTTATACTATCATTTACTCATATTTACTTGTGATTCAAGTACATCATCATTCTATCATTTGACTGTAACAAAAAGACACAGTACAATCATTAACAATGATCAAGCCGCCTGTTTAGATTATAGCGCTATAGGTCTGACAAACCCATCCCCCGCATAGACTCAGGGATGATCGATAACAGTAATAACATTTAACTAACTTGCGAGTTAGTCATCAGTCGACACAAGGTTTGGTTGTACAAAGACGCATTGTTACATGTCGGTATCATACTCTATCATCATACAACTTTGAATGTTGTACAAACTGTCGTTATCAATTATTTTCAAAAACCTATGTATTCTCACCAACTTTTGTTGACCCAAAATATTTTCAACTTAACATGTTTCAGGTTCTAATTGCTTGAAGATTTGAATTGATGCTTGGAGATATGTGTATAGTTTTATTACATTTGATGTACAAATCCTGGAACAATTGTATGTAATTCATTTAAATCATTTAATGAAATTTATTATTCACCATGAGCTACTGAACAATCATCAATACGTGACATCCCGATGTTTCCGCCATCGGTTGGGGTGTTACAGATTGGTATCAGAGCCATGGTTATAGGGAATTAGGTTATTAGAAAAATAATCTAGTCTATAACCATAGGATTTAACCAGTACTTGCTCTTTTACTTGCTATTCTCCATCTCCCTCCTACTTCATATCTCTACTTTCATCCCTACAAGAAGGTTGCTCTCCATCACTGGATTCACTCTTAGACTAATAAGGCAAAATCCTCAGGTTTAACCTGAACCACCTTGAGATCTCGTCGAAGTTCTAGATTTTAATAACGAACACGTGCAATCTGGAAGGGTGAACGCCTGTATTCTGAGTCTTCTGTCTAGGCTGGCATTGCGCATATATCCCAATCAGACGAGGGACCCGGATGCCTACCTGGGAATTCTCGGGATGAGTGTTCACTTATAGGCTAAAGCACGTCTTCATATGTTATTAGAATTTAGAATCTTTGATAAGTCAACGTTTTCGTTTATTCGTTTTAATTAATGAATAAATGATTACATTCCTTATATAATCTCACTCATTTCACTATGTCTCTTACAGATCATGCCTCCACGTCGCAGTACTCGTCTTAACAGTGGTAACAATCATGATGAAGGAAGTAGTAATCACAACCACAACCACGATACTAACCACAACAACAATAACAACAACAACAATGGAGTTGATGCTCAACTGGCTGCAATCATTTCTCAACAAATGGCGCAGCAAATCGCAACTCTAGTTCCCAACTTACTAGCACAAGTCATCCAGTTGAATGGCAACGGGAACGGCAACGGCAACGGGAATGGAAATGGACACCACAACGGAAATGGTCTCCCAGCCTGCACCCTTAAGCATTTCAATTCTTGCAACCCTCCAAAGTTTAGTGGTGAAGAAGGAGCTACAGGACTCCTACAATGGTTTGAGGGTATTGAAAATACCTTCATCAACAGTGAGTGCCCCGACAACTTTAAGGTCCGTTATGCCATGAGTGTTCTTCACAAACGAGCACTCACTTGGTGGAATGAAGAAAAGCGTACCCGAGGAGCTGAAGTTGCACTTACTATGACGTGGGATCAAGTCAAGGAGATAATGAAAGATGAATTTTGCCCACGAAACGAGGTCAAGAAATTAGAAGACGAGTTCCACACCCTTGCTCAGGATAGTGGGGAAAACCTTGCCTACAATACCCGCTTTCACGAACTCAGCTTATTGCTACCCCACAAGGTCACTCCCCTGCCGATAGCCATCGAGAAGTACATTGGTGGTCTGCCCATGCAAATCCAGGACACGGTGTGGGGAAGGAATCCTGCCACTTTGGAGGAAGCCAAACGTTTAGCAGCTACCTTAACTGATAATCACGTAAAGAACGGGACCTTAGTTCGAAAAGGCAATAAAACAAGTATTGTAGCCGCGGTAACTACTGAGAATCAGAAGCGTAAGGCCAAGGATCCTGATGTCAACCCCACTACACAAGCTTCTAACAAGAAACCTTATACAGGAAACCATCCCTTATGTAATACATGCAACCGACATCATCCCACTGCTTCAGCATGTCGCTTGTGCACCAATTGTGGAAGGTATGGCCATCTGGTCAACACGTGTCGTGAGACCCCAAATCCAAATGCCAACCAACCCACCAACCCTGCTCAAGCTGCTAACCTTAATCAATACAACTATGGTCAATGCTATGAATGTGGAGACCCAAATCACTTCCGTAACCGATGCCCTAAATTGAACAGAGATCAAGACCCTCCAGCTACTTAACAGAAAGCCCTACCATTTGAATAATGTCTACTTTCTCTTTAATTCCATGTATTGCACTTTTGATTCAAATAATAAATTCAAGTATTATCATAACATCTGTGTGCATGCTTGTTTGAATGTGAACTGATTGCTATGTCTATAATCATACTTGCTTACTTGTACAACAATTAGTTGACTACCAAACAACCTACTTAACGATTGGAAGAGGTCATCATGTCTTTCCAACAGTCGGGAGAGGCCCTACCACCTGCTCAACGACTGGTGGGGACTATCAGACCTGCTCAACAATCGGTAAAGTCATAAAAGGACGCAAAACCCTAATGTAAGGTAAATTAATAATTACGGTCCGGAACGTAATCATGAGTTTACAGCTACGTTAAGGTAGTGTGAAATTTTATCAAGAGTATCGGTAGTCGACCAATTGCTAACCTAGTGTCTTCCTTTAACTTCGGGACGAAGTTCCTAAAAGTAGGGGAGACTGTAACATTTCGCACTAAATAAGATATATGTTACGGATTTAAAACGACAAGCCTTATTATTTTCAGTGATATTTTGAACTCCTATACAATGATAATTATTCATACATATATAATAATAATAATAATAATAATAATAATAATAATAATAATAATTTTCAGAAATAAATAAATTTAGTTTTATACTACACTCAAACCCAATATTCCTTTAAGCCCAACTCCTTGTTCCATTTCATTTTCTGAAGCCCAATGATGCCAGCCCAGATCCACCCAGCCCAAGCAAATACCCGGCCCAAGCCCACTAACCCACCACTTCTGTTTAAAAAAAAATAATAAAGAGGATCCCTCTGCCGAGGATCGAACTCGCGTCAACACCCGGGCTAAACACTACCACACACACACAACACCACTTGATCTACACATTTCTTTTGAACTAATCCTAACACTAATTATATTTAACCCTTTTCGCGTCTGTTTCCCTTCTTCCCTTCCTTAACAGCGAATAGCAGCAACAGCCAAGTTTAATTATATTTTTTTTCAAACCTTTGATTTAGCAAACAATTATGCAAACATGGTAAGTTTACGTGATTACCGGCCTCGTATGACCTGTATACGCGTCAATTAACATCAATCGTTGACCAATTTTGATTCCATACGCATATAGACTTTAAGGTTTAGTCAAACCTTCCAATTAAACAATCCATCGACCCCCAGTATAAATTAATCTGCTGAGAACCTTCACAACTCGCTCTCATATCTCTCTTAACCTCCAATCGTTCTGAATCACCCTGATAATTATCATTCTCATCGTAGTTTGACTTTTTGCTTTGACCGGGCATTCATCAACGAAACAACACTGTGAGTATAATTATTCTTGTGGGAATTGTTAATCGGAACCTACACAGCGTTTACCCTATGCTTAATTAGATTAACATTGGGTAAATCGTTCGATTGGGAAATCTAGGGTTCGTGGGTATGAATTTGGGGATAAAACTGATTTTTCATTGTGTATTTATTTTATTAAAACAGATCTAAATCACAACCACAGGCCTAGGCCAAGTGGTTGTGACTGATACTTATAACCCTTGCCAGCCGGGTTCGAGTCCCAGCTTGGGCACCCATTTTTCACTTATTTTTTTTAAAAACAAATCAATTATATATATATTTCATTTAAACTTGTAAATTCATTTTTAATTATTAAAACCTTGTTATAAATTCTAAAAAAATTATTTTAAACAAATCTGATGTCAAAGTTTCATCTACAATTTTTATTTTTCTGAAATTCATTTATTTAATATTTATAATAATTAAATCAATTTTATACTATTATATTTATAAAAATCCGTTAAAATATCAAAACAATTTTATAAATTTCTACAAAAATTATCCTGTGTTTGTACAAAGTTGAACTCCACTGAAATGATTTTTAAATCAGAAAAATCATTTATTTTATATTTTTAATCAATTTTTGTTAGATTTAATCATAATTAAATCATAATAAATTCAATTTTTATTATTTTTGCACCAAAATTTTATACAATTTATTTTTAAACATTTAGAACAGAAATATGATTTTTAACATAATAATCCTTTAATTTTTGTATTTTTTAAATATTAAAGTTAAATTTTGGCAATTTGTAATAAATAGATTTAAAAATCTATTTTAAAGGAAATAATTTTATAAAAATTATTTTTATACTTCAAATACATTATAGTGAACATCCTAAATTCAAATTTTATAAAAAGACTTTCTTTTATTTAATTTCTCTTTTTATTTAATTAACATTTTATTTTACATTCAACAATTGGATATCCCCAAATCGAAACCCTAGGATATACTTATAAACTAGTTAGACTTAGACTTATTTGTTGCCTTATACATAGGGTAATACTTGGCAATCTATTGGGCTACACTTATACAAATTCTCAATACCTAATACCATACCGAGGTGAGTTTACATAGCCCCTTTTCCCTATTTTCACTATTTTTTGGGTGAAACATGTTTAAATATTTTATACTATCATTTACTCATATTTACTTGTGATTCAAGTACATCATCATTCTATCATTTGACTGTAACAAAAAGACACAGTACAATCATTAACAATGATCAAGCCGCCTGTTTAGATTATAGCGCTATAGGTCTGACAAACCCATCCCCCGCATAGACTCAGGGATGATCGATAACAGTAATAACATTTAACTAACTTGCGAGTTAGTCATCAGTCGACACAAGGTTTGGTTGTACAAAGACGCATTGTTACATGTCGGTATCATACTCTATCATCATACAATTTTGAATGTTGTACAAACTGTCGTTATCAATTATTTTCAAAAACCTATGTATTCTCACCAACTTTTGTTGACCCAAAATATTTTCAACTTAACATGTTTCAGGTTCTAATTGCTTGAAGATTTGAATTGATGCTTGGAGATATGTGTATAGTTTTATTACATTTGATGTACAAATCCTGGAACAATTGTATGTAATTCATTTAAATCATTTAATGAAATTTATTATTCACCATGAGCTACTGAACAATCATCAATACGTGACATCCCGATGTTTCCGCCATCGGTTGGGGTGTTACAACAATCCTTTGGACAAGCTTTATTGAGGTCTTTGAAGTCTATGCACATCCTCCATGAATCATCAGGCTTCTTAACCATTACTGGGTTTGCAACCCAGGACTGGTATTTGACTTCTCGGAGGATTCCTGCTTCGACCAATTTGTCAACCTCCTGGCAAGCTGCTTTGCTTCGTTCTGGAGCAAGGCTTCTTTTCTTTTGCACTATTTGTTTGATGTTTTGGGGAACTTTGAGTTCATGTTCAGCAATCTCACTAGGGATCCCCGTCATGTCACTTGGACACCAAGCGAAAACATCAACATTGTCTTTCAGCAACACTTCAAGCTTTGAAAGGATTTTCCTGGGAAGGGCCGTGTTGACCCGTATCCTTTGATCAGGGTATTTGGGGTTGATACTAAGACCGAGTTTGCTCTGTTCTTCGACAACCGTTAACACAGAGGTTGATGGTTGGAGGGTTCCTACTCCTTCTTTGGTGGGGAACTTGGCACTCTTTCGGCTGATAGAAACGGTCATATAGAAGGCCACCACACCTGGTCTACCAATGATGACATCGTAACCGGATGGTAGGTCCAGGACAACGAAAGTTAATGGTTCGGTTCTCTGCATTCGTCCATCAGAAAAGGTTACATTGAGCACTATTTCGCCCAAGGGCTTGATGGGTATGTCAGCTATGTCTTTGATGGCGGCTTCAGCTGGCTTGAGCATAGAGCGTTCTTCGGAGCTTAGAAGGTTGAAATATTTGGCAAACATGATTTTAGTAGCAGCTCCGGTGTCTATGTAGGCTTTTTGTGTTTTGCGTGAACCCACGAAGGCTTCAAGGACTAGTGGATCACAATGTTTTTCTTCGTTGGTACAAGGGAAGTAGATGCCTTGTCGTTCCTAATCCTCCAACCTCTGTCGCTTACTTGGTGTTTCACTTTCGACAAACACCATGGCGACGTCTTTCTTTTTGCCATCAGCTATGTTTTCTTTGACACCTTTGACCAAGTGGGCTAGTTCCCCAGATCTAACGGCTTCTTCAATCCTCTTCTTAAGTTGGAAGCAATCGTTGGTGTGGTGTCCCTTCTCTTCGTGAAGCTCACAATACTGGTTGGAGTTTTCGTTTCTTTTGCTCTTTGGCAAGGGACGAGGGGGTCTAAAGGTGTGCTTGACCTCTTCTGTTGCCAGAATTTCCTGAGGAGTTTTGGAGAGGGCTGTAAAGTTTACATTTCTATCCTTGCTTGGAAGATTCCTGCTTTCGGACCTTCGAGACTCAGACCTTCTAGATCTGTTGTCATAGGTACCGTATTTGCTTCTTTTTCGAGTAGGGTTGTTGCTTCTCCAGCTGGAAGCTCTTTTTCTTTGTTCTTTTATGTCTACAACCTCTTCTCCTCTGATATGGGCCTCGGCTCTTTCTAAGGCCTCTTCAAGGGTTTTGGGGAGACTTTTGTTAAATTCCCTGGTAAGGTATTTTGAGTTGATGGCGTTCATGAACCCTGCAACCTTCATTTTTTCGTCTGCACCGACATAGGTAAGGCCTTCTTTCTTGTATCTTTCAATAAAGTTTTTTAAACTTTCATCGTCCTTCTGCTTTATCTGAAAGATAACGGTTGCATCCTTGACGCAACGTCTCTGTTGTGAGAAGTTGGCCAGAAATCCTTTACCAGCTCGTTAAAGGTATGGATGCTTCCTGCTGGCAAGCCGTTGAACCAAATTCGTGCAGATCCGACAAGGGTTTGCATGAACATGAGACAGCACTCGGGATCTCCCCATTTTTCGATTTGAGCTGCCCCCGAGAATATCTGAAAGTGATCTTCCGGATCATCCGTGCCGTCATATGTTTTTATATGAGCTGGCATCTTCAGCTTGTTGGGGAAATCATAGTCTGCTATCTCTGGCGAGAAACAGGACAAGCTGTTTGGCTTGTAGGGTTGGTTGACAAGGTGTTCCACCCTGTTGCCGGTTACCCTACCCGGGTTTCCTTGTTGAGCAGCGATGGCCTGACTGATGAGTTGATGCCAAGGGAAGTTAGCCATCATTTGTGATATCATGTAGGGAATGAGGTTGAAACCTTGGAGGTTTTTGGTTGCTGCTACGTTGCTAGTTACCATGGGAATGCTCATAGAAGCGTTTCTAGCCATGGGAAGTGAAGCCATGGCTTGTTCCCATGAAGTGGCAGCCGGTGGTGGGATACTGGTTATTGGTGATTGTAAAAGTTGATCCAAGGTGACTTCATGCCCAAGTGGTGCACCGGTAGTGGCAGCTTGGGTGGTAAACAGTGGGAGGGCAGTAGGACTGGACCTTGCTTCATACCGAGAGGTAGGGAATGTGTTGCTAGGGCCAGCATTACTGTTCCCGAGTAATGATCTATGACAGTATGTGGCAGTTAGAGGAGGAGGAGGTCCAGGAGAGAGTGACACCTCCTCTTCCTCGCCATAATCTAGCCGAAGACGGACTCCTTTGTCCCTTTCCCTCATGACGTACTGGTTTAAAAGGGATCTGAGCTGCAGGAAATTTCTTTCCACTCCTTCAGGGGTGGGATCTATGCGTTGGGGGGTCTGTGCAAGATCAGGGAGAGGAGAAAACACCCTTGAACGAGTGGGGGGTGGAGTCTGCAAGTTTGTCGACCCAGGACGTGCAGGTGGGGACTGAGTTCTAGCTGGAGTGCCTCCTGGAGTGGAGAAAGACACAGATTTGGCTGGAGAGGTTTGATCCGTGCCTGGAGAGATCTGATTGACCTCTTCTTGAGACTCAGGGTCAGACATGGAGAGAGTCGGAGCTACACAACTGGTTTTTGTAAAGACAATGGCGCAGCCCCAGGGTGGGCGCCAACTTGTTGCTACAACAAATAACTGCCTAACGTTGGTTCTGAGTCACAGGAAGGGTTCAGGGGTTCAAGGGTTCCGATCTGCCTAACGCAGGTCGTGGTGTCCTTCTACGTTGCAAACGTAGAAGGAGGTTCAAGATAATTTTATTGTTGCTAATGCTTTTAATTTCTGGTTTGAGATGTACTCGAAACCAGAAAATGCTGTTCTAAAGATCCGAGTGAAGAGAAAGATTCTCTCCACGTGTGAGGACCAAAGGAATAAGAAGTTGAGAGTGTAAGTGATGTGAGAGTGTGTGTGATCAGATCTGTGAAGACAAGTCTGATTTATAGAGGGGAAGACTCTCTATTAGAGGAAAGCATATTATCTTGGACCTTGTTGCAACAAAAGGACAATCCACTAATAGCCGGCGATGGCTATTGACATGCGGTCTGTTTGGTGCTGTTACTCCATCAGCAGCTGGTTGTGTTACTCGATGAAAAGGTGATAAGACAAGTCATCTTTTTGACTTAGGATACTCCTACCTTTTGAACCGTTGAAGCTTTCAACCCTTTAAGCATTGTTATGTAATATTGTTTATTATTTTTGTTTTGGGCTACCCACGTCATCACTCACATTTCATTTAATTAATATTTTAATGCCCAAAACTCGTCCACTACACATAGCCTGATAATAAACTTAAACACATAGCCTGATAATAAACTTAAACGAGATCACTACATGACAATATATAACTCAGACAATAATTGTTATAGTTTTTTTTTTTATTTTAATGCAAATTAATTCTGATTAATTTACTGTACTAGCATTAAGTAAGTTTTCAATCACACAAATATCAACAGTTGGTTTGCATGTTATTGCACATGAACGATAGAAATATTAACTGTTGGCACGTAATTAATTTGAGAATTTATAATCTCCTTCAAGGCTTCATCATGTTGATGAGATAACTATTAAAGCTAGTTAACAAGGTCGTCGTCATTGATTTGCTCAGTATCAACCGCTTAGTGGTCACTGCCAAGTGCCAATGCAATTGTGTGCTAGATCGCATCTTCATTAGTAGGAACGGCTCGATTGGTGGTAACATGGGCAGTGTCAACTTTAATCATGTGTAACTTACCGGAGAGGGAGAAGTCTTCATCGGTTACAAGTCAAATCCAAATAGAATATGTTTGGCAATGAGCTTTAAAAAGCTTTTAGCAGCTTCAAGCTTTTAAGAAAAAACTAATACGACAAATTCAAACACCAAGTGAGATACTTGGTTAAAGGCCAATGAGGGGATATCGCTATTTTAATTAACATTCACCGAAACTGCTATAGATCATTGTGTTTATATACTGATGTCCCTCTGGCTTAAAACTCTTTAGCAACACTGGTAAATAAGAAGTCACTTCCAAAAGCAATAATAAATCACAAAAAGAATTAAATGTATTTATGATTTCCTTGAATATTAAGATATATTTATATATTATATCAATATAAGATTTATGTTTTTCATTATTCTCCCAATAAGTTTTGGTTTAAGAAGTGCATTTGTGTCCGTTTGTTTCAAAGTAGTTGAATGGACAAACTACACCCATATGTTTCATCCAACTAACATCACTTATACTACATATACTCCATTTTCATATAAAGTATCAAGTAAATATTGAATATTATGGCCGATTGGTAGAGTTGCATAATATGTGTCTTGGCTTCTTTGCAAAGGCTTCCCCTTTTAAATGATCATATAAAGGTGATTTTGTGCAAAAAGGTTAAAAAAAGAAGTAAACAATTATTAATTGTATAAAATTGTAGCAACCATCATTTAAGGTTGGTAATTTGATAATGATATATTATACGTAGTACATCATTACTAAGTTTAATGATCCAACTACCGAGCTAAAACATTAATATGATCGGAATTGATTCGTTGGCCGTTAAAAAAAATGGTATATTTGTGTCTTTTACATTATAAGGTTTTAATATGTTTTTTTTAAAGAGTTAAATGCCAATTTCATCCCTGAGGTTTGGGCCAGTTTGCCACTCCAGTACAAAAGTTTTTATTTTGCAATTCCTTCCCTGAGGTTTGAATTTTTTTGCCAAATTCGTCATTTTCACTAACCAGTTAAAAAAACTCGTTAATGTCAGGGGTAGTATTGTCTTTTTACCACAGGGACGAATTTGACATTTAAAATTCAACCTTACCTCAGGGACGAATTTGGCATTTAACTCTTAATTTAAAATAATTGTTAATTAAATAATTTATTATGAATTTATTTGGCATTGCCACAGGCTTAATCTAGTAAGCTTTATTAATTATTTTTTATCAATTTAACTTATTTTAAATCAAGAGTTAAATGCCAAATTCGTCCCTGAGGTAAGGTTGAATTTTAAATGCCAAATTCGTCCCTGTGGTAAAAAGACAATACTACCCCTGACATTAACGAGCTTTTTTAACTGGGTTAGTGAAAAGGATGAATTTGGCAAAAAAAATCCAAACATCGAGGAAGGAATTACAAAAAAAAAAAAAAAAAAAACTTTTGTACTAGAGTGGCAAACTGGTTCAAACCTCAGGGTCGAAATTGACATTTAACTCTTTTTTAAAAGTGCCATACTTATTTTAGTGGGGAGATAATTGATGACCAAAATATCATGTAGCAATGATGAAAACATGCTTCGAAGCTAAACTGCATCCTAATAATATCATTTTATTTTAATATATGCTTTTGATATGTAAATTATGCTTTTCATTTATTATTACATATAACAAATGTTGCATGTGAGCTCTTCAAGTTCAATATATACTGAATGAGATTTCATATATATTTTAAAATCTAAAAGATTCTAATGATATATACTTCTTTCATAGAATCGTAGGCATAAAAAAAAAACCCAATAATTATAATGTCTATCCATTGTTTAATGATACATTGTTGTGAAACATTCAACATTCAAGTACAAGCAAAAGTCTGTATTTAAGGAAAAACTTGATACGCGAGTAATACACACGTTGCTAAATTACGTATTTTATTGTCAAACGAAAGAGTTTTTACTAAGAATTTTTAGTGTATTACTGAAATATATATTATTTACATGTTTTTCTTATTTTTGTTACACTATGTAAGATAACTTGACTTTTCAAATAGGGTTAGGATCAAATACACAGTGAAAAAAAATCGTAAGAATGGTATCAAACAGACTCCAATTGAACTCATTCAAGCGGCATTGGAACTGTCTCATCGAACCCTATGATCTTACTTTTTAAGTTTTTGTTTTTTGGGATTTTTAACTTGTAGTTTTTAACATTTACGTTATATTGTCTTTTATTTAGCATTGTGTCTTTTTCTTAATTTCATCATTGTGTCATTTTTTTTATTCATTGTGTATTTTTTTTTCTTTAGCATTGTATTTTTCGGCACTGTGTTATAGTTATAGCTCATATTTCGTGATATATTGTGTTTTTTGTATCCTTCTTATTTTCATCCGAGTAAAAAAAAGGGGGGAGTTTCACCCTATGCCCTGAAAAACAAGAAAAAGATTCACCGTCCTCTTTAGTTTGACGAATTGTCTAAATTATTTTGGTATGTACAAATCAACTCAAATTTGTACTTGTAAAAGTTTAGATTCACAAAAAAAGGGTTTGACCAATTTACCATCTTTTTTGGAGATTATTTACAAGAGATGCACATTATTTATCCCATCTTTTTTGGAGGGTTTAAATATGAAATAATGATTCTAGATAGTAATTTTGAACTTAAAACCAATTAAGATGATGTATTTTTATGAAGAAAAAAAAAAATAGGAGTATTTCGCAATGGTGAGCGAAAGATGTTCCTCCGTTCACCAGCAAGCCTTTATATCGAAAATCTAAAGGCGTCATAACGCCATTTCAAGGTAGTTTTTGAGCATGTGTGGCCTCCTTACGTTGACTGGTTTTTGAGCATTTCTAACCCTTACCATCGCGGATGCTCTAAGTACAATATCGTTCTATACCATTCACACTTCATGGCACTAATAAACGCAAATAATATGAATATCACTCTAGTAATAAACAAGAAAAAGACAGTAAAATGTCATTTGAAATGTAAAATCATAACAAAAGCACATCATGTTTTTCTTTTAAGAAATTACAAACAGCCTGGTGGACTCAGGCAGCTACAGCTTCTGTCATTTCCTGTTCAACGATGGCGGGTTCAACAGGATAGTATGAGTAGTGAAGTTCACCAACATCATCACCCGATAGTTTTGTCCATCCGTTTGGCCCCACATGATAAACTAAAACAAAAAAACATTAGTCAACACTAATCAAATCATCAGCATATAGTCAACGTTTGTAACTTCAACTCGTTTACTTCTCAGTGTGTATTTTATCACTCGAAACAAATTGACAAAACAAATCAGTTCCGTGTGGTCTTTCTGAGTAATCCCTCATATGAAATAAGCAGTGTTGTAAAAGTCGGCCTAGGCGCTAGTCGACCTAGTCAGTGAACTAGGCGTTTTGGCCATTAGGCAGGCCTAGGCGGTGGTTTTTTTAATTTTTTTAATTATTTTTTTAAATTTCTAAGTATTTCTTAGTATTATGTGTATATATCTAAGTATTTCCAAGTATTATGCGTATATATCTTAACATATATTAAAAAATACCTAAATTAGTGTGTGTGTGTGTGTGTGTGTGTAATACGTATAAAAATACAAAAACGCCTAGTCCCTAGGCAGGACCTCACTGCCCGCCTAGCGCCTTCTGCAACATTGAAAATAAGGACCCTTGGTCTCTCCTGCGCTCCGGAGGAGACCAAATTTGTAATGAAACAGTAAAAGCATGGACAATTTCTGTCATTATGTCACATTGCGGAAGATTTTACTAATTTTTGACAAACAACGGGGAAAAAGGTTTAATTTACTCTATAAGAAATACGCTAAAAGATAACAAGTCACATGGGTGGATGGGTAAAACATGTCACAAATTAGATTATTATGAAATAAAATTATTTTGCTATCACATTTGATACTACTTATATGTAAAAGGTTAAAGAAAGTGTACCGCTAGCAACACCGCCACTAGCTCCATCACGGAATGTTGCATGATAGATGGCTCTTCTAGCCAATTCAGCAGCTTCATCGATTGTAAGATCATATTTGTACCTACCAAAATTGACAAAATGAAACTTTTATCTCCATCACAAAGTACAGAAAATACAAACTTCTGGTGACATGTCCAGGTGGCATTTTGGGTGGGAAGTGTCGAGAGTCAACGCGTTGGATTGACCCACATATATTTCCAGTTTCCTCCCTTGGATTTGCAATTAAGTAATATGTTAAATATGATTACAAAACAATCTCTTTAATATATAAATACTACTTTGAGTAAAATATGCCTAATGAGTAATGACTATTATGCCTTCAAAAATTTATTTAAAAAGACAAAAGTACCCTTGATTTGATCTATCTAAAAGCACTGATTCATCATAAAAAAGACTGGTGATTCTCTATGTTTTTGGCCGGATTTCGCACAAACAAAACCGGGTACATACTAGGATGGCCTTCTCACACATTATCCCTTCTTTAAAATGAGTTTATTGTTATGGGAAGGGAGAGGGGTACTCACCCGCTATCTAGTACACCATAAGCATACGGTGAGCCAGACCCAACTGAGAACTTCGTTCCCTTCAGGCGTCCTCCTTCGCTGTCTACGTAATACAGGCCCGGGCCCTACAAGATGTAAAACGGGTGGCAAACTTTAATAAAAACTTTAAACATGCAAAACATGAAGATAAAGTACCCAAACATTCAGATTTTGATGTTTGATTGTCTTCATAGTATATACCTTTTCATCCCATCCTGCAATCATTGTCCCGACAGACAAACCCATTCCACGGTAAGAATATAAAATATTTGCCAACAACTTTGAAGCACCAGTCACTGAAATTCTTCTCTTGTTTGCCAATTCATGCAAACGACACTGAAATATAATAGAATTGCGAACATTAGTTTAGCCCACATGTATGATTATTTTAAGCATTTATCCAAGATTCCGATTTAAGGTCATCTTCAACATTGTCAGACAGTAACAAGTTTCTGACGCATGTTCATCTTTTTTTGTCACATAAGAGAAAAAAGCCAATATGGTCAGTTTGCCGAAAACCAGTGGCGAAGCTTGGTTCTCGAATCGGCCGGGGCCGGACTCAATTTACCTATGAAAATCACAAATTTCTACTACTACGCCAAAAAACAGGAGGGGCCAGGGCCACCCCTGGCCCATTGTATGCTTCGCCCCTGCCGAAAACGTTTATCAAAATAATTTAAGTTCAATAGTTTTTTAAGGCACTTTCTTTTAAAAGAGGCTACTATACTACAACCGACTAACTGAGGCAGGCAACGAAATAAGATTACCTTAATGCCAAGATTTCTGTGCCAGAATTGGCAATCAGCAGCTCCTCCTGCCATTGTACCCAACATATAGGGATTAATTTCAATGATTTTCTTCACGGATTGAGATGCTGAAAGGAAACAAAATCAAAAGTATGTATTAGATCATTACAATAATTTCAATGATTCAATCCGACCTCATTTTGACATGTTACCCAGCCCGCCTGTCCTGTCTAGCGGTGTAGCCCATTTTGCCACCTCTAGCCAAAAGTACAGATAATGGTAAAACAAATAATTGACCTAGAGTAATAAACCAAAGCTCGGGCTCAAGAGTCAAGACAATGTTTTTGGATAAGTTATCGCTGCAACAATAGCGACATAGCGTCTAGGTGTAATGTGATATTATAAAAAATTAAAAAACAATTTAATCTTTTCAGCGTGAACAAGATGTACGTACAGATATAGCCTCCCATGCTTGCTCGGGAATCAGCAGCGACCATCACACCCTCCTTAAAGATAAAAGCTAAGGTCGTTGTTCCCTTTGCCGGCTTCACCATTTGGATAGAATTCTTCTGGAATCCATCGAACTGGAGCAAGGAATCAAAGGTCGTTTTCAGCACATTAATAAATTCATCAATTTCTAGGTAAAAGAAACAAGCACTGTCGGACAGTAGGAGAAAACGAGGTCAAGAATCTCACATCTGATGTAACTGGAAGGTCAAATGAAGGGGCCGCTGAGAACCCGTCACAAAGCAACTCATTACTTCCCCCATAGAGTGGTGTGCTTGATTCTAGTCCGCTAAAGTCGAGCTTCATGATTTCCACCTACAAACAGTAACAATTCATCCATAATTTTTCGACTTTCAAGTTCCAAGTGAAAGCTACATACTTAAAAATCGACATTGCACACAAAATGATTTAATCTCGTAAACAACTAAATTGAAAATCTAGATAATATCATAGTTATCAAAGGCGCAAAAAAAAAGCGAGGGCCTGAGATTAAAAAAACAAATAATGAAAAAAGGAAAAATATATATTATGTATTAGAAAAATAATATTATTCTTCAAATAAACTAAACAAAAGCTTTTATATAGTATTTAATATCATCTAATTAGTATTAAAAATTCTGAATTATTAGTGTATTAGTTCATAAAAATAGTTTTCCTTATATAAAAATAGAAATATGACTGGAATCTAGCTAATATTTAGAGAATTGGGGTGGAAACTCTTCGGAATTTGGAAATCTCGTCAAAATCCGCGCCTAAACCATCACCTGGAAAACTAAAGCGCAATTGCCTGGACTTAAAGCGCAATTGTCTCGCTTGGCCTAAAAATGGGCCTAGGCGCAAAAGGCGATGGCTTTTAAGAACTATGGATAATATATTAATGTGTTCTGTTTTGATAGAACAAGAGCTATACTCTTGACTTAAAAGATCAAATACGCCACATTCAAAATCTGAAATGAGCAGGATTATTAACCGATAGGAGAAAAGATTTATAACTACATCAAACATCATAGAAAATGATACAAAGAAAACACTAACATTATCGATCATTGATTCATTTCACAAGGATTTAACTTAAAATCAAGAAAGCATTTCACAAATGTAGTTGTCAAAAACAGTGAAAAAAAATTAGTCAAACTTTGATAAATACACTGTAACAATAATATCTAGGAGTGATAGACATTTATAGCTTTTATACTAGGTTTTAGCTTTCAAAAGCCCATCTTAGCTCCAAAAGTTAAAACGAAAAACATATACCACCATAAAAACTCGATCTATTGCATCAAATTTTGCAACTACAAATGTGCCCTTGAGAGAGCTTAATAAAATGTTCAATTTTTCCAAGTATACTGGTTTTCTTATGTCTAGTTGTCTGCAACTACAATTGTTCTTTTTTAAACTCGCTCCTCGAATCAAGGGGTTGAGAACCCTCTGAAAACGTATAGGACCGACCCTGTAGGTGTGCAACCGCATAAGGCACAACATTTTTGGGGGGCCCAAAAAATCTACCTATATATTTATATTTATATAAAATATAAAATACATACAAACCATGGCATCTCTGTATATTTAAGGGCCCATTTTTTACACCGGCACAACTAGGGTGTAAACGAGCCGAGCCGAGCCGAGCCCGAGCTTTACTAGGCTCGAGCTCGGCCCGGTTCGAGCCTAATATTCTAAGCTCGAGCTCGGCTCGAAAGTAAAACCTAAGAGCTCGAGCTCGGCTCGAGGTAATTTAAAAATAATTTTAAACGATCTAAAAGATCGGCTCGAGCTCGCTTCAATAGCTTAAACAAGGAAAAGCTCGGCTCACCAATATTATTAATTGAAATTGAACACGTTCAAATGACAAAATCGCATACATTAAAAAAATATATATAACAATTGTTTGGGCTCGTTTAGGCTCGCGAGTCGATAACTAAACGAGTCGTATTTCAAACTCGAACTCGAGCTCGGCTCGTTCGAGCTTTTTACCGAGACGATCCCGAGTAGCTCTCAAGCCGTTGTGTATCATTTACACCCCTAGGCACAAGGCCCCCGAATTCTCAACGACGACCCTGAAAACATAGAATAGAACATGGAAAGAAGAACAAAGCTCAACTACATAATTAAACATAATCACACAAACATTCAAGATTCAAGATTTTATAACTTAACCAACAACCATAAAACCTAATCAAATAACTAAACCACTATCAACCCTAGATCAATAACTACATTACATGATAACAACAGCAAATTCACAGAAAACAAAACAAAACCCTAGATATTAAGGCAAGAATTTGATAAAACTCAAGCAAAATGCATATAAAGGGGAACTATAATCAAACAATCAACTAAAGATCGTACCTTTTGATCGACCCAGATCGTTAATTTGTTTGATTAACAGAAAAAAAGCTCTAACGAAAGTATTTGAAGAGAAAAGTGGTTTCTTGAACAACAATAAAACATGAGATCCGATGTTTGACCCGGTTTCTATATTCGGGTCAGCCAAGCCCATTTAATAACTTTCATAACTTGGGCCTCTAGTATAACTTTGGGCTTGACCCATTAACAGTTTTTTGATTATTTAAACACCTTATGAAAATCACATAGAGAAACTGGAATCAAGTATTGCTAGGAGTTGGTTATTAAGGGCCCTACCAGTCGGTTATGTATCGTATAACTTGAAACCGGTTCCAACCTGGTTATACCATACTTGAACGGGTAATAACCTAAAGAAAAAAAATTGAACCGAACCGAACTAAATAGATCACATCCCTCTATAAAAACCGGTTATATACTTGACCCGGTTTCATCAGTACTAGTTTATTGACGGGAACTGGAACTGGTTTTGAGAAAAAAGTTAATGTTTTGAGAAAAAGTTATCTTTTTGGTTTGTCAAATTTGCTTTAAAAGTACGATAACTCTTTTATTTTTAAACGTATGTAGAAACTATTCTTTGAGATTTATAATTTTAAAAAATAAAATATGGGGAAGGTTCGCAAATATAAACTTCAAGCTTAAATTATGTTGGTGATTTTTAATGCTATGTTGGAAATCGAATGCAGACACCAACGTATTAAAAACTTAGTTTCCCTATTTATTTCCAATACTCCATTTAAAAACGGCTAGCGACACAGCTTGTTACTTGTTTGTGTTCTATTTTGATGTATTAGTTTGCTATTAAAAGCTCTCATAGTAGTCCGGCTGTTTGTTTCAACTCTTAATGGTGTCTGAATCGATCAGACATAGTTCAATCAGGCAGTTTGTTTCACGAGCAGACATGGGCTCGGGATATAGGGGGCAGGGGGTCGGCCGACACCCTCGAATTTTCGCTCAGAAGTTCCGATTATATAGTATTCGTATAATTTTTTTTTGGTATATACGGTTTTGACCCCCCATTTTTTAAAAGAAAAAATTAGTTATATACTTCCGACCCCCGAGTCCGAATTCTCAATCTTCGCCACTGCGAGCAAATGTCTAAATCTGTTAGACATTTGTCTCTAAATGAGTAAACATTATACGGAGTTCGAATGGTTCAGGCATCTTACTGATTCAGCCTTTAATGGTTCAGACATTTTATTGATCTAGCACTTACCCATTCATAACTTGCTAAACAGCCCATAATTCTTACTGAAATTATGATTTTATTGTATTTTATTTAATGTTTATAAGAAAAAGAAAAAAAAACCAACAATTGGTTTACACTCATCACTTGAAACACTCGTATATTTTTTTCCAATGACATCGATTTGGTGCTTCTGATTTTACTTTTCTATGTTTTATACATAGGTAGATAGGTAGGTGGTTCTAATTTCATGGACCCATTGGTTATTGGAACAACTCTCCCACACCTTGATCTAGGCGGTTTTACTGATAAGGAGACCGCTCCCAAGAAACCTCAACAAACTTTGGCGAGTGCTCTTTATGGTAAACACGCACAGGATATGGAGGAGCGGTTTGATATGACCCCGCGTCAAAAGGCAGTTTTGGCTTGTCTCAAGGGGGCTCATGCCCAAGATTTTTTGACTGTTGTGCCCATTGAAGGTCTTGGGCAACGGATGTCAGCAGTTGAATACAGAGCCATCCTTAAATACCGGCGCATGATTCCCCTTTTTCCGCCAGACGACTCTTGCCCCATTTGTAAAAAAGCCTGTTTGGATAGATTTGGCGAGCATGCCCTTCACTGTAAGGAATTGCCGGGGTTCAAGTATCGTCATGACTGGGTTAGAGATGTTTTATGGGATGTGCTTAGGCGCGCCGGGATCTCAGCCAAGAAAGAAGCCCCTGTTAATTTTCTGACTGACCCACGAGAGGGAAGATCTACCCTGCGTCCTGCGGACGTCCTTGTGTTTGGTTGGGCGGGGGGTAAGCACGCGTGTGTTGACCTCACTGGGGTGTCCTCACTGGTGGGGCTGAGAGATAGTGGATTCGTTCCGGGACAGGCGGTTTTGAAGACGGAAGCTAGGAAGGTTGCTAAGCACGAGGCAGCATGTCTAGAGAATCAACATGTGTTCATTCCGTTTGCCTTCGATACTTTTGGATCCTTAGCCCCTGAGGCAGTTCGCTTTTTGGAGCGGGTGCAGAAGGTGGTCCACAGTGATTTGCAAAGTCCGAGGAACCAAGGGTTTGTATTTAGTAGAATAGGCTTTGCGATTCAAAAGGGGATAGCGGCGCAGCTTGTTGCTCGCTTACCCATTATCCAGATGTAACTTGGTTTATTTCGTAATTTAAAGTATTATTATATATTGGTTATTTTATTGCAAGAATGGTAATGGGCTTTTTGAGAAAATGAAACTGCAGGGGCCCATTCAACTGTAATAAAACGTACCGAGTAAGAAATGCAAAAAAAAAAAACATAAAATAAAAAATGTGCTGGCTATGGGGTTCGAACCCATGCGCACTTATGTGCAGAAGATCTTAAGTCTTCCCCCTTAACCTCTCGGGCAAACCAGCGAATTGATAAGAATCAGGAAGCTTAAATATTTATAGCAAAATAAACAAAAACCGTAACACTTTTTTTTTTTGTTTTTTTTTGTTTAGGGAGTGTTTTGGGATTGATTATTCAAAACAAATTACGCGTTTTGGAAAAGCAAGGGTAGAGCTGCTTATAGCTTATTGCGTTTTGGTAGCCTAAAAACCTGATTATCTGCGTTTTCAAAACGCAATACCAAACACCCTCTTAATTATGTTTGTATATAAAGATGTGTAATGTGTTGAATACATACTGGGTTTCAAATTAGAAACTACAATAACCATATAAACACTTATTATACCACTTTTATTAAAAGATTTAGAGATTAAATAGGATGAGTAGAATAACTTCATTACTAGTTACGTTATACATAATTATCTATCTATATCTATACATATAATAAACCAAAGCCATTTTAATGACATGTCACTCAAAGAGCATTCTCTTCCTTGAGTGTGTCATGTGTCATCTCATGTGGCATTGAGATATTTTAGGAAAAAAAGAATTTAAAAACAAAATTGGATTTTTCACCCTCATGTTTCCTCCCATAATTTTTAAACGTTAATATATTATTTAATATACGAGATTTTTTAAAGAAAAATATTACACCAAATTAATGAGCGTTTTATTATCTTTCCAACGAGTATCATAGTGCTATATAAAAAACAGAGAAATTTTTTTTGTGGGGTTTTGTAAAAAACATAAAGTGTTCAGGTAAATCATTAATCATGTATAGGCAAGTCACTAATTATGTTCAAATCAGTAAATATGATTTTTTTTTCAACCAGAGCCGAATAGGTTAATAGAGTTATACGTTGTTTTAAGTTAGAGATCAATATTAGTATGTTAGAGTTGTACATTTGTTTAGTCTTTAGGATATGTGGTAATATTAGAGTTACATTAAAGTTCTACATTCTTTTAGGTTTAATGTTAGAATTGGAGTTGTACATTGTTTTAGGTTAGATATTAATATTAGAGCTATATATCAATCTATTTCATATGTAAAATTGATGTATCATATTAAATTTTTCAACCCGGGACGCTCCCGGGGTATAATCTAGTATACGATATACACCAAATCAATTAGCAAATCCCTCTGAGAATTGATTTGAAACTAGGATCGGACAAGCAGGTTGGGAATCGACTATCTTGCTTATTCATTATTGGCGGAGCCACATACTCTGCAACGGTGTCACCCGACACCATTTAAATTTAGCAACACAATTTTTTTTCTTTTGTAAATCTTTAAAACACAAAAATATAAAAACGATAAAAGTTGTTTTTCAAAATAAAACATTTATTGTCTATTGTAGATATTAACCTAATTGCGCTTCGTCCAATAAGATTAGGGGTACATTATGGTAACACACGTATGATAAAAGGTTATTCGCCTTATTTTAACGGCATGACATTGAAAACTCAACCATATTTTTGTAGCTGTTATATGAGTCTCCATCTCCTGTCGAAGACTGTCTAAATCCATCCAATTATTCTAATATTTCATTGAATATAATTATTAGTTTACAATCAGATGACGAATATATGTTAACTGTTTTTTTCTGTAAACATATCCGCATGATTTTTAAGGATCCATTATTCCATTTAGAATAATTTCGTCCATGACTTAAAGATAAAGAATAATTAATAACGCCATCATTTCAACCATAAATGGATAATATATAAGGTTGCTTCTTCTATATTATTTATATATTTTTTTAACATTAAAAAACATGAAACAAAACAAAAGCCGGCCTAATCCGGCAGTCGTGTAACGCCAACGAACTTTCTTCACCTTTTCTCGGTTACTTCAATGTTCCAAACGATCCTCGAAACGGTTACTAGGTGTCAAACTAAATAAATATCAATTATTCAAAGAAATTTGACTAGGTATTAATATTCGATTTTTTTTTTTTACCAATAAATGTCTAATACATAATCAATTTTAAATTGAGAACGTTAGGGACAGGGGGAAGCATAGTGGAGGCCTGGTGGTGCCTCGGCCCTCGTCGTATTTTGGTGTAGTGATGAAATTTTTCGATTTTCGTAGGCAATTTTTATATGAATTAAGTCCGGCCCCAACCGATTTGATCTTCCGGCCCTTACCAATCGGAAAAAAGTGTCCGTCCTCCGCCGATTCGATCTCCAAGCTTCGCCACTGGTTAGGGACCATAATAAAAACTTGCGTGTAGTGTTATGAGATATAAAGGAATTGCGAGAAAGAGAGCAGATTATATGATCAAATAACTGTTTTATGTATTACAAAAAAAAAAGAAAAAAAAGTGGCTAATCAAGCTCAATAAGTGATGATGTATTTGCCAATGGGGTGGTGGTCCATTGGTAAAGGTAAAGCCTTTAAAACATCTAGGTTGTGGGAGGTCGGGTCAAGTCCCAAAGACCACAAGAATTAAAAAGAAATTAACCTTTAAAAAAAAGTGATGTATTTATATGTTGATTCAACTACATCAATAGTAATTTCTAGTTTAGAAACCATGTTACTCATTGACATGATCATTTATCAAATCCTTCTAAACCAACTCAAAGACATATTCATTTCCCACTCTCCTATAAAACATGTTAGCAATTGACAATAAAAGTTTTTTTTTTTTTAATAATTCAAGTTTTTTTTGAAACTTATTAAAACTATAACAAACATTAAAAATACCGTGAATAAAAATTGTAACTGAACACTAAAATAAAATATCATATTATTCAACATTTTCTTGAATTATTTTACAAAATGTTGTAAGGTATGTGAAATAAGTAGCATATTGTGTAATTAGTATATGTGATAAATTAGACTATATATTGAATCTTTTAATTATTTTTTTTGTTTTCTACAAAAGGTTTAATGAATACAGGTGGTAATAAAGTATCTAAGATCCAAATAAAATAATACACAAATTATGTAATTTATTAAGTCACTAATAAAATAATAATAATAATTAAGACAAACAATAAAGGTTACAATGTTACATGAATACAGGTTATATAAAGTCACTAAAATTCCTAACAATACTAACGCACCATCACCTTATTTTCCCTCTTCATACACTCTACTTACTAAGAACCACCGGAAAAAAAAAAACCATGACGGTGTTCAATGGCCGGACAACCGGCGAATCAACCGCGGGTGGAGGATATCTAGCGGCGAAACAAGTGTTTCCGGTTGAAGATTACCAGGAGAAAATATCACAACGCCTTATTGAAGCAGCACATTCTAATGATCTAAAACTCGCACTCGAATGCTTAGCTGATCCGTTTGTTGATGTGAATTTCGTTGGAACCGTGTGCTTGAATTCGAAGAAAACAGAAATCGTGTTGCATGATGAGTCTCCGAGTGAGGTTATAGTCGAATTTGAGGAGTTTAAGACGGATGTTACTGCTTTGTTTCTTGCTGCTCATGCTGGAAATGTGACGCTTGTTCGAAAACTACTGGTAATTTATATTTGAAACGTAGATAAAAATAAGCACATAAGAATCACACAGTTTTAATCATCCATCCACTAAAATGATTGATTGAGTGTTTTTTTTTTTTTTTTTTTTTTTTTAATGATGGTTTGAAAATCTGAATTTTGAATTATCGACCAATTTCGCTGATTTAATGCCTAATTAAATGATTAATCATAACGTATAATTAGTCAAAATGCCATTTAATTTTCATAAACAAACCTCACATGTTTCATTTACATAAAAAAAAAAATTAAAATAAAAAAAAATATCTTTTTATATTGTTGTTTTCTTAAAATAGTACAATGTGACATCTAATTATTTTAGAATTATAAATACAACATTTTTTTAACTGTGTTTGGTGGATCTAGGGGGTTCTTTGGGTTTTAGAAACCCCCTCTGTTTGAAAAAAATAAAAAAAATTAGTCAAATTTAGTGAAAATTTTCGAAAGGAATCCCATGGAAATAATTCCTGAATCCGTCACTGTTTCTCTACATTTTTTAGCTAATGTGTGACACGGCAATTTGTCATCAAGTAGGATTTGATTTTATGTTTTTAAGTTGATATTAACTAATAATATAACCTAAATTATTGAAAGACTGAAAGTTGTGTTTGAGATTGCTTATTTTAGCTCATTTTAGAAAGAGAAACATTTATAGGGAGACATTTTTCGACTTGTAAACCATAATTATAAGTAGAAAATATGCCTTGCAACCACCTCTTAGTTACATAGTTTGTGAAAAAAAAAAAAAAAAAAAAAAAAAACACTAGGATTATCGACTCAAGTCGGGTTTGGAATTCAATTAATATGAAATTTCTATGGAAGTCGAATATTCTAATTTCCGGAAATTGTAAAACTAAATTGCAGACTTATGGGGCGAACGTTAACAAAAAATTATTTCGTGGGTACGCGACCACAGCGGCAGCAAGAGGAAGCCATGTTGAGATACTAGAGTTGTTAATTGAAGGTGGAGCATCTAAGTTGGCTTGTGAAGAGGCTTTGCTTGAAGCTAGCCATATTGGTCTAGCCAAGGTGGCTAAAGCTCTAATGGCATCCGAGCTCATTCGCCCTAACATCGCGATCCATGCCTTGGTCAACGCATCATGCAGAGGGTTTGTTGATGTTGTTGACACACTTTTGAAGGTACATATTATGCCACCACTATATGTCTATATTTAATGAATTTTATCCTACTTGTATTGTAGTGTTACTAGAACACCATATGTACACTATAGGCCTATAGTACAAATAAAATGTAGAAAAAATGCATGACAAGAAAACTAAGATATAATTTAATTTAGATATTATTGAACTAAGTTGGAATACATGGAGTGTATCTCTGTTGACGATTTTCTTCTTTTTGCCATTTACAAATATGACAAACCAAAAATACAAAAGCCTGTTACCTTAACTATAAAACAGTAGTTACAAAAGCTGTGTCACATTTACAAATATGAAAATCGAATATTTTAGGAGGGGAAATAATTAACTTTTTAAGTATATGTATAAATGATCTTAGCATGGAGAAATATGTAAATGGCCCAAAGAACCTAAAATATATATAAAGAAAAAAGTTCAGTTAGCGATTCAAAAAGGTTAGGGACGAAGCTTGTTGCTCGTTACCCATTATCCAGATGTAAGTTGGTTTTAATTGTGGAATCATAATACGCAATCATGGTTTCTTTTGTAAATTTTTAAAAAATTGTTTTTCTTTCGGCAAACTCATTCCGAGACATACTTTTAAATCTACAAATTGTCCACCATGAGACCTAAACCTATAATCTTATTGGAGGGACATATTTCCATTATACATTGATACCGCTAGCTAACACGCATTTGGCTAAAAAACGTTTTGTTAAAAGATTGATTACCTCAAATGCAAATCCAACCAAAATTACCTAACTTGACATTTTGTATTTATATAGAAATGTATTACCTTAAATTCAAATCCAACCAAAGTTACCTAACTTTTGTATGGTCGTTTGCTAGAAAGGTTGTTGTTTTGTGTTAATAAAATTAGCCCCTGGTTTCTCCAAAAAATAAATTAAAAATGCAAATCCAACCAAATTTACCTAACTTTTTTATATATAATTTAGCACACTGATTATATATTATTATGATGTTTAAAACAATATAATTACTTGTATATATATGTTTCTATGTTTGGTGGCAGTGTGGGGTAGACATAAATGGAACTGCCAGAGTTTTGGTTCGGTCATCCAAGCCTTTTCTACACGCTGATGTTAGTTGTAACGCGCTTGTTGCTGCTACAGTTAATCGCCACATCCCCCTTGTTCGCCTTCTTTTACAGGTTCACTATTACTTCTCTTAACACTTAACCCAACATGGGTAGGTTAATTGGTTCGGTTAAGGTCGGACCATATAAAAAATTTGCTATGCATTGTTGGAACCAAAACTTAATTCTTTGTCGAGTGGTGATCATAAGGCTCTCTTTCTCATCATGTACAACGTACTAGAGGATCAAAAACATGTTTTTTTTCTAGAAAATTCTCAGTTTTATAAATAAAATTAACAAAAACTTGTAGCGAGTGTATGTCATGGATTAAAAGTTAATTATTTAAGAAAAACCATTGGCGCCTTTACTCGACTAAACTCCATGTTATCAAAACCAAACCAAACCAGACTAGACTCGTGGGTTGCGCCAGAAATCATCTACACAATCCGTCTAATATTTTTAGCCAAATAGGCAGTGCTATAGCGGTATTCAGATGACTTTCTCTACAAGAGGTCAGTGGTTGGGGTCTCGTTCATGACAAAATATCATGCACGAGCCAGGGGTTTACCATAGTGGGCCTTTGGGCGGGGGGTTTTCCCTAGAAATGGTGACAAGTCAGGTCACCAGTGTTGTCAGCAATCATAGGCGTGGATAGCTTTTTGTCTATGGGTGTACTGGATGACCGGTCATTATTGTATGTTAAAAGACATAGTATTTTGAACCGTCTATGTTTGGGCCAATCAGTTACCACTTAGACTGACTGGACCTAACAAACCGGACCTAGTGCTTCCGGGCTTTATTTTTAATTCGTTACAATCTTCATATTTTGTTACACCCAAGTCCCAATACATAAATCATTTCACACTATGTTTTGATTGTTTTAGACCTCATTATATTTTTTAAACCAATATGATGATTTGTTAAATCACCGGTACGGTTGAAAACATTGATTAAATATTTTTTTCGTACAAAAGAATTCGGACCATATTAACTGTTGTTTTTTAACTAGGCGGGTGCGAGAACCGACACCAAGGTGAGCCTAGGCGCATGGTCATGGGACCAGACCACAGGAGAAGAGTTTCGAGTTGGTGCCGGTTTAGCCGAGCCATATAGCATCACATGGTGCGCGGTCGAGTATTATGACGAAACCGGTTCGATCCTAAACATGCTTCTACAACATGTCTCACCCAACATTCCTCATTTTGGAAGGACACTCATCCATCATGCCATCCTTTGTGCAAATCTAAAAGCAATTGAGGTGTTACTAAACCGCGGTGCGGACCCCGAGTTCCCTATCCAAGGAACCGGATCGCGGTTAATCCATTTGGCTGCTCGGCGAGGTTATTACACCGTGTTGAACCACTTGGTCAATGCGGGTTGTAACCTTGATTCGAAAACTGAAGGGGGTGAAACCGCATTGATGATATGTGCAAGGTGTAAACATGTGGATTGTCTAAAGTTATTGGCGCGGTCTGGGGCGGATTTTGGTTTGGTTAATATGGCTAACCAATGTGTTCAGTCGATTGCGGGTTTGGTTAGATGGACACTAGGGTTAAGACAAGCTATTTTAGACGTGGTTCGGGCTGGGACGATTCTTTACTCGTCCGACACTTCTATATTCTCTACTTTGATGTTTGTGACACGAATAAATGATGTTGAGTCTTTGGAAAAGATCGTTGACCAAACGGGTGTCATTGACCTTAACGAACAAGATGAAAACGGGTACTCAGCGGTTATGGTTGCGGTTATAAACGGCCACGTGGACGCCTTTCGGTTGCTGGTTTTCGCAGGAGCGGATGTGAATCTTGAGAACAAGTATGGTGAAACAGCAATTAGCTTGTCAAAAGCAACTGTAAATTGTGGTGATTTTGAGAAAGTTATACTTGAATATGCACTTACAAAATCCACCCCGAACTCTCGGAATGTTACATTTTACACCCTCCACCGAGCGGCTTCAAAAGGCGATTACGACACCGTTGAGGCATTAACCAATGGTGAAAATGACGTAAATGCCCATGACAGCGACGGATACACACCCCTTATGCTAGCCGCAAGAGGTGGGCACGGGAGAATATGCGAGCTTTTGATCTCAAAAGGAGCGATTTGTGACATTGAGAATGCAAGACACGAAACTGCCCTTATGTTAGCCCGTGAACACGGTGTAGGGAATGACGCCGAACGGGTTCTATTAGACCACTTGGCTCGTGGGCTCGTGTTGGGTGGGGGTCGGGTCAAGAAGCATTGTAAAGGGGGTAAAGGATGTCCGCATACCAAACAACTAGTTATGGTTGAGGGTAATGGTTTATTGAGGTGGGGGAAATCGAGCAGGCGGAACGTGGTGTGTAAGTGGGCGGAGGTGGGGCCCAGCGCGTCGTTTAGGTTCCACCGAAGGAAGAAGGCGGACCGCGATGAAGCGGGTTTGTTTCGGGTGGTTACGACTAGGAACAAGGAGGTGCATTTTGTGTGTGAGGGTGGTGTTGAGATGGCTGAGTTATGGGTTCGAGGGATTGAACTTGTGACACGAGAGGCAATTTTCAGGAAGTGATTTTTCAATAGTTTATTAATTATACTCTACATGTATTTAACTTAGCTGAAAATATAACATATAATTAAAACATGTTAAACTGCGAAATTTACAAAATGTGTTAGATCGTATTTTTATATAAATTGTTGTGGAATTGTGTAACATCTATCTTTATCTTGTAACTTGTAAGGAATGAGATCAAGTCCTCATTCACATATTGTGTGCTTCAAAATCCACATATATCACATGGGTGAGATCATAGTTGTTAGTAAATCAATGAGCGAAGCTTTGTTGGGGCCTGGGCCCTGTGTAGTATCCATGGGCGAAGCTTTACCCACTGTTTTTATCGGTTGTGAAAATTTACGCGTTTACGTCCGAATATTTTATACTTACTCAGTATGGCCCCTTCTGTTTTAAATTTTAAGGGTCATGTCACTTCCAGCCCCAGCGTAAGTTTTTTTTTCAAGTTCTGCTATTAGACTACTCGGAGTGGTGAGGGGGGAAAGAGGGGGATGAAGCGTCATGTGGCACTTGTGGAACCCATGTAGGGGGAAAAATAGTGGGGAGTGAAAGGGGGGAAGGAAATAATATTATATTGTATTAAAGTTAAAAAAAAAATTAAAAAAAAAAAAACCTGACCAATCAAAAGGTGACACCTCACACCCAAGCCCCGCCCCACGCCAGCCCTCTTCTCCACGCCAAGCCCTTCCCGCCCCTCTTCATGCCCCCTTGGCGGCGGTGTTCAAGCCCCTCCAAGCCCCTTCCACGCCACCACTCCGAGCAGCCTTATATATCTCATACGAATATTGGGATCCCCGATAAGGGAACCCTTGGAGAGTCGTCTTAAAAAAAGGAAGCTGTGTCTTTTCTAGGTTTTATTTACCAAGGCACAACATAACACATCTACTTATTGTATCAGAATTTAACATGCTATTCATATCAATGGTGGTTGAACACCTAATAATCAACCAAAATTTATTTTACGTAATCCAACACAATTAACAAGTAAACGACCTGGTGATGAGTTTTATCATATTTACATGACCAATTAAACCCCGATTTTCAAAATCAATTATCGACATCAATTAGGTCATGCTCAAACCCATGATAGCGGATTTGAGTTTCATTTGCTTATCTTTAACGCAACCCAACTGATTCGAGAAAAGAATATGTAGTGTACAACCTCTAAAAGCCGTTTTATCAAACAGTTATGCATGACTTCGTAACAAGGAAAACATGTTGATAGAATTGTCTATGGCATACAACACTCGTCTCATAATCTATTGTTCTTGATATCGTGACGTTAAACATGTTAGAGAAATATTGTGGATATTGTGGATTTATCGCGTGTATTATTATTTTTATAGTTCTTGAAGGTTTACTGGAGGGATTATAATGAAAAGGAAAGATGATAGTGCAGAAGTTCTCAAGCCAAGGCTCAAGGCTGCAGCTTTTCACTAGCAAACTAAACCATTAAGCAGTAGCATTCGAGAAACAAGTGCTTATGTGGAAAACACATATATACTAAAATGACAACTAATATATCACCTTACTTATTTTTGAAAAATCCGCAAAAACAATGACGGCCACATGTTGGAAAGGTCATCGTTCGCTGCTACAATGGGTGAAAAGAATCTACCCTTGGTTACTGTAGGTTACAGACTACTACAGCAAGAAGGATGAGGTTGCAAAGCTTACTGCACATAGTTTTATCCTAGTAATCCATGGTCTGATTTTTATTTAAGTTATTTGAATGTTGTTTGTAATTTGATACATTATCGGGTCGGCTTATCTCTCTTTATTTGCTACATCCTCATACCCGTCAACGGCTAAACACTACTTAAAGCTTAGAAGTGATACCCGAAAGAGCCATCTTGATCAACTCTTTCCTCAATATCTTCCCAGTAGCATTTTTGGGAATTGAATCAATGAAACAAACTCTTCTGAGTTTCTTGTATGGCGCAACCTGATTCAATATCCATTTAGCGCGGTTTTGTTTCTAAATTCAGAGAAACTTGTGAAATAAAAGTACCTGTTTTGCCACATAATCTTTCACTTGTGTTTCGTTAATAGCGCTTCCTTTTCTTGTAACCACAAACCCAATCGGTACTTGCCCTGCCAACTCATCTGGATACCTGCAAAATCAAACAAGTCGTGTTCAGACATTTAGCGTATACATAAAAATCTCACACTTCTGTGTTTGTATGCATAGTAGAAAGGTTGTTTAACAGGTATACGAGGGTTCATGCGTTTGGATACACAGATTGACCCATGTAACCGTTCAACCCAAACACATGTTTTACATGTGAATTGAGTTGAAATTGCCACTTCTAACGATTAAGGGGTGAAATGCATACGGAATCACTGCTGCTTCAATAATGTCAGGATGCGATTGTAGAATGTGTTCCAATTCGGCTGGTGGTACCTATATGCAATCTAATTAGTTTAGATACATTCGTGCAAAAAACGAAAGTATATCTTTATGGTATTAACCTGTATTTTTATTCAAACAGTTAGATTATAAGTGAAATAATATGATTTTTTTAACACAATGACACTAGTTTTTTTAAAAGATGAAAAAAAGGACAAAAAAGTGTTATGAGTAAACACAACAGGCCTGGCCTGTACGACCGATCCCCAACCTTCATGCCCCGCCTGTGTTCGCCACCTGTTTTAGCTACAAAGGTTTGAATGCACAAACTTACCTGATAACCTTTATACTTGATCAGCTCTTTTAACCGATCCACAACGAATAAGAATCCTTCATTGTCAAAGTAACAAAGGTCGCCTGTTCTTAGCCATCCATCCGAGTCAACCATTGTATCGACAACTTCTTTATCATCAACATACCCTGATCACCAAAATCAAAACCACCCCTTCACTTTAATCCAAACTTTCTTACATACTAAAATTTTAATACAAGTTGTGCGATGAGCGACGGTTGACAGGTCAAACACTACTCTTCGCACACCTTTGGTTGCACTTGCGACACTTTTTACAATACAAGGTTGCAGTTGGACTTAAACATTGAAATTATGAAAACATAAAGGTTTACCTTTCATAACGAATGGGCCTCTAACCCATAGTTCACCACGGCTCATGGGAGGCAACGCAGCCCCGGTATTCGGGTCAACTATCTTTGCTTCACAATTAGATATCAACCGCCCTACGGTGCCTACTACTGTGCTCTCATACGGACCTGCAATTCGTGCCACTCCACCTGTAGTTTCAGTCAACCCATACGCCTGAAGACCATCAACCAACCATGTGCTAGTAGCATTAGTTCATTGATCAAGAATCCTAACAAGAAATAAAAGACCCAATAAAAGTTTCAACCATACATGACATTACAGATCCACTTATAAACATTTTTTTTATCTAGATTCAATGTAGGTAGCTTGTTTCTAAAATGCGCGCCTCAAGCGCGCAAGACGATCAGAAAAAAATGATGGGCAAAAGCTCTCGCCTCACGCCTCAGTTACCTAAACGCCGCTTTGAACTGCCTCACGCCTCGGCTTTTGTAACAAACTTTTAAAAACTATAAATATCAATTAAATATTCTAAAAACAGAAATAAAACAGAAGTATGTGCTTTTGATACTGTTAAGCAGCAAAATCGAAAAAACAAACATACTGATAATATAACTAATAGAAACTTGCCACGTAAGATGTCACGCATGACGCAACTAAACTAACCTGCACTAATGACACATTAGGAAACCGTCTCTTAAACTTATTAATCACGGCCAATGTAAGCGGTGCCCCGCCACATAAAACAGTTTCCACAGACCTCCAATTGGTTCCATTAGCCAAACCTTTATTACTTTCATCAACCAAAGCCACGACTACTGGCGGTGCTAACGGTAGATGAGTAACGCTAAACTCCTCAATGGACCGCAGCATCAACCGCATATCAAACCTTCCAATAGACACCAAACTATCCCCAAGTGCCACTGTCCTGAGGCAGAGACAGAAGCCATACACATGAAAGTATGGCACTGTGCTAAGGTACACAGCTGGAGAAGACCTGGTTTGATGTCCAGCCATTGCTCCAGCAATTGTTGATATTAAATTCCTATGTGTTAGTTTCACTCCTTTGATCTTTCCTGTAGTACCTGGCAAAGGCGCAAATCGATTAGAACCGAAACAACAACAACAAAAAAAAAAAAAAAAAAAAAAAAACAAGATTGAACGAACTCGCTTGACTCGTTCTTTTTTATTTTAAACCAAAACACTAGACTCGTTTTTTATTATATACACCAAAACACTAGACTCGTTTTTTTTTTATTATTTATTATTATATTATTATTATTATTATTATTATTATTATTATTATTATTATTATTATTATTATTATACACCGAAACACTAGACTCTAGGTGTTAGGACAGGAGGCGGTCAGGGTTCAATCCCCATGAAACGCAAATATTTAGCCGTTTAAAAAAATAAAAGTAAACGATAACAAATTCCTATGTGTCACTATGACAAAGGCGCCGAACGATTAGAGCAAAATCAGCAAAACACTAGACTGAACAAACTCATTCGACTCGTTTTTTATTATAAACCAAAGCACTCAACTCAACTCATTATATTTTATTATAATTTATAATTATAAACTAATAGACTCAAAATACGACTATGGGTATGTTTGGCAAAACTAACTGTTGGCCGTTAGCTATGGCTGTAGCTTTTTAAATATATTTTGAAGAGCAGCAGGAGCTCTTAATAAAATGTATAAAATGACCAAAATGGACATTAACTAAAAGTTTGTATACATGTTTTTTTTATAATAGAATGCGTATTTGTGTCATTTACTCATTAAAAGCTTGTAACTAATAGGATCTTTTTCCTAAACGTTAGTACTAGTAGCTTTTCAATATATAGTTTTTTCTCTTAACCTAAAAGCTTCAGACTCCTTCAAACAAACAACATTTTTTATTGAGTATGAGTTTTTTTTTTAAAACTTGAATCTTGAAGCTCATAAAACTTTTTGCCAAACATACCCTAAGTAAAACTATATAAAAAAAAAAACAACTTTTTAGTTTTTAAATAAATAATCGAACTAAAAGGTAAAAGACATTTATACCCCTAACTAATTATTATTATTATTATTATTATTATTATTATTATTATTATTATTATTTTTAATAGTTAAATGAGCTCCTGTTATATCCAACGACCACCTGACGAGTACAAAATCGCCGCAGTATCCGACTGCGATACATCAACACTCGTCTCAACATCATTCGATACACCACTCATCATCGACTCGAACTCATCCGACTCAATGACAACAATCCGGTTCGTAAACCGGCTTCTTTCACCTTCTCCACCACCTCACACGTAACAAACGCAACAACCGGCTTACACAACCGTATCACATTAAAAATCTCTTCAATCGAACTAGCAGGATTGATAGGAGAGACAACGACACCAATCGAAAACAAAGAGAGGTATAGAACAGGTACATAAGAACAGTTTGAAGAAATAATAAGAGCAGAGTGATGGTTAGACTTAGAGAGAGATAAGTGACGGAGAGAGAGGGAGAGGTTATTAATGAGTGATGGAAGGGTTGAGTATGGGATGGTTAGGTTTGAGGTAGTTGTGGAGTCTATGAATGATGATGATGACGTGGCAGTGGTGGTGGTGGTGGTGGTTTGGAGGAGAGAGAAGATGAAGGTGGTGAGGGATAAGGAAGAGGAAGGTGAAGGGAGAGGTGAGGGTGGTCTGAGGCTGTGGAAGGTTAGGGTTTTGGAACAGAAACCGTTATTTGGATTGGTTGATGAATTAGGATTAGGATTAGGATTTGAAGTTGGCATTTTGTTTGTTTGGGAGGTAATGTTATGTGTGGGTGGAGTTTGAGGTTAATATTAAGTATGGGAGTTGAGACAAATGGGAGAATCTAATGAAGGTTGAAGCATATGATTCTCTTGTATTGTTGTAAGTTGTAACTATGGGGAGTAGGGACGAATTGTTTAACCGTTTTTGAATAATTTATTTATGATTAAATACCAAAGAGCGAAAAGTGGTGAAGGTATGATTATTGATAGTGTTCGGGTAGGGGGCACTATAGTAATTACCTTAGACTAAGGGGGTGTGGGTCGGGAAAATGGATTGGTGAGGTGACATGGATGTCCCCCCCCCCCCCCCCCCGAAGGTTGATCGGCACAACCGGTGGCATTACACCGATCTCACCGATGATATAATACTATGATTTCTTTTTTGTCTTTTCCTATACTAATATTATATTATATATATATATAAGTTTTGTCTTTTTTCACTTTAAAAACTAATTAAAAAAAGAAAGGGGAAGGGGGAACCATTTCCCTTGTTTGGGAAGGGACAAGGGGAAATGACGTGGCGCTAGGGGGAAGGGTGACCACACCCCATAGCCTTAGTCTCGACTACTTCTGGAGTCTCACACTATAATGAACCAAAAGTACCTTAGAATCATTAAATTATTAACGGCACTTAAGGTATTTTGTCTAAATCTAATATTCAAATATAATTAAATTAAAAGTGTTACTACAAAACGTAATCCAAATTTAATTAGAAAATCGACTGGAAAACATAATTCAAAGTAAACTAATTTATGCCTTAAAATTTGTCAGGCTTAAACATAGTTAGAAGTTTGGCGAACTTCAAAAACAATAGTCGATTTGCATAATTTCTATTGTTATGTCTTCCCTTAGATAGGATTTTTAGCCATGTTAATTTTAAACATCTCTTCAAATCGTTAGCATACTCTTATGAGTTTCCTCCACTTACTCGATAATGCATTAAAAGTGCGGTGTGTTTCCCCTTATACCACACGATATTCGGCTTAACACATTATGCCAAAAGGGAGCCAGACCGTGTGACGTAGTTGATTCCATAACGCGTATCTGTAGAAAATCTAAGACGAATACCTCTCAATCTCTCTCGATAACAATACAAACACAATATACAACCAGAAACAAGAATATAGCGACAAAAACAGTGACCAAAATCTTATTAGTTTACCCAAACCTAAAAACACCCAACCAGACCCAATAAAGTTTCAGATAAACTCTGAAACTGAATGATATAAGATCGTTTACATCTGCTGATGAATATCAGCAGATGATTAAGAAAATAATACAAGATAATACACAAACACTTACGAAATACAAACCCTAATACAGAGAATGAGAGAGATGTGAAGTGTGTGTGTGAGAAATATCTGATCGAGAGAGAGTGAATGAATGGCTGAGAACCATCCAGCTACTTTATATACTGAGGCCAAAAAGCCTTGGGCTTCAAAGCCCATATAACAACCGAACTCCTTTGAATGTAAATGGGCTGACAACTGATATGGCCCACATAACCTTCTCAAAGCCCTGCAATAATAATAAACACTTGGACAAACAATATTAGCCCAATTTTAATCGTAACATTTGAATTACTAAAATTTAATCCTTTTTAACATGCCCCCATAATTCAAATGTTAAACAAGTCAATCATCCCCAACTTGTTACACATGTATTGATGCTGATCAATACTTAAACCTTTTGTAAAAACATCAGCAGTTTGTTCACTGGAAACAACCTTTTCAGTTTGAACAACACCACTAGAAATTTTCTCCCTTAGAAAATGAAGGTCTATTTCAAAGTGTTTTGTTTTCTCATGGAAAACAGGATTAGCTGCAATTGCAAGAGCAGCTTTACTATCACTATACAAGGTAACAGGCACAGGAATACAAATATTCAATTCTTTTAACAAGTTTTGAAGCCAAATCACTTCACAAGAAGCAGATCATAGTGCTCGATATTCAGCCTCGGCTGAAGATCTTGATACTGTGTTTTGCTTCTTACTTTTCCATGAGACTAATGATTCTCCAAGGAAAATACAGAACCCAGTTACTGATTTCCTAGTAACTAAACACTTAGCCCAATCAGCATCAGCAAATCCACTTAAACTCATTGTATGAGATTTCTTAAATAACAACCCCTTTTCAGGTGAGGATTTAAGATATCTCAAAAGTCTAAGAGCAATTTGAAGATGAAACTTAGTAGGCTTGTGCATAAACTGACTCAGGAACTGAACAGCATAGCTGATATCAGGCCTGGTCAAGAAAAATACAACAGTTTACCAATTAACTTTTGGTATCCTAACACATTGTCAAGAAAGACTTCAGTTTTAGACTTACCTGAAACAATATAACTTTGTTCAATAGGAGTACTTACAGGTTTACAACCCAAATACCCAAATTCATTAAGTAATTCTAAACAATACTTTCTTTGAGTTAAAGAAATTCCCTTTTCAGAATATAAAACTTCAATTCCTAAGAAATATTTAAGTTTACCAAGATCCTTAATTTGAAAATTGTTTTTTAGTAAACTCCTAACATAATTGATCTCAGTTTCACTATTCCCTGTAATAACAATATCATCTACATACACTAATAATGCAACAAACACACTGTTTTCATTCTTTATAAACAAAGAATGATCACAAAGACTCTGTTTAAATCCCATACTAAGCAGAACAGAAGTTAACTTCTCATTCCACTTTCTTGGAGCTTGTTTAAGTCCATATAAGGATTTAACAAGCTTACACACTTTATTCCCTTCTTTAGGATAATAACCCTCAGGAGGTGTCAAATAAACATCCTCTGATATTGACCCATAAAGAAAGGCATTGTTTATGTCCATTTGATATAATGGCCAATCATTTTGGACAGCCATACATATAAAGCATCTAACTGTTACCATTTTAACCACAGGTGAGAAGGTCTCACCAAAGTCAAGACCTTCTCTTTGGTTAAACCCTTTGGCAACAAGTCTGGCTTTATACCTTTCTATTGACCCATCAGCCTTGTATTTTATTTTGAAAACCCACTTGCAACCAATGGGTTTTCTATCCTTGGGCAGATCACTCATGACCCAAGTATTATTTTTGTACAAGGCTTCCATTTCCTGATTCATAGCTTCTACCCACTTGGGATCCTTAGAAGCTTCTGAATAGGAAGTGGGCTCAACAGATTTATTAAGACCAGAAACAAAACAATAGTTTTCATGAGACAAAAGAGAATAATTGACAACTTTCTCTACTCCATACTTAACTTTTCCTTCTATAACAAAATTATCAAAAAATTTTTGGTAAGACAGAGTTCCTATGAGACCTTCTAATACTATCAAATCTATTTCCCTCAGGAGTCAATGTCTCATCATGTGAACATTCACTACTGGAAGGGTCAGACTCTCTACAACCTGTACTACCAGGCTGCTGATCATGGTGATAATCAACCCCCCTGGCAGCTCTGGGAAAGTTATCCTTCCCTTGACCAGGTGATTGTTCATGAGCACCATTTGGTTCCCCTTCATCATTGGGAATATTATTATTATTATTACTATGATCATTTAAAGATGTTTCAGTGCTTGTAGTTTCATATAGATCAAAAAAGTTTAGATGATTTATATCATTAAAAACAACCTTTTCTTTATCAGTTTTAAAAGGAAAAATATTTTCATAGAATTTGACATCTCTTGAAAATTCAAATTCTTTTTATCTAAACTCCACAATTTATAACCCTTTTTAAAAGGTGAATAACCAACTAAAACACATTTATCTGACCTACTACACAGCTTATCAGATTCATTTAAAATAGTTTTGAAACACAAGCACCCAAAATTCCTTAAATGGTCTATAACAGGGGGGAAACCAAACATTTTCTCATAGGGACTCTTACCATTCAAGACAGAAGAAGGAAGCCTGTTTATTAAGTATGCAGCAGTCAGTACACACTCAGACCAGAAATTTAAAGGCACAGAACTCTGAAACAACAAAGCTCTTGCTATGTTTAATAAATGTCTATGCTTCCTCTCCACAACACCATTTTGTTGTGGAGTGTAAGCACAAGAGGTTTGATGAACAATTCTTTTAGGTGACAAAAGTTTGTCATTTGTTTATTAACAAATTCAGTTCCATTGTCACTTCTAAAGGTTCTAACAGTTTTCTTAAATTGAGTTTTTAACAATTCATAGAAAATCAGTATGTTTTCAAAAACTTCTCCCTTTCCTTTCAAAAGATAACACCATACTGCCATAGAGTAATCATCCACTATTGTTAGGAAGTACTTATACCCTTCCTTGCTTGTTACCCTATAAGGGCCCCAAACATCTAAGTGAATTAACTCTCCTAGTTCAGTAGTTTTGTGTTCACTAAGAGGAAAAGGAACTCTAACTTGTTTTGCTTTATGACATATTTCACAAAAACTGTTTTCTTTACATGACACATTCAAACCCTTTTTTAACACAGCAAGTACTTCATTAGAAGGATGACCTAACCTACTGTGCCATAGATTAGACTCACTTATACTATTGTAACACAGATTGACCATACTCACATTGTCACCAACAAAATACAATCCATCATGCTCTTTACCAGTCACCAGGACACTCCTGGACTTGGAATCCTGGACATAGCAAGCATGATCATCAAACAATACACTTAACTTGTTGTCCTTAGCTAACTTATGGACAGAAATCAAGTTTACACAGTACTCTGGGACATAGAAGACATCATTAAGAATGACATCATCTCCCAATTTGATGTCTCCAATTTTAACAACCTTAGCACTGGTGCCATTAGGATGTTTAACAGACATGTTATAACTGGAAACATCAAGACAATTGATCATATTCTCATCAGTGCTAACCATGTGTTGATTAGCACCAGAGTCCATGATCCATTTGAGTAACAGTGCAGTCTTGACTAAGTTAGAACAACTAGAAAAATTCCTAAAAATATCACAAACTTTGTTCAAAACAGAAGCATTAGAGAAACCATCAACAAGGACAGACTCACCTCCAACACTGGAAGGTTGAGGATCATTTGATGGTCTCTCACTAATAAGATTCATCAGCTTAGAGATCTGCTCAGAGGTAAAAGGCAGAGAAGCAGTAGCTGATACAGGACTTTTACTAGTCACATTAGCCTTAGCATTAAACACATTACCAGAACTAGTTGGTTTTCCAGGCTGGTTTGGAACTTTCTTCCTATAACCAGGAGGATACCCAACAAGTTCATAACATCTATCAACAGTGTGCCCTAACATATTACAATGTGTACATTTTAGATTTGGATTAGGACCCCTAACAGGTTTTCTTTTATTATCAACAGGTTGATTAGACCTAACAAAGAAGGATACATTTGATCCCTTTACACTAGAACTAGCTCCTCTATGTGACTCTTCTCTAGATATGATAGAGAAAGCAGTTTTGACACTAGGTAGAGGATCTTGCATCAAAAGATTAGATCTAACAGTTTGATAAACATCATCAAGTCCCATAAGAAATTGCATCAATTTTATTAGTGCATTAAAATCATTAAATTTTCCAAAGGCAGCACATGAACATGAAGGCAGTTGAACCATTGAGTCCAACTGCTTCCACATTGTGTTTAGCTTATGATAGTATTCTGAAACTGAACTACCACTTTGAGTTAATGAATTAATCTTTTGATGCAAACTAAACATAACTGATCCATCCACCTTATCATAGGTTTCCTTTAAATCAAGCCAAACATCTCTGGCCAGTTTAGAGAAAACCTGTCCTAGGAACAACTCTTCACTAACAGAATTGAGTAACCAAGTAAGTACTACTGAGTTACATCTATCCCATTGTTTACCTAAGACTTCATCAGTAACAGACCTAGTGACAGAACCATCTATGAAGCCATACTTATTTTTGGCTTCAAGGGCAAGCTTCATTGCACTTGCCCAAACAGAATAGTTATCAGTACCTTTAAGTTTGATACTGATAACAGACAATGTGCTAGTATCACTTGGGTGGATATACAAAGGATCACCAATATCTAATTTACTAATTAGAGTATTAGGATTCTCTGAACCTCCACCACCAGGATTAGTGAGGGCAACCCCATCACCAGGTTCACCCATGATATTAGCAACCAAAGACAATCAATACAGATAAACAAAAAACAACCAGTCAGATAGTCAGCAATAGCTGACAAAGACAAGAACAGATAATAAACCCTAATAGAACGAAGTCGTGTCAGTGTTCAGATAGTGGGTTCATCACTCATAGGTGCCCACCCAGATCTTAACACGGGAGTTCTTTATTAACTATATGTATAGTATAGACAAGACACAAAGAAACAAATAAACCACACAGACAAATACCAATCAAGAAGACAATCAACCAAGACACCACAGAGTTGGCCTAATACCGGTCCACCAAACCCGGTCAGTGGCCCTAGACACAACAAACAATACAAGAGAGCAAGAACGATCTCACAGTGAGGGGGAACCCAAGTTAGGGTTTCGCCAACTCACAACCAACACCTTCACTTAGGGTGTTGAGTTGTGAGAGCAACTGTAGCTATAATATTCCAATCCAAGAGCTCCAATAGATCAACAGCCAACACACGTTGACCAATTCAAACCTGTTCAATCAACAATAACCAAAATACAAGAATAATATGTGACACCCGACAAATTCTGATTAACAACGTTGTCTAGATTAAAGTCTACCTTAGCGAGTCACGCGTATATTATACTTAACTGGGATAGTTGAGTCGTGTTACGGTTCGGGAACTGTTAGTTTGGTATAGAGAATTATTAGATGTTAGTCTAGAGGTTCATTAGATGTCGGTCCTTAACCAAGTGTACAAGTGGTGACGATTCGTAGAATCGTCAGAGCATAGGGAACATACAAGTCTCGAGTCCCGGGAATTGGTGAACGAGTGTGAATATGTTTGTTTGCAAGTATTATGTGTTTACAATCATTATGTGACTTGTCGGTATATGAAAATGTGTTAACATATGTTAAAACGAGGTTTAAACGCGCAAAATACACGGAACCAACCCCTATAGGCGAATAGGGAGTCCTAATCGCCTATAGGGGGCGAATAGGAGGATCAATGGGGCGAATAGGCCCTATTCGCCTATACTGGGGGCGAATAGGATCCCTATTCGCCTGATAATGCTGCGTAATCGGCTATAACGTGCTGGACGACTAAAAACGCCTATAAATACAATACTTGACCTCCTAAACTTCATATTATTAACCCTAGTCGTCCCACAACTCGTCCCAACACACACACAACCTCTGGAACACGATTTTGGATCAAAACACACGATTTCAAGCCTATTCCATCAATCTATTACAAATCTAAGGTGTGGTTTTCATTCATGCAATCTTTAATAACGTTTTTATTAAATCCCTAATAGTCCAGACCTGTTATAAACGTAAATGTCTTCTGGAAATTCGTTATTAATTGTTGTTAATTGGATTCTAACTATTATGATTGTTGTATGTGGGTTATGATTAAAAGATAGGATTTTTATGATTCAAGAAGGATTAGTAACATGATATTAAGGTAGTTACAGATTAGTAATGATAGCATGTTGATGAAATCTGAGTAATTGTTCATTAGGGTTAGGGTTATGCATGTTAATGTGATGATTCATGCTATATGTGTTGTTTTTGGGATACATGGTTGCATGCAGGGCTGATAGAACGAGGTTAAACGAAGGATTTTGATTGAAATATGTTTGATATAGTTGTTTGATTGATATTTGATGTTTACACACGTTCTGGATTGGATTTGGAGTGTTAAACGCGCGAAAAACCGGAACAGCTGTGCTATAGGCGAATAGGAATCCTAATCCCCTATAGTATAGGCGATTAGCCTTCCTAAATGCCTGTTGACCCACGTAATCACTAGTTGACTTTTCCTAATCGCCTGTACTGCTGCTGTAAGTGTAATATAGCATTTCGGGACCCGATTTGACACCTAGGAACATGCTAGGAACCCCGTAACATATCTAATAACTTGGTAACATGTGATCGGAACTTATTTACGTGATACTTGAACTACGTGCTATAACTTGTTGGACTTTAACGTATGTTAAGTGTGTATTGCATGATTGTATGTTTGTGAGTACAAGTATAACACGGGAGTCTCGGGTCACCAATGGGATGTCGAGTCTTGTACTTTGGGTTAATTTAACAGTCACGGTGTTTTCAAACGAACTTGGTTATGGTCTGGACATCTAGGGACTAACTAACCTACGGGTTATTAGTCTAAGTACTTGTAACTGTCATATGTTAGGTCGCCGCTTTACGGGGCTAGCATAGCTTGCTGATATTACTCGTGTTTCGAAGTAACGCAACCTAAGGTGAGTTTACGGCCCCTCTTTTAACTGGTTTCACTTTTCGGGGGAGAAAACATGTGTTAAACTGATGTTTTGGTAACAACTGTCATACTATGGGTTTTCTATGGTTTACTATACGATCTCTGGAAGTCCCTGGGGAAACCATGAATGTGCGGGTTAGCACAATGGGGAAATGTGAATAGATCTATTGGGAGTGACCAACCCCGCTCGTCGGCTTGGAGGGCCGGGCGAGTGCATATTGTCTCAAACAGGAACTGGTTTACTATTCGGGCACAACATCTGGGTTACGAGTTAGTAATGGTTTTCCAATCGTAGATGTAACATAACATACGCCTAGCTAGCGTACCTTGGTTTGCAAATTGTTATAGTATGGACAGGTTGAACTTGGTACTTTGATTACAAAACCTGTAAACTCACCAGCATTTTTGTGCTGACGTAAACTCTTACATGTTTTCTCAGGTCGCTAAGGTAGCACAATGGAACTAGGGTGCACGCGTCTGCACGGCGTCTAGTTAGGATTGCATGGTTTTCAAACATTGAACAATTCGGTTTACGTTTGGATTATGTTTAATAAAAAGCTTCCGCTGTAACTGGAGATTTAAACTATGTTTTTGAAATTGCATATGTTAATTTAGACTTGTTTATTGTGATCGTTGGTTTGGATCCTGGTTTGTCATGCGCCTCGCGGTAAAACTCCGCAAGTGGATTTTGAGGGTGTGACAGATTGGTATCAGAGCCAGGTTATAGTGAACTAGGACTGCATGTAGAGTCTAGACTATAGCCGAGTCGCACACACTAGACGATCACTTAGTACTAAACATTTTGGTGGATTACTTATGGGCTTGTCGGGGTGTCTCTAAATCATCTGACCTTCCTATGTTACATCATCCGTTCTATCTTATGTCGGGTTACTTGCTTTCTAGGCAGTGTGGTATATTGGGGTAAATCGTGTACTTTTGAGATTTGTCCAAGGCTCGGACATCTCCCTTTCATACTCCAATGGAAACACTTGCCATAAACTACCGTAGCATTACGGTGTATAGCTAAGAGTCTATGTTCGGTGATTTGAACTTTGAACTAGGAGAACACTTGGAGGACCATGTAGAGCGGTTTATCATTTTGGGTGCACACAAAATCATAAACCGAAATGCATGAAAGCCCTAGTGAGCTCTGGGTTTGAATGGATAGTCCTGAGTTGGATCTAGCTTTGATCTTGTGAACGCTAATGGTTATCATTAGCTGTGAAACTAAATTTTCTCGTTCTTTCTGTCAGAAATCATGTCTGGTGTACGAGGAGGACGTGGAGGTGGTCGCAATGGTGGACGTGGTGGTGGCCGCGGTGGTGGTGGTGGTCGTGGAGGTGTAAACCTATCACAGGAAGATCTGAACAACTTGCTGCAAGCTGCCTTTCAGTTAGGGCACAATGGTGGTGGTAAGTAGATTTATTCACTTTTGCCGCATTGATGAATCTTGTTTATATACTTCGTGGTTCCTCATGCGTTTCATTTCAGGTGGTCCTGTTAACCCACCCCCACCCATGTGTACCTACAAGATGTTTCGGGACTGTAAGCCCCAGGAATTCTCCGGCACTGAGGGTGCGGTGAGCGTGCTTAGGTGGCTGGAAAAGGTGGAGTCAGTGTTTCTGATGTGTAACTGTCTCCCAAAGGATCGAGTCAAGTACGCTGCTGCGTTATTCCAGGATGTTGCTTTGACCTGGTGGAACAATATCACCCAGAATATGGGTATAGGGGAGGCGTATGCTATGCCTTGGGAAAATTTTGTGCAACTGCTGAAGCGAGAGTACTGTCCAAGGGAAGAGGTGCAGAAGTTAGAGCACGAGGTGTGGAACCTCAAGATGACTGGGTCCGAAATTGAAAAGTATACGGTAAGGCGTAATGAGTTGGCAGTACTGTGTCATGATCTGCATGTGCCAGAGTACAGGAGGATTGAACACTATGTCTCAGGGTTAGTACCAGAGATCCCAGGGTTGGTGGCTGCGGGAAATCATCCTACATACTCAGAGGTGGTCCGATCGGCTCACAGGATGACAAACTTGAAGGTGAATGAGGATATTTTGCCTGCTAAGGGTTTGACTGTCAAGGCCCCGGAGAATAACAAGCGTAAGTGGGATAATGAGGGGAAAGGATCTGTGCCAGCACAACAGGGTAAGAGATTTGATAGCGGGGGTTCTTCTTCTTCTTCTGGTAACAAACAGGGTGGTTATGCGGGGAAATTGCCTAAATGCAACAAGTGTGGGCGTCATCATCAGGGGGACTGCGACCGTAATCGTTGTCATCGTTGTCAGCGACTGGGGCATTTTGCTAAAGACTGTCGGGCGACACTCCCATCGACCCAAGCTCCAACTACTAACTCGGCTCCTACTACTCAAGGAACTACGGGAAGACAGGGATGTTACAACTGTGGAGAGACTGGTCATTACAAGAAGGATTGCCCGAAACTGAAGCAGGGCGGGAACAACGGTAACGGGAACAACGGGGCGGTGGCAGGAATGCACGTGCCTTCGTCATTGGAGCCGCAGAGGCTAGGCACGATCCTGACACAGTTACCGGTACGTTCCTTCTCAATAATCGCTCTGTTAGTGTTTTATTTGATTCCGGTGCCGATAAAAGTTTTATATCCATGGAAGTTAGTCGACTGCTAGATATAGTACCCGTACCATTAGAGGCTAAGTATATAATTGAGTTGGCTGACGGTAAAAAGATTGAAGCTACTTGTATCCTTCGGGAGTGTCAACTAGAGTTGTCGGGTTTGTCGTTCCCCATCGACCTTATGCCGGTACCTTTGGGTAGTTTTGACGTTGTGGTAGGCATGGATTGGTTGTCTTTGTATCGCGCGGAGATCGTTTGTTACGACAAGATTATTCGAATTCCTCTCCCTGATGGAGAATTCTGTGACACCTGGCAAATTCGGGTTAACAACGTTGTCTAGATGAAAGTCTACCTTAGCGAGTCACGCGTATATTTTACTTAACTGGGTTAGTTAAGTCGGGTTATGGTTCGGGAACTATTAGTTAGTCTAGAAGATCATTGGATGTTGGTCTAGAGGTTCATTAGATGTCGGTCCTTAACCAAGTGTACAAACGGTGACGATCGGTGGGATCGTCAGGGCATACGGAACATACGAGTCTCGAGTCCCGGGAATTGGTGAACGAGTGTAAATATGTGTATTTACTTGTGTTATGTGTTTACAATCATTATGTGACTTGTCGGTACATGAATATGCATTAACATATGTTAAAACGGGGTTTAACGCGCAAAACACACAAAAGGAACCCCTACAGGCGATTAGGAAGCCTAATCGCCCATAGGGGAGGCGAGTAGGGCACATTAGACACGAGTAGGAGGCTACTCGTGTGTACATAGGGGCGATTAGGCCCAATCTCATGCGATTAGCAGCCCTAATCGCATGTAGCTGCTGCATACTCGCCAATAACGTGCTGGACGACTAGAAACGCCTATAAATACAATACTTAACCTCCTAAACTCCCTAATATCAACCCTAGTCGTCCCATAACCGCCCCAAACACTGAAACAACCTCTGGGAGGCGATTTTGATCAAAAACACAAGGTTTCAAGGTCTAACCATCATCCTTTTACAATTCCAAGGTTTGATTCTCATCCATAACACTTTGTAAACGTTTTTAATCAATCCCTAATGGTCCAGACCTGTTCATAAACGAAAAAGATTTCTGAAAATCGTCAATAAGAGTTATTAATCGGATTTTAACTAATAAACATGCGTTGTGGGTATGTATGATTAGAAAGATAGGATTTTTATGAATCTTGATGATGTTTTGATGTGTTATCATGCTAGGTCAGAATTAATATTGTTATTATAATGATAGAAATCTCAGTAATTGGATAATAGGATTATGATTACATGCGTTAATTGAATGTTGCATGCTATGTGTATGTGTTTGGATTGCTTTGGTTGCATGCAGGACTGATTTTACGAGGATGAACGCAGGGTTTTGGGTTAAACATGTTTAGGATAGTGTTTGGGATGATATTGGGTAGTTACACACGCTCTGGATCTGATTTGGAGCGTTAAACGCGCGAAAAACCGGAACAGCAAGGTTACAGGCGAGTAGCCTTGCTAATCGCATGTATCAGGGGCGAGTAGACCCCCACTCGCATGCCATAGGGGCGATTAGGCCCCACTCGCGTGACACAGGGGCGAGTATCCCCAATCGCGTGACACTAGGGGCGAGTAGCCCCAATCGCTTAACATTAAGGGCGATTAGCCCTAGTCGTGTGGTCATTCACGCGATTAGCCTCCCTAATCGCGTGTACTGCTGCTGTAAGTGTATATTAGCATTCCGAGACCCGATTTGACATATAGTAACATGCTAGGAACCTCGTAACATGTCTAATAACTTGGTAAAATATATTTGGATGTATTTCGGTGGTACGTGAACTATGTGCTATAATTTGTTGTACGTTAACGTATGTTAAGTGTAGATGCGTTATTGTATGTTTTGGAGCGTAAACATAACACGGGGAGTCTCGGTCACTAATGGGATGTCGAGTCTTGTCAATTGGGTCAGTTAAACAGTCACGGTATTTTCAAAACGAACTTGGTTATGGTCTGGACATCTAGGGACTAATTAACCTGCGGGTTATTAGTCTAAGTACTTGTAACTGTCGTATGTTAGGTCGCCACTGTACGGGACTAACATAGCAGCTGAGTTTACTCGGGATTAGGAGTAAAGCAACTTAAGGTGAGTTTACGGCCCCTCTTTTAAACTGGTTTTATACTTTCGGGGGAGAAAACATGTGTTAAAAACAACTATTTGGTAACTACTGTCATACTATGGGTTCTAACGTATACTACACGATCTTTGGAAGTCCCGGGGGGAACCATGAATGTGCGGGTTTGCACAACGGGGAAATGTGAATAGCGCTATTGGGAGTGACCAACCCCGCTCGTCGACTTGGAGGGTCGGCGGGTGCATATTGTCTCAAACTGGAACAACAGGAACAACAGGAACATACATCGGGCATACTTTTGGTATTCGAGTTAGTAATGGTTTTCCAATCGTGGTAGTATCAAAACGTACGCCTAGCTAGCGTATACTGGTTTTCTATTTGTTATAGTATGGACAGGTGGACTTGGTACTTGAACTGCAAACCTGTAAACTCACCAGCATTTTTGTGCTGACGTAAACTTTTACATGTTTTCTCAGGTCGCTAAGGTAGCACAATGGAACTAGGGCGCACGCGTCTGCACGGCGTCTAGATAGAGTTGCATGATTTCATAAACATTGAACTTTGGTTATTTATGTTGAACTTTATTTTGAATAAGCTTCCGCTGTAAACGGGATTTTAAAACTATGTTTTGGAATTGCATTAATTACATTTAGACTTGTTTATTGTGATCGTTGGTTTGGATCCTGGTTTGTCATGCGCCTCGCGGTAAAACTCCGCAAGTGGATTTTGAGGGTGTGACAGATTGGTATCAGAGCCAATGGTTATAGTGAACTAGGACTGCATGTAGAGTCTAGTCTATAGCCGAGTCGCACACACTAGACGATCACATGGTACTAAACGTTATAGTGGGTTACGTATGGTCTTGTCGGGGTGTCTCTAAATCGTTGGTCTTTCTACGTTACATCATCCGTTCTATCTTAGGTTGGGTTACTTGTTTTCTAGGCAGTGTGGTCTATTGGAGTAACTCGTGTGCTCTTGAGATTTGTCCAAGGCTCGGACATCTCCCTTTCGCACTCCAATAGAAACACTTGTCATGAACTACCGTAGTATTGCGGTGTATAGCTAAGAGTCTATGTTCGGTGATTTGAACTTTGAACTAGGAGAACACTAGGAGGACCATGTAGAGCGTTTTATCATTTTGGGTGCACACAAAATCATAAAACGAAATGCATGGAAGCACTAGTGAGCTCTGGGTTTGAGGGGATAGTCCTGGATTGGATCTAGCTTTGATCTTGTGAACATTAGTGGTTATCTTTAACTGCGAAACTAAATTTTCTCGTTCTTTCTGCCAGAATCATGTCTGGAGTGCGTGGAGGACGAGGAGGTGGTCGCAATGGTGGACGTGATGGTGGTCGCGGTGGTGCTGGTGGTCGTGGTGGAGGAATTAACCTATCACAGGCTGATCTGAACAACTTGCTCCAGGCTGCCTTTCAGTTAGGGCACAACGGTGGTGGTAAGTTGTTTTATCTGTTTTCTTTACCTCACTGGTGAATCTTGTGTACGTTATTCGTGGTTTCTCATACGTTTCATTTCAGGTGGTCCTGTTGACCCACCCCCACCCATGTGCACCTACAAGATGTTCCGGGACTGCAAGCCCCAGGAATTCTCTGGCACCGAGGGTGCGGTCAGTTTGCTTAGGTGGTTGGAGAAAGTGGAGTCGGTATTCCTGATGTGTAACTGTCTCCCAGAAGATCGGGTGAAGTATTCGGCTGCGTTATTTCAGGACGTGGCATTGACTTGGTGGAATGGTATTACCCAGAACATGGGAATTGGGGAGGCATATGCTATGCCATGGGAGAACTTTGTGCAGTTGCTGAAGCAGGAGTATTGCCCGAGGGAAGAGGTACAGAAGCTGGAGCATGAGGTGTGGAACCTCAAGATGACTGGATCGGAAATTGAGAAGTATACTGTGAGACGGAATGAGCTGGCGGTGCTGTGTCCCGATTTGCACGTGCCAGAGTATCGTAAGATTGAACACTATGTCTCGGGGTTAGTGCCGGAAATTGCAGGGTTAGTGGCTGCTGGGAATCATCCTACTTATGCGGAGGTAGTTCGATCGGCACATAGGATGACTAACTTAAAGGTGAATGAGGGGATTTTGCCTGCGAAAGGTTCAACTGTTAAGGCTCCAGAGAACAATAAGCGCAAGTGGGAGAATGACGGGAAAGGATCTGGGTCTACACAGCAGGGTAAAAGGTTTGATAATGGGGGTTCATCGTCTTCGGGTAATAAGCAGGGTGGTTATGCGGGAAAACTGCCCAAATGCAACAAATGTGGACGCCATCACCAAGGGAACTGCGACAGTAACCGTTGTCACCGCTGCCAGCGAACAGGCCACTATGCTAAAGATTGTCGGGTTACACTTCCATCGACTCAGGCTCCGACCAACAGTTCAACACCGACTACTCAAGGGACTACAGGGAAACAAGGGTGCTACAACTGCGGTGACACTGGGCATTACAAGAAGGATTGCCCAAAACTGAAACAGGGTGGAAACAACGGGAATGGTAACAACGGGGGCGGCGGCAGAAATGCACGTGCCTTCGTCATTGGAGCTGCTGAGGCTAGGCAGGACCCTGATACAGTCACCGTACGTTTCTTCTCAATAATCATTCTGTTAGCGTGTTATTTGATTCTGGTGCCGACAAGAGTTTTGTATCCATGGACGTTAGTCGACTGCTAGATGTAGTACCTGTACCATTAGAGACCAAGTATGTTATTGAGTTGGCTGACGGTAAAACGATTGAAGCTACTAGTGTTCTTCGGGAGTGTCAATTAGAATTGTCGGGTATAACGTTTCCCATCGACCTTATGCCGGTACCATTGGGTAGTTTTGACGTTGTGGTAGGAATGGATTGGTTATCTTTGTATCGCGCGGAGATTGTCTGTTACGATAAGGTTATTCGGATTCCTCTCCCTGATGGAGAATTTCTTTCTGTGTACGGTATCAAGGGTGGTGTTTCGCTAAACATCATCTCTAGCATGAAAGCCCTTAAGTGTCTTCGAAAGGGTTATCCAGCTGTTTTGGCGCTTTTATCTGTTTCCTCTGTTGATGAGAAGAAGATTGACGATATTCCGGTGGTACGCGAGTTTCCTGATGTTTTTCCCGATGATTTATCTGGTCTTCCTCCTCATCGTCAAGTCGAGTTCGGTATTGATCTGGTACCAGGGGCTGCTCCTATTGCTCGGGCCCCCTACCGTCTTGCACCTCCCGAGATGCAGGAATTGTCTAGTCAGTTACAGGAGCTCTTAGACAAGGGTTTCATCCGGCCAAGTTCTTCCCCTTGGGGAGCCCCGATTTTATTTGTTAAGAAGAAGGATGGGAGTTTCCGATTATGCGTAGACTACAGAGAACTGAACAAGTTGACCATCAAGAACCGTTATCCTCTTCCACGTATCGATGATCTATTCGACCAGCTTCAGGGTTCTAGTTATTATTCCAAGATCGACTTGAGGTCCGGTTATCACCAGCTGCGCGTCAGGGAGGCTGACGTTGCAAAGACTGCTTTTCGAACACGTTATGGCCATTTCGAATTCTTGGTCATGCCTTTCGGTCTCACGAACGCACCGGCGGTTTTCATGGACTTGATGAACCGCGTCTGTAAACCGTATCTGGACAAGTTTGTCATTGTGTTTATTGATGACATTCTGATCTACTCCAAGAACGAGACCGAACACGGGGAACATCTGCGGTTGGTTTTGGAACTTTTACGACGGGAGCAACTTTACGCCAAGTTCTCAAAGTGTGACTTTTGGTTACGCGAAGTTCAATTCCTAGGACATGTGGTTAATGAACTAGGAATTCATGTCGATCCAGCAAAAATCGAAGCTATCAAGGACTGGGGAGCACCAAAGACGCCAACTGAGGTGCGGCAATTCCTAGGCCTTGCGGGCTATTATCGTCGTTTCATTCAGGGGTTCTCGAAGATTGCTCAACCCCTCACCACTCTCACTCAGAAGGATAGGAAGTTCGACTGGGGTGAATCACAAGAGTCAGCGTTTGAAGAACTGAAGTCTAAACTGTGTTCTGCTCCTATTTTGTCTTTACCTGAGGGTCCTGATGATTTTGTTGTTTACTGTGACGCTTCCATTCATGGACTCGGTTGCGTGTTGATGCAACGCGAGAAAGTGATTGCGTATGCTTCTCGTCAACTCAAAGTGCACGAGAAGAACTACACAACCCATGACTTGGAGTTGGGTGCCGTGGTATTCGCGTTGAAAATTTGGAGACATTACTTGTACGGTACCAAATGCACCATCTACACCGATCACAAGAGTCTCCAACACATTTTCGACCAACAACACTTGAACATACGGCAGCGTCGCTGGATTGAACTTTTGAACGATTATGATTGTGCTATTAAGTACCATCCTGGCAAGGCGAATGTTGTAGCAGACGCCTTGAGCAGGAAGGAATCTTCTAAACCTCGTCGCGTTCGGGCGTTGCAGCTCACTATCCATTCGTCGTTACCTGATCAACTCCGTTCTGCCCAATTGGAAGCTTTGAAGGAGGAAAACCTTAAAGCTGAAACTATGCACGGTGCCGACAAGCACCTAGAGCGAAGGCCTGATGGCCTGCACTACTTCGCAGAACGCATATGGGTTCCTTTATTCGGGGGACTACGGGAACTTGTCCTTGATGAGGCTCATAAGTCTCGGTATTCTATTCATCCTGGTTCGGATAAGATGTACCAAGATCTGAAGGTGCTTTACTGGTGGCCAAACATGAGGACGGACATAGCCTCATACGTGAGCAAATGCTTGACTTGTGCTAAGGTCAAGGTGGAATACCAGAAACCGTCGGGTCTCCTGCAACAACCTGAAATTCCGGAATGGAAATGGGAACGGATTACTATGGATTTTGTCACACAACTTCCTAAGTCACCAAGCGGGAACGACAAGAAATGGGTGATTGTCGATCGGTTGACGAAATCAGCTCATTTTCTTGCTATTAAGGAGACCGACACTATGGATCGTTTGGCTCGTCTTTACTTGAAAGAAGTTGTTTCTAAGCACGGGGTACCTGTTTCTATTATCTCGGATCGTGACTCCCATTTTACTTCTCACTTCTGGAAGTCTTTGCACAAGGCTTTGGGTACACAACTAGACATGAGTACGGCTTACCATCCACAGACTGACGGTCAGAGTGAGCGTACGATTCAAACTTTAGAAGACATGCTGCGGGCATGTGTGATCGATTTTGGCAAGGGTTGGGAAGCTCATCTGCCGTTGGTAGAATTCTCATACAACAACAGTTATCACACGAGCATCAAGGCTGCTCCGTTCGAAGCACTGTACGGACGGAAATGCCGTTCTCCTCTTTGTTGGGCTGAAGTGGGTGAGAGTCAACTCACTGGGCCTGAACTAGTGTACGAAACTTCGGAAAAGATCGTACAGATTCGAAATCGGTTGGCGGCGGCACGGGACCGGCAAAAGAGTTATGCTGATCAGCGTCGCAAACCACTGGAGTTCCAAGTCAATGACAAGGTACTTCTAAAAGTCTCACCGTGGAAGGGCGTCATACGCTTTGGGAAGCGTGGCAAACTCAATCCGCGATATGTCGGCCCATTTACGATCCTGGAACGGATTGGGCCGGTGGCATATCGACTTGATCTACCGACGGAGCTCGGTAACGTACATAACGTCTTTCACGTGTCAAACTTGAAGAAGTGTCTGGCTGACGAGTCTCTCATCGTTCCACTGGAAGAGATCAAGGTTGATGATCGTCTTCGGATTGTGGAAGAACCTGTGGAGATCCTCGATTACAAGATTCGTAGCCTACGTCACAGCAAGATCCGTATCGTTAAGGTTCGGTGGAACTCGAACCGGGGACCGGAATATACGTGGGAACGGGAGGATCAGATGAAGTCTAAATATCCTCATCTCTTTCCTAAGGAAGCGTTCGAGTCGAGGCATGTCTCTTCGGCAGCTGAATGAATCTCGGGTCGAGATTCCTTTTAACGTGGGGATGATGTGACAACTCGGGTAAATCTCTCTCTTTTGGTTTCTACCTTTTGCTTGTTTCCTTCGTTACTTCTTTTGTTCTTTCTGTACTTGTACAAATTTTCGGGACGAAAATTCTTTTAACGTGGGGATGATGTGACACCTGGCAAATTCGGGTTAACAACGTTGTCTAGATGAAAGTCTACCTTAGCGAGTCACGCGTATATTTTACTTAACTGGGTTAGTTAAGTCGGGTTATGGTTCGGGAACTATTAGTTAGTCTAGAAGATCATTGGATGTTGGTCTAGAGGTTCATTAGATGTCGGTCCTTAACCAAGTGTACAAACGGTGACGATCGGTGGGATCGTCAGGGCATACGGAACATACGAGTCTCGAGTCCCGGGAATTGGTGAACGAGTGTAAATATGTGTATTTACTTGTGTTATGTGTTTACAATCATTATGTGACTTGTCGGTACATGAATATGCATTAACATATGTTAAAACGGGGTTTAACGCGCAAAACACACAAAAGGAACCCCTACAGGCGATTAGGAAGCCTAATCGCCCATAGGGGAGGCGAGTAGGGCACATTAGACACGAGTAGGAGGCTACTCGTGTGTACATAGGGGCGATTAGGCCCAATCTCATGCGATTAGCAGCCCTAATCGCATGTAGCTGCTGCATACTCGCCAATAACGTGCTGGACGACTAGAAACGCCTATAAATACAATACTTAACCTCCTAAACTCCCTAATATCAACCCTAGTCGTCCCATAACCGCCCCAAACACTGAAACAACCTCTGGGAGGCGATTTTGATCAAAAACACAAGGTTTCAAGGTCTAACCATCATCCTTTTACAATTCCAAGGTTTGATTCTCATCCATAACACTTTGTAAACGTTTTTAATCAATCCCTAATGGTCCAGACCTGTTCATAAACGAAAAAGATTTCTGAAAATCGTCAATAAGAGTTATTAATCGGATTTTAACTAATAAACATGCGTTGTGGGTATGTATGATTAGAAAGATAGGATTTTTATGAATCTTGATGATGTTTTGATGTGTTATCATGCTAGGTCAGAATTAATATTGTTATTATAATGATAGAAATCTCAGTAATTGGATAATAGGATTATGATTACATGCGTTAATTGAATGTTGCATGCTATGTGTATGTGTTTGGATTGCTTTGGTTGCATGCAGGACTGATTTTACGAGGATGAACGCAGGGTTTGGGTTAAACATGTTTAGGATAGTGTTTGGGATGATATTGGGTAGTTACACACGCTCTGGATCTGATTTGGAGCGTTAAACGCGCGAAAAACCGGAACAGCAAGGTTACAGGCGAGTAGCCTTGCTAATCGCATGTATCAGGGGCGAGTAGACCCCCACTCGCATGCCATAGGGGCGATTAGGCCCCACTCGCGTGACACAGGGGCGAGTATCCCCAATCGCGTGACACTAGGGGCGAGTAGCCCCAATCGCTTAACATTAAGGGCGATTAGCCCTAGTCGTGTGGTCATTCACGCGATTAGCCTCCCTAATCGCGTGTACTGCTGCTGTAAGTGTATATTAGCATTCCGAGACCCGATTTGACATATAGTAACATGCTAGGAACCTCGTAACATGTCTAATAACTTGGTAACATATATTTGGATGTATTTCGGTGGTACGTGAACTATGTGCTATAATTTGTTGTACGTTAACGTATGTTAAGTGTAGATGCGTTATTGTATGTTTTGGAGCGTAAACATAACACGGGGAGTCTCGGGTCACTAATGGGATGTCGAGTCTTGTCAATTGGGTCAGTTAAACAGTCACGGTATTTTCAAAACGAACTTGGTTATGGTCTGGACATCTAGAGACTAATTAACCTGCGGGTTATTAGTCTAAGTACTTGTAACTGTCGTATGTTAGGTCGCCACTGTACGGGACTAACATAGCAGCTGAGTTTACTCGGGATTAGGAGTAAAGCAACTTAAGGTGAGTTTACGGCCCCTCTTTTAAACTGGTTTTATACTTTCGGGGGAGAAAACATGTGTTAAAACAACTATTTGGTAACTACTGTCATACTATGGGTTCTAACGTATACTACACGATCTTTGGAAGTCCCGGGGGGAACCATGAATGTGCGGGTTTGCACAACGGGGAAATGTGAATAGCGCTATTGGGAGTGACCAACCCCGCTCGTCGACTTGGAGGGTCGGCGGGTGCATATTGTCTCAAACTGGAACAACAGGAACAACAGGAACATACATCGGGCATACTTTTGGTATTCGAGTTAGTAATGGTTTTCCAATCGTGGTAGTATCAAAACGTACGCCTAGCTAGCGTATACTGGTTTTCTATTTGTTATAGTATGGACAGGTGGACTTGGTACTTGAACTGCAAACCTGTAAACTCACCAGCATTTTTGTGCTGACGTAAACTTTTACATGTTTTCTCAGGTCGCTAAGGTAGCACAATGGAACTAGGGCGCACGCGTCTGCACGGCGTCTAGATAGAGTTGCATGATTTCATAAACATTGAACTTTGGTTATTTATGTTGAACTTTATTTTGAATAAGCTTCCGCTGTAAACGGGATTTTAAAACTATGTTTTGGAATTGCATTAATTACATTTAGACTTGTTTATTGTGATCGTTGGTTTGGATCCTGGTTTGTCATGCGCCTCGCGGTAAAACTCCGCAAGTGGATTTTGAGGGTGTGACAAATTCCTTTCTGTGTACGGTATCAAGGGCGGTGTTCCGTTAAATCTCATCTCCAGCATGAAAGCCCTTAAGTATCTTCGAAAGGGTTACTCGGCCGTTTTGGCACTTTTATCTGTTTCCTCTACCGATGAGAAGAAGATCGACGATATTACTGTTGTACGCGAGTTTCCTGATGTATTTCCTGATGATTTATCTGGTCTTCCTCCCCATCGTCAGGTTGAGTTCGGTATTGATCTTGTACCAGGGGCTGCTCCTATTGCTCGGGCCCCCTACCGTCTTGCACCTCCCGAGATGCAGGAATTGTCTAGTCAGTTACAGGAACTCTTGGACAAGGGTTTCATCAGACCAAGTTCTTCCCCTTGGGGAGCCCCGATTCTGTTCGTTAAGAAGAAGGATGGAAGTTTTCGATTGTGTGTGGATTACAGAGAATTGAACAAATTGACCATCAAGAACCGTTATCCTCTTCCACGTATTGATGATCTATTCGACCAACTCCAGGGTTCTTGTTACTACTCTAAGATTGATTTGAGGTCCGGTTATCCCCAGTTGCGCGTAAGGGAAGCTGACGTTGCAAAGACTGCCTTTCGTACACGTTATGGCCATTTTGAATTCTTGGTCATGCCTTTCGGTCTCACGAACGCACCGGCGGTTTTCATGGATTTGACGAACCGCGTTTGCAAACCATATCTTGACAAGTTCGTCATTGTGTTTATTGATGACATCCTGATTTACTCCAAGAACAAGACCGAACACGAGAAACACCTGCGTTTGGTTTTGGAACTCTTGCGACGGGAACAACTTTACGCTAAGTTCTCAAAGTGTGACTTTTGGTTACGCGAAGTTCAATTCCTAGGACATGTGGTTAATGAACTAGGAATTCATGTCGATCCAGCTAAGATCGAAGCGATCAAGTACTGGGGAGCACCAAAGACGCCAACTGAGGTGCGGCAATTTCTAGGCCTTGCGGGCTACTATCGTCGTTTCATTATGGGGTTCTCGAAGATCGCTCAACCCCTCACCACTCTAACTCAGAAGGATAGAAAATTCGAATGGGGTGAACCACAAGAGTCGGCATTTCAAGAATTAAAGTCTAAACTTTGTTCTGCTCCTATTTTGTCCTTGCCTGAAGGCCCTGATGATTTCGTTGTTTACTGTGATGCTTCTATTCATGGCCTCGGTTGCGTGTTGATGCAACGCAAGAAAGTGATTGCGTATGCTTCTCGTCAACTCAAGGTGCACGAGAAGAACTACACCACCCATGACTTGGAGTTGGGTGTAGTGGTTTTCGCGTTGAAAATTTGGAGACATTACTTGTACGGTACCAAATGCACCATCTACACCGATCACAAGAGTCTTCAACATATTTTCGACCAACAACATTTGAACATACGACAACGCCGTTGGATTGAACTCCTGAATGACTATGATTGCGCCATTAAGTACCATCCTGGCAAGGCGAATGTAGTAGCAGACGCCTTGAGCAGGAAGGAATCAATTAAACTTCGTCGCGTTCGGGCGTTGCAACTCACCATTCACTCCTCGCTACCTGACCAACTCCGTTCTGCCCAGTTAGAAGCTTTGAAGGAGGAAAACCTTAAAGCTGAGACTATGCACGGTGCCGACAAACACCTCGAGCGAAGGCCTGATGGCCTGCACTACTTCGCAGAACGCATATGGGTTCCTTTATTCGGGGGACTTCGGGAGCTTGTTTTAGATGAGGCTCACAAGTCCCGGTATTCTATTCATCCTGGTTCGGACAAGATGTACCAAGATCTGAAGGTGCTTTACTGGTGGCCAAACATGAGGTCGGATATAGCCTCATACGTGAGCCAATGCTTGACCTATGCTAAGGTCAAGGTGGAATACCAGAAACCGTCGGGTCTCTTGCAACAACCTGAAATTCCGGAGTGGAAGTGGGAACGGATTACGATGGATTTTGTCACGCAACTACCTAAGTCACCGAGCGGGAATGATAAGATATGGGTGATTGTTGATCGGTTGACGAAGTCAGCCCATTTCCTCGCTATTAAGGAGACCGACACCATGGATCGTTTGGCTCGTCTTTATCTGAAGGAAGTTGTTTCTAAGCACGGGGTGCCGGTTTCTATTATTTCGGATCGTGACTCCCACTTTACTTCTCACTTCTGGAAATCTTTGCACAAGGCTTTGGGTACCCAGCTGGACATGAGTACAGCTTATCACCCACAGACTGACGGTCAGAGTGAACGCACGATTCAAACTTTAGAAGACATGCTGCGAACATGTGTGATCGATTTTGGCAAGGGTTGGGAAGCTCATTTACCGTTAGTAGAATTCTCTTACAACAACAGTTACCACACGAGCATCAAGGCAGCTCCGTTCGAGGCACTGTACGGGCAAAAATGTCGGTCTCCTCTTTGTTGGGCTGAAGTGGGTGAGAGTCAACTCACTGGGCCTGAGCTAGTGTACGAAACTTCTGAAAAGATCGTACAAATTCGTAACCGGTTGGCAGCGGCACGGGATCGGCAAAAGAGTTATGCCGATCATCGTCGCAAGCCATTGGAATTCCAAGTAGATGACAAAGTACTTCTGAAAGTTTCACCATGGAAGGGCGTCATACGCTTTGGGAAGCGTGGCAAACTCAACCCTCGGTATGTCGGTCCATTTACAATCCTGGAACGGATTGGACCGGTGGCGTATCGTCTTGATTTACCGACGGAGCTCGGCAACGTACATAACGTCTTCCATGTGTCCAACTTAAAGAAGTGTCTGGCTGACGAGTCTCTTATTGTTCCACTGGAGGAGATCAAGGTTGATGATCGTCTTCGGATTGTGGAGGAACCTGTTGAGATTCTTGATTACAAGATTCGTAGCCTACGTCATAGCAAGATTCGCATTGTTAAGGTTCGCTGGAACTCGAACCGAGGACCAGAGTACACTTGGGAACGAGAGGATCAGATGAAGTCTAAGTATCCTCATCTTTTTCCTAAGGAAGCGTTCGAATCCAGATATGTTACCTCTGCAGCTGAATGAATCTCGGGGCGAGATTCCTTTTTAACGTGGGGATGATGTGACAACTCGGTAAATCTCTCTTTTGGTTTCTATCTTTTTTCTGTTTCTTTTGTTATTCCTTTTGGTACTTGTGCAATTTTCGGGACGAAAATTCTTTTAACATGGGGATGATGTGACACCCGGCAAATTCTGATTAACAACGTTGTCTAGATTAAAGTCTACCTTAGCGAGTCACGCGTATATTATACTTAACTGGGATAGTTGAGTCGTGTTACGGTTCGGGAACTGTTAGTTTGGTATAGAGAATCATTAGATGTTAGTCTAGAGGTTCATTAGATGTCGGTCCTTAACCAAGTGTACAAGTGGTGACGATTCGTAGAATCGTCAGAGCATAGGGAACATACAAGTCTCGAGTCCCGGGAATTGGTGAACGAGTGTGAATATGTTTGTTTGCAAGTATTATGTGTTTACAATCATTATGTGACTTGTCGGTATATGAAAATGTGTTAACATATGTTAAAACGAGGTTTAACGCGCAAAATACACGGAACCAACCCCTATAGGCGAATAGGGAGTCCTAATCGCCTATAGGGGGCGAATAGGAGGATCAATGGGGCGAATAGGCCCTATTCGCCTATACTGGGGGCGAATAGGATCCCTATTCGCCTGATAATGCTGCGTAATCGCCTATAACGTGCTGGACGACTAAAAACGCCTATAAATACAATACTTGACCTCCTAAACTTCATATTATTAACCCTAGTCGTCCCACAACTCGTCCCAACACACACACAACCTCTGGAACACGATTTTGGATCAAAACACACGATTTCAAGCCTATTCCATCAATCTATTACAAATCTAAGGTGTGGTTTTCATTCATGCAATCTTTAGTAACGTTTTTATTAAATCCCTAATAGTCCAGACCTGTTATAAACGTAAATGTCTTCTGGAAATTCGTTATTAATTGTTGTTAATTGGATTCTAACTATTATGATTATTGTATGTGGGTTATGATTAAAAGATAGGATTTTTATGATTCAAGATGGATTAGTAACATGATATTAAGGTAGTTACAGATTAGTAATGATAGCATGTTGATGAAATCTGAGTAATTGTTCATTAGGGTTAGGGTTATGCATGTTAATGTGATGATTCATGCTATATGTGTTGTTTTTGGGATACATGGTTGCATGCAGGGCTGATAGAACGAGGTTAAACGAAGGATTTTGATTGAAATATGTTTGATATAGTTGTTTGATTGATATTTGATGTTTACACACGTTCTGGATTGGATTTGGAGTGTTAAACGCGCGAAAAACCGGAACAGCTGTGCAATAGGCGAATAGGAATCCTAATCCCCTATACTATAGGCTATTAGGAGCCCATTCGCCTGAGGGGGAGCCCTAATCGCCTATAGTATAGGCGAATAGGATCCTATTCCCCTTTACTTCATGCATTTACGATCCTAAATGCTAGTTAAGCCCTGAATTGCATGCTTTACGACGTAATCGCCTATAAACTCAAAAATTACATATGAGATAGCCCTAATCGCCTATAGTATAGGCGATTAGCATTCCTAAATGCCTGTTGACCCACGTAATCACTAGTTGACTTTTCCTAATCGCCTGTACTGCTGCTGTAAGTGTAATATAGCATTTCGGGACCCGATTTGACACCTAGGAACATGCTAGGAACCCCGTAACATATCTAATAACTTGGTAACATGTGATCGGACTTATTTACGTGATACTTGAACTACGTGCTATAACTTGTTGGACTTTAACGTATGTTAAGTGTGTATTGCATGATTGTATGTTTGTGAGTACAAGTATAACACGGGGAGTCTCGGGTCACCAATGGGATGTCGAGTCTTGTACTTTGGGTTAATTTAACAGTCACGGTGTTTTCAAACGAACTTGGTTATGGTCTGGACATCTAGGGACTAACTAACCTACGGGTTATTAGTCTAAGTACTTGTAACTGTCATATGTTAGGTCGCCGCTTTACGGGGCTAGCATAGCTTGCTGATATTACTCGTGTTTCGAAGTAACGCAACCTAAGGTGAGTTTACGGCCCCTCTTTTAACTGGTTTCACTTTTCGGGGGAGAAAACATGTGTTAAACTGATGTTTTGGTAACAACTGTCATACTATGGGTTTTCTATGGTTTACTATACGATCTCTGGAAGTCCCTGGGGAAACCATGAATGTGCGGGTTAGCACAACGGGGAAATGTGAATAGATCTATTGGGAGTGACCAACCCCGCTCGTCGGCTTGGAGGGCCGGGCGAGTGCATATTGTCTCAAACAGGAACTGGTTTACTATTCGGGCACAACATCTGGGTTACGAGTTAGTAATGGTTTTCCAATCGTAGATGTAACATAACATACGCCTAGCTAGCGTACCTTGGTTTGCAAATTGTTATAGTATGGACAGGTTGAACTTGGTACTTTGATTACAAAACCTGTAAACTCACCAGCATTTTTGTGCTGACGTAAACTCTTACATGTTTTCTCAGGTCGCTAAGGTAGCACAATGGAACTAGGGCGCACGCGTCTGCACGACGTCTAGTTAGGATTGCATGGTTTTCAAACATTGAACAATTCGGTTTACTTTTGGATTATGTTTAATAAAAAGCTTCCGCTTTTACTGGAGATTTAAACTATGTTTTTGAAATTGCATATGTTAATTTAGACTTGTTTATTGTGATCGTTGGTTTGGATCCTGGTTTGTCATGCGCCTCGCGGTAAAACTCCGCAAGTGGATTTTGAGGGTGTGACATAATAGACCAGATCTACTATATCAAGATCAGATCTATAAAGAAATACCTAAGACAAGAGTAATAGACCAGATCCACTTTATCAAGATCAGATCTATTACAAAAACAACAAAGAATCAGATCTATTATCGAGATCAGATTCTTGACCAGAGAAAAGACAGCGGAAGACAAAAGGACACAAGAACACCACAGATCAGAGCCAAAGCTCTGATACCATGTAGAAAATCTAAGACGAATACCTCTCAATCTCTCTCGATAACAATACAAACACAATATACAACCAGAAACAAGAATATAGCGACAAAAACAGTGACCAAAATCTTATTAGTTTACCCAAACCTAAAAACACCCAACCAGACCCAATAAAGTTTCAGATAAACTCTGAAACTGAATGATACAAGATCGTTTACATCTGCTGATGAAATATCAGCAGATGATTAAGAAAATAATACAAGATAATACACAAACACTTACGAAATACAAACCCTAATACAGAGAATGAGAGAGATGTGAAGTGTGTGTGTGAGAAATATCTGATCGAGAGAGAGTGAATGAATGGCTGAGAACCATCCAGCTACTTTATATACTAAGGCCAAAAAGCCTTGGGCTTCAAAGCCCATATAATAACCGAACTCCTTTGAATGTAAATGGGCTGACAACTGATATGGCCCACATAACCTTCTCAAAGCCCTGCAATAATAATAAACACTTGGACAAACAATATTAGCCCAATTTTAATCGTAACATTTGAATTACTAAAATTTAATCCTTTTTAACAGTATCCACACAATTGTCAAAGCAATTATTTCCTTTTCAGTTCATTCAACCATTGTAGACATGATGTAGTTGATAGAAATTTTATAAAAATGTGTTGGTAGAGGTAGGAATATGGTTAAAAAATGTAGAGGTTTATATAAATAGGATTTTTAAACTTAATTGTTAGGCCGGTGGGGTGAATTAATTGTTTTTTTTACCGTTGCAGCTTGGTTACTTCTTGGCGAGCTGCAAAGTTATTTACCGTTGTCGGGGGTGGTGATGGTGTTATCAACTGACAACGGTGCCTAAGCGACGCAGCGTGTTGCTCGCTTACCCATTATCCAGATGTAAACTTTAACTCTTTTTAATAAACAAATGGAAATAATATTCAGTTTAACAAATGGCAAAGGAAAAAAAAATTAAGTTTAAGTAGCTAAGAGTATGCGTAGTGGCTAATGTTATGGGACGTTTTGGGGCTCCATAGCGCCGGGAACACCGCCCCGAGTGGCGCTATGGGGCGTTTTGGGGTGATTTTGTCTTCTCCATAACGGGCGTTGTGCATTGGGGTTTTTTAATGGTTTATTATTATTATTATTATTATTAATAATATTATTATTATTGTTGTGTTTGTGTGTGTGAAGAGGAAGAGAAAGAAGTGAAGAGGAGGAGGAAGAAGAAGAAGAAGGGAAGAAATGAAGAAGAAGAAGAAGTGAAGAAATGAGGAAGAAGATGATGGAGAAGAAGAAGTAGGTGGGGAAGGGGTAGGTGGGGTGGGTTATTATTTTTTATTTTAATTAATATTATTTTTAATAGTAAATCTTATTTTTTTATTATTGTTTTTTAACTTAATAAATTTCTTTTATTATTATTATTATTATTTTTATTATTATTAGGTATTTAATATATTCTTATTTAAATAAAAAACAATAATTAACCAATCATTACCAATCATTTATAACCCCCACATAACCCCCCTTCCCACTACACCCTCTTTTTCCATAACCCCAACATAACCCCTTTTCTATTACTTTTTAATATTTTAATCCTATAACCCCCACATAACTATCTACCACTACACATACCCTAATAAATCCTAAAATAAAATTTTGAAAGGATAAAAAGAACAAAATATGTAAAATACGGTCCAATCATCAGTCTAGTTTGCGGTTCAACTAGGGCTGGCAATTTAGACACGAACACGATAACCTGACACGAACCTACACGATTTTAACAGGTTTCGTGTTTGGCCTTAACAGGTTTCGTGTCTATAACAGGTCGACACGTTAAGACCTGTTTATTTTCGTGTCGTGTTCGTGTTTACATGTTTCGTGTTCGTGTCTTATCGTGTACGTGTCTTAACAGGTCTTATCGTGTTTCTTATCATGTCTTGTCATGTCTTATTGTGTCTTATCGTGTCTTGTCGTGTCTTGTCGTATTAACTTATTTTACCAGGTGTTCCTTATCGTGTCTTGTCGTGTCTTATCGTGTTAACCTGTTATACACAGGTTCGTGTTCGTGTTTGAAAAAAATGACACGATTAGATTTCGTGTCGTGTTCGTGTTTACATGTTTCGTGTTCGTGTCTTAACAGGTTCGTGTCTTAACAGGTTCAGGTAACCTGTTATGCCAGCCCTAGGTTCAACCACTAACCGGCCGATTTAAATGGTCTACAACGGCTAGTCTCAAAACATAAAAAAATATGTTTTTCTATTACCCTACAAATTAACACATATGAGTTCTACTTCTTCATATGTTGGTCTTTCTAAGTTGCGTCATATGGTCCACTACCTTTAGTTCTCCACCTATGATTGGAAGTTAAGTCATAAGTGACTTTTTAATTAGGAAGTTTGTTTATCTAATAAACAAATAGACACGAGCAAAAACTATTTGTTTTATTTAGTTAAAAGCACGAAATATTTGATGTTTGTTCATTTACACATATAAAAGTTCATTTATATTCGTTTATGTTATCCATTTATACCCGCTCATTTTGTTTGTTAACATATTTATTTATTATTATGATTTATGAGTAGCAATATTACCATAATGCATCAATCCATCAACGCAACTAAATTTTGAAACGAATCCTTGACAAATCGACTATTAAACGCATATTCGTTTATAACTTTATATTCATTTATTTGTGTCCATTGATGTTCATTTATTTTGCTCGTTTAAATTCATTTTAAAATCTTAGAGAACAAATACAAATGAACGTGAACGCGTTCATTTTCGTAACGAACGAACATGAATAATATTCGTTAGTTTGTTCGATTATACTTAAATAAAAAATTTGATGAGCTTCGTGTGTTTTCAGTCAATCCATTTACACGTATAACTTTGACTTTTACCTATAATTAAGATCAAAACAAAGTACCTTATTAAAGGAGGTTTTTTTTTTTTTTTTTTTTGTAATCATGAGAGCGCGTTACTAAAAAAACTCACACCAATAACTTGGTAAACAACGAGATCATGTAAAACAGAACTTCGTTGGACAGCCTTCAAGAGGCTATGGCAAGAAACCAGGTACAAGTTTCAGCCTGCACAGGGTTAACCTTTACAACCTGCTTGCTTTTCATACCGCAGTGACAGTTGCGGATACATGTCATAAAAGTTCAAGATAAAGAAACCTTTCTGCTTCCAGTAAAGTCTTAAATTCATATGAAAAAGATACGGATTTGTAAAGCATTTCCATAATGTTGGGAACCAATATGAAAAAGTAAGTAAAGTGGCAATCATAAAGAAAGCACTTCTTATGCATGCCACATCCAACCATCAAAGATTGGTGTCTCCATCAAATTGTATCACTTACATATAATAATCCAAGTCTTAGAATCATTATGAGGTGAAATGTTGCACATGTTTGTGAAACTTTGGCTTCAAAACAATAAAATTTAAAAACCAGATAGATTGAAATAAAACACTACTCAAAAAGAAGGTGACTCGTACATGGTACATCACCTCTTTTGCTTAAAACATCACCAAAGTAATGGTTTGACTAATCTACCCTTTACTAAAACAGATGGTTAGACAAAAGTTAACTAGTTCATGGCCGGCCCTTAATAAGACTTCCAACCGTGAGCCCGGTTTTTTATAGTGAATTTTTACATATCATGATTGGGTTTAAATTATATGGGTCCTGTTTAATTGTTGTGGCCCCAAGCCCAAATTTGTTTTACAGTTGTCGGGGACGGCCCTGATTACTAGTTGAAGCATAAAATGGCATGGTGTGTGGAGAAGAGAGGTGGTATAGTATACAAATTACCTTGAAAGTGCGCAAATTCGAAAACAATCATCGGTCAATGAAAAGCTAAAAAACGCCACTCCTTGCTACATCAACTGCCTCTTGCAAACACAATGCAGGAATTAAAAAAGATAAAGCATAATATAAGGAAAATCCCAAACTTATATGGTATTAAATCAGATTCAAGATATTGTTTTTACAGTAACCAACTAAAATATGTTACACAAGTTCCAAAAGAACCTTCTGCTAGAAAGTAACACCTTGCACAAAGAAGTCAGCCTGCTATGTTTGGCTAAAGTCAAAGCAGAAGTCAGCATTGATGATATTCTAAAATCGATGATGCCAATTCCATCTCAACACATGAATTCTCACCTCAACAATGTCAGTGAGTACATAAAAATTGGATATCTAATAAAAGCCACATGTCGAATTTCAGTACACCCTTTATCTTATCCAAATAAGCCACCTGTCCCAAATTCAGCTTGTTGCAGCTCCTTCCTACGTTGCTCCTCTAAGGGGTCAGGACTTTTCATTACCCTCCGTGTTCGCCTGAAGTAAGCAAATAAATTACTAAGAAAACATATACTTTCTTAGAATTTTGAAAATCGAAGCGATGTAGGGATTGTTTGGTCAGAGGAAATAGATAGACAAATGAATGAAATGGCTAGAGTATTGAAATGTAGGCATGTATATGTAGGGTTAAAACATGCCTACTTAAAAATAACTACATATACAAATGTGTGTATATAGGATTAATCGCAAAAGCTTACAGATTTTAATCGCCCAAAATTTACGGATTTTTGCCGGAATCGATACACAGCAACCAGCTAGCGATTAATCTGTGATTACCTAGTGAACCTCCAACTAGCGATTAATCGGAGGCTAGGCGCGATTTTTACAACCATGGTTACAATCATACTTGTAATAGCAAATAGCGGAAAATATGCTAAGTAGCGATTGTATGAAATAGCGGGCGGTATTTCATGTTTAGTGATACACTAGTAGAAAAATTGAAGAAATATTTTAGATGTATATTTATGTTATCAAAAATAGCTAAAATTACGCATCAAAATCATCATCATCATACTCAGTTAATCCCACCAATAGCAAAAGCTAAGGTAGGGTCTGAGGAGAGTAAGATGTAGACAACCTTACCTCTACCCCGTGGGAATAGAGAGGCTGCTTCCAATGAGACCCCCGGCTCGATAGTGGTTTTGTATCAAGCCTTGGACATAAGGCACATAACACTTAGCAACCGGGACAAACCCGATTGGTGCATGTACCCCTTGTCTTTTGGCTATCAACATCACCACCTGATGCATGATTAACCGTCCGTCATTTTTTACGTTACTTTCACGAAATTAGTAAAATAACGTTAAAATTAGTGCAACTTTATTTTTGCCCCCTGAGGGCCACACATATATACATTATATGTGCACAGCCGTAAGCAGTGAACCAAAAAATAAGTTTCTTTTTTCAATAGTGAACCAAAAAAATTCTAAATACGCTTCCGTTTTCAATCGCTATTTATAATTTATAAAAAGACCTAAAATCCGCTATTTAGGCGTTAACCATCTATAGCAACATATTGTCACTTTGCTACGGTATTCACTATAGCGCCATAGCGGTCCTATTACCACTATTAAGTATTAACTATGATCCCAGCATCATGTTTGGTTAAAAACTATTTTATATTCTAGTTTAAGTACAAAAATATTCTACGGTCTTGGTTATCAACACATAAAAATGTTATATTGAGTGATTTCAATAAATTCAATGACGGATAGAAAAAAACCCATCGCCAGTAAGATGAAAATCAGCAAAGCGAAAGGAATAGCTTCCTTGAAAAATGAGTCATTCTATTCCTTCTAAGACAGACAAATGACTTTTTTTCCAATGCATTCCTCATCTGATTCTCTCATAAGACTCATACTAGACACTGCAATATATATCAGTTATATCAAGAATCTACAGTCAACAAACCTGTCCTGGGCATGCTGAGCTGGGAAAGTGGGCATAAAATCTTTAGACTTAGGTAAAGGAACTTCACGAAACCACTCATGGTTGAGAGCTTCTTCAACTGTTATCCGCTGAACATATTCCAAAAGGATTAATATAAACTTCGTGTGATTAGACTAGTGTTTGTTGACGCATAAAGCTGTGCAGTTACAAAATCATACCTTCTCAGGGTCATAAGTTAGAAGTCTGTTTAGCAGATCGAATCCAGCATCCGACAAAACAGGTGAACCGGTGAAGGATGTTGCCGGAATTTTCTCCTCAACATATTATACCTGTAAGAAATGTAAGGTAATAAATAAAACCAAGAGAACTTAATTTGTAAGAATATTTGTCACCGACAGAAGCTAGAAAGCCAGACCAGAAATTCACCCAAAGCCGAAAGCCTGGGAAAACATTGGCAACAATAAGAAAACATGAACTTACTTAAAAGTTAGAAAAAAATCAAGAAAATAGACACTTACTGATGCTTGACATAGTTCACCTTGACTCCAGGAAGCTTAGAATACCCAGGCCAAATAGCCTCATTTGGTGTGCCAAGCGTTTTGAATATCTATCATCATGAGCCATCAATGACTATCAAAGCCCAAATAATAATAGTAGTAGTAATAACTACAGCAATAATAGTAGGAATAATAACATCAAATCATCAATAACAACAACAGCAGTAACAACAGAAAAATCATACAATCCACAAGATATATATGATGACTAACCTTGTCAAGCTGGTCAAACTCTGTTTTCCCATTAAACAATGGTTGTTTAGACAGCAGTTCAGCCATGATACAACCCAATGACCACATGTCAATTGCAGTAGAATATAGTTTTGTTCCCAGAAGAAGTTCTGGTGCCCTGGAGATATATTAAACCACAAAATAAGATTGTGGCAGCAACAATGCGATAATTGTTGAAACTAGACCATATTCACTATCGTAGCAGGATATAATCAAATTATTTTACCCAATATCAATTATTTTTTCCAACTTAGATTGAACAGTTTTACCCAAGTCGCCTAGTGCAAATATAATCAAATAATTGCAACAAGCCAAAAAATATAGAAAAACAAATAAACCTTTGCATAAAAGAACGATGATTTTGAATGAAACGATAATGGACTAATGGAGTAAAATAAACAGGTTGTTATCTAAATGAAAGAAAATAATTATTTCAAAAGTGCTGGCCGCTCACCTGTACCAAAGAGTCACGACCAGATGAGTGTATGGTTTTAAAGGACTCCCATATTGACGAGACAGACCAAAGTCACAAATCTTCAACTCACCCCGATTATTCAAAAGTAAATTTGAAGTTTTTAAATCTCGATGAAGAACCCAATTGTCATGGAGATATTTTGTTCCCTCGAATAGCTGGAGCATGAGACATTTAACTTCACTCTGGCTAAAAGGTTGTTTCATTGTCTCCATAAGTGCCTTAAGATCATGTTCCATGTATTCCATTACCATAAAAATACTATCAAGATTGCTCCCAACTACCACTTCCTTCACATCCACAATTGAAGAGTGATGAAATGAAAGAAGAATATTGATTTCCCTTAAAGAGGTCAATGGAAACCCTTCTCTTTCTTTCTCCATCTTGACCTTTTTTAAAGCAACAATTTCTCCTGTCTTTCTATCTTTGGCCCTATAAACAACCCCATAAGTCCCCTCATTTATCTTGTTCAATCTCTCAAACTCATCAACACTTCTACAACCTTGCAGCATATTCACACTTCTTTGAGAAGGAACCAAAGGCTCCGGTGTACCCGGAGAAACCTCTCGATTCTCTGAACCAGACTCTGATTCACTCAGATCAGTACCACCCTTTTTGTTTTCATCGTCGATCTCCATGTAGTCCTCCCTTTCCACATTACTTTCAGTAAAATCATTCATACCTGCTTCATCAGACTCAGATGATCGTCCTCTGATTCGTTCAGAGCTTTCTCTATAATGCTCCCCAGCCTCTGGACTTGACGACTGTTTCCTTGATCTATTTTCAACAGACCCATGTAAAGATTCTTTCCTCCGCGGAATCCGGCTATAATCAGAAAGCTCTCCTTCATCAGATGGAGAATTGGCATCATCGGCCCACCGAGAAGATCTTATTGTACGTGTAGGTATATAATCTTCTTCTGGTCGTACCACATCCTTAACGTACCCAACATCGGCTTCCTGCGCAGAAGACGATAATCCAACATGGGATTCAAATCCAGAAGAATCTTGCTTCCCAACATCAATTGGAGTATTACCTGAAGACGCCTTTCCACTATGAACCTTAATACTTTCTACAGGAGAATTATGCACAGCAGCTGCAGGAACAACATTAGAAGGCCGGTAAGATTTAGGCAATGGAGGCGGAGGAGGTAGAGCAGTATTAGCTGGCGAAGATCTACCCACTGACCGATTACTACCATCCTTATCATCTCTATCCCAAACAATAGGCGAAAACTTCCTCTTTTTACTATTAACAGTAAACTGATCACTGTTTTCCGTCTTTAAACCCTCATTACTCTTACCATCCATTTCCAAACCAACATCATAATCATCAGACCCACTCTCACTAGACACCTCACCCGGTTCTCTATCTCCAACTCCAAGACGATGATCACCACGCCTCAAAACCCCACCCGAAAAACTCTTCCTAGATCCCGAACCGTAACCACCACCTCCATTCACAACTTCTCTCCCATTAACATTCCTATCACTAACCCTATCATAACCCTTGCTACTACCATTCCTTAAACAGTCATTCTCACCTTTCGAATAATAAATCTCCCTATCAGAGCCATCGTAACCGTAATCATTGGATTCATTATCACAGTATCCCCTATTATGTTTACCTGCTGCCATATAGTTGTTCATGTATAAAAACAGAAGACAAATTCCACCCCTCTAAAACCCTAACCTACAATAAAACCCTAGACGTAATTCTAGGTCAACAGGCAGAGATCGGAAAACAGTAATACATGTATCAAACAGTATGATACAATAAAATAATTATTTACGTAATTATTTTACGTAATTGGGGTGAATAATGAAACCCTAGAAATCGAATAATAATAATAATATGATGAAATAGAGGGGAGAAAAGAAAGGGAACCTATAAGCTTCGGTTAATCGAGTAATTTGTTTTCTTCTGTTTGTGTGAGATTACAGAAGCTTACCGGAGGTTGTACACGTGGCGGCGGAACACGGTGGTGGTGGTGGTGGTGGTGGTGGTTCTAGAGATTTGAGAGGGTGAAAAGGATCGGGTGTTTTGGTTATGGATGATGATCGGAGATATTATAAAACTGATCCCGCTTCGTGTATGCACGTGATACGTGCGTGATGGAATAATGAATTTTTTAATTTTTTTTTGAACGGCCAATGAAACTTTTATTTCGGAAGTTAAATCCGAAACAATGCGCGGAAACAAATAACCGAAAAAAACAAACAACATCCGACAAAAAAACTACCCGACGCTACCCCATTCTTGTCAAATCAAACATACACCATGACTCTCCCAAGACATACCCGACATCTTCCCGCGGTTCTTTATCCACAACCACAAGTAGCTCATTATCTTGATTTCTTTCAAGAAAGTTATTTTTTCATGTGCGAAAGCAACTCTATTTTTTACTAAATTTATACCGGTTATGAATAGAAGCAACTGGGTACCAGTTTTACTGGTACTGATTTTTATTCGGTTGGTATTGGTGGTGTCGATTTGATTCGGTTTATCATGATAAAGAACAAAAAAATTGATTATATTTCACCCGTTTGTTTTTAATAAAAGTTTTAAAGAAACTATGATAAAATAAGCTCGCCACAACTGTACATTATTAGAACAATGAAAATGGTAAATCACGACACTAGCATATTAATTCTATAACAAAAGCAAAATATGCTGAAAAATAAATTAAATTAAAACTAATAAAAAATCAAATGATGTCATGTAAACAATGCGTTATGAAGGCTTATTGAGGTTTCAAGGAAATAAAATGATGTCATGTAAAGCTATATTTTCTATCTCTAACCCTTGTAACCATTGTTCCAACCACCAATCAGCTTCCCTCCTCCATAGCCATCCCCACCAAGCCCCTGCCGGTTTTCGCACCCCTCTTGCAGTTGATTTAGCACCATTTACTCCCTCAATTGAGTTACATGTCAAGTGTTCTAAAAGTTGATGATGTTTTTATGATGATTAACGTCTTTCAACTTTAAATCTCGGTTTTGTGACAACACACATGTTATAGAAGCTTTTTTTTATGCTATGATACATGCAAAATGTCAATTCACTTAAACAACTTTTTAAAAGTACATATGAGATGATACATGTGTACTAACCTTTCAAAAAGTATATAAAGATAGATGAGCCTTCAAAATGTATCTATAAGCACCCAGTTTGTTCTAAGGTAACATTTTGAATATAAAGAGTGACTAACATGCCTTGAACTAGAAAACCGATAATAGTTTATGAGATTTTGCACGAATATGAATAACATGGATGCGAAATATTGTTGAAGACAAAACGACCGAACTACAACATGAAAGAAAATTGCACCAAACCCTTTCATTTGGATGGATTTGCGCTTAGACCTGTTTTTTAGCCATCCATAAGAACCAACAACTGATGATGACAATTACCTTGAATGCTCTAGAGTCATGTTTTAACAGGGAGTGTTTTTAGTCTTTTAGACGTTCAGATTTTGTATAACTTTGATAGAGAGTTAGCAATGGCCACCGGTGCATCAAACAAATAAGTTTCAAACATAAATCCTCTAGGTTCTTGAAATAAGTTTCATACCGTTGATGCATAGTCAACTTGAAAAATATTTAGACATAATGCTAAACGATCATCAAAATATATTGAGGAACATTGAATACAATCAGTGACGGTTTTCCAAAAACACTGGAACCAAATTATAGCTCGCCAAAAGGTACCGAGTCTAATAAAAACAACCAAAAAGGATCCTCGTTATTCATACTCAAAAGAAAAACCGGCATGATTCACACCTTGACTGTTGTTCTTTAGGCTTTGACAGACGCGATGTGGCAAATCAAGTCAACAACTCGGGAGCTGCAAAAAACGTTATATAACATAGGTTAATAAGTGTCGAGTTAAAAAAAGTACACTCTTAATAATGTGTTACACTTTGACCCGTCAACAAGTGACAAGCGCAAAAAAGTGTTAGGAGGTTCAAGTTCAACCACCCCATTATCAAAGGTTGTAAAACTATAAAGTGTTGGTCATGTCAACCCGGACCATTATAAGAAATTTACCCAGTGTAACGTAAATAAATGCCGAGACTAAAAAAAGTTAGGCCAACCCGACCATTACAAAAAATTTACAGACATAATCTATGTGAAGTAAGTCTTGAGAAATTACCTGTATCCCCACTCGTTGTCGTACCAAGAGACAAGTTTCAAGAAGTTGTCATTCAAAGCGATCCCGGCCTTGGCATCGAAGATGCTAGACCTGCTGTCACCAACAAAGTCGGTGGACACAACATCTTCATCAACATATCCCAAAATACCCTTCAGTTTGCCCTCTGATTCCTCCCTGAATTACAAAAGTTCCCCAAAAAGTTATTCAAAACATCGACCGAGTTAATTAAACAAAATTTAATAACAAATAACTAATCAATACTTACTTGATGGCAGCCTTGACCTGCTCATAAGTAGCTGCCTTCTCAATTCTCACAGTTAAGTCGACAACTGAGACATCCACAGTTGGTACACGGAAGGCCATTCCGGTCAATTTACCATTGAGAGCTGGCAAAACTTTGCCAACAGCCTACAAAGAATAGGAATAAAATGTGTCTATAAACTCAGTATTCTTGAAATTGACTGTTTCTAGAATAATCAAAAGCTGTTTCCAACACTACTTGTTTCATCTCACACTAAAATTGTAGTAATTAGAAAAATATTTTACCTTGGCAGCTCCGGTGCTGCTAGGAATGATGTTGAAGGAAGCGGCTCTTCCGCCTCTCCAGTCCTTCATTGATGGCCCATCAACAGTCTTTTGGGTAGCTGTAATGGGTTACAAAGGAATTATATAAATTACATAATTCTCAACTCCTTGTATTATAAGTGATTAAATTAACCAACTGAAAGGCCACATTACCAGTCATGGCATGGACTGTTGTCATAAGACCCTCAACAATACCAAACCTATCATTAATCACCTGAAAATCGTATACAGTAAAACCAAAACAACATGTAAGTTGTATGAAAAAATAAATAATTAAAATATATGCATAATAAACTGGGCTAATAATATACCTTAGCCAAAGGAGCAAGGCAGTTAGTTGTGCAGCTAGCATTTGAAACGATGTCAAGATCGGGTGTGTATTCATGTGCGTTGACACCCACAACAAACATAGGAGCATCCTTGCTAGGAGCAGAGATGACAACCTTCTTGGCTCCACCCTGATCAAACAAACCATATACAGATTAAGCAAACAACCAGAGTGAAAAACTAAGCAGACAACAATATCGAAAGCAAAAAAACTAATCAGACCTTTAAGTGGGCAGCAGCTTTGTCTTTGTCTGTGAAGACACCAGTGGACTCGACCACAAAGTCGGCACCAGCTGCGCCCCATGGGATCTCTTCTGGGTTCCTAAATGTACAAAAGAAAATAAAAGTTAATTAATATGAAGAAAAAAAAAAGTTCCCTACAGATGATGTTATTCAATGCTCAAATGTAATATTACCTGAATCCAAAAACAGCGACAGGCTTCTCACCGAAGAGGAGGGTTTTCTCATCCTTGACCTTAAGTTCATGATGCTTCCATTGACCGTGAACAGTGTCGTACTTGAACATATATGTCTGCAAGATAATAAACAAGTAAATTTTTGCAGGAAGGTCATGACAAATCACTTAATTCCTAGCCGCGACACCAAACCGGATTCAATTGACTTCATAAATTGGCACTCACAACAAATTTACATTGTTTTATATTAAATCAATTAAATTACATTGTTTATCATTTAAGTTGCAACATGTCATCTTCTTTAACACATACAAACAGAGATAAAAACTACACCAAGCCATGGATTCGTAAAACATTATAATATAATTTCACATAATGTAAACAACAACATGGCTTTGAGGTCAGTGTTTTGAGCCTAATTTAACCTCAATAAATACTAAATACATTCAAACTAAGTGTCTGTGCATATGATGTGTTCGAATATTTCTTCAAAACCGAGACAAATTACTGAATTAATCCAGGCATTTATACTGTGTTGTTTTAAACAAATCACGTACTACTATGTGATCTTATCATTTAAGGAATAGTGTATATCCGAGACAAATACAAAGGACTGGTTAACATACAAACTGTAAAAACGATTTCTATAACGTGCGTAATTATGAAACTTACTCCAGCGTAATATGTATCCTATACGTAATTATCAAATTTACACATGCATAATCCAATATTCCAATCACTGTCACATATAAACCCTAGCCTCATACTCACCTAACTTAGACCGTTTAGATTGATAATCAGTTAAACGACTAGAACTAAGTGTACAGCATTATTTACAGATCCAATCACAATCACAGTCACATATAAACCCTAGCCTCACAATCACCTAACTTGGACCGTTTATATTGATCACCAGTTAAACGACTATAACTAAATGTTACAGCATTATTTTACAGATCCAATCACAATCACAGTCAAGTATTAACCCTAGCCTCAGCATCATAACAAAACCACAAAAGGCCGAGTAACTAACAGAACAGTACCATGTAGTCAGTGGAGATAAAGGGATCGTTAACAGCAACAAGCTCAATATCATCTCTTTGAAGAGCAACTCTAGCAACGAGCCTACCGATTCTTCCAAATCCTACAACATTTTAATCAGATCCATTCAATCATTTAACTAAAAAAAACATTTAAAATTTTAAAAATAAAAAAAAATAGATCAATACCGTTGATTCCGATCTTAATCTTTCCACCTGCTGCAAAATGAAATAAAACAAACACACATAAAATCAAAATCAATTTACAAAACAACGATTATTTAAATAATAATAATAACAATAAAGTAGAATCAATATAGAGCAGAGACGATCTAACAGTACCCATGGTAATTGAATAGAGTGTTGATAGGGTTTTAGAGAGAGTGAGTGGTTTTAGAGAGAGAGTAAAATGATGATAACAAAAAGGTGATTGGGCAAAAGGTATTTATAGCACAGGCGGATGAACCGAAGAGTGTGGTGACGTCAGCGGTTTTTGGGTTAACTGTCTTGGAGAAAAAGAAATGTGAGCTGACGGTTTTGAAATGTAGCCGTTGGATTTTGACGGAATATTCTGTGGATTATTCGTTTTATTGGAAATAATAATTTGGGTGGTAGATCATTATTTGATAGTAAACTAGGGTGGGTGATCCCCGCGCGTTGGACGGATTTTGGTCAGTTAGGTTTGTTACGCATGGTAATTTGACCGGTAATGTTCAGTTTGATACTGTACTTGTACGGTACCCACACTCGATGTTGATTTTGATAACACCAATACCGGTGTTGGTACTGATGTCGATGTCGGTTCGGTTTGTCTAGCACCGATGTCGATATCGTTTGGTTTTATATCATAAAAAAGTTATATGAAGGTTATTATGACTCGACTTTCCAACACCTTTACTATAATATGATAAGTCTCAAAGTTAACCTCATTGTATGGTTTTACTACCCTAAAGTTTTATAATCCTTCCCTTAGATAAATCACAAACTTTTCCATTACAGCCTTTTCAAGTCTTTTTATTAGCAAAAAAACTCACGCTATATTACACTTACAAAATTAATGCTTTTCAGCTCATAGTGACCCAGGTTCAATTCTCATTCTTCCTATTATTTTTTGTGGCACCCAGGTGAAGAACGAATATGGGTGGCGCCGGTTCGACTCGGATGAGAGGCGTGGTTTTACCCATTATTCCACCGTCGTGTCTTCGGGCGGGTGGAGGGCGGGTGTCCGCGCATCTGAGAGAGCCAAGGTGTGGAGACGGTTGGCACGTCGTACCTTCCCGTTAAAAAATGATATGCCAAGAAAGAAAACCCCTTAATAAATGATATACTGTATAAGACCACGTTTCCACTCACGCCATTTGAGAGAAAACGAAACACACATATGTTTGCGTGAAAGTAAGAATGTAACATGGTTTGGGTGGCTAAAGTGTAAAATAAAGAAGTTTTGTGATATAATGCGAAAAGGAAGAAATTAACTGGCACAAAACCATGAAGACAATTGATATATATAATAAGAGAGAAAACGAAACACACATATGTTTGCGTGAAAGTAAGAATGTAACATGGTTTTGGTGGCTAAAGTGTAAAATAAAGAAGTTTTGTGATATAATGTGAAAAGGAAGAAATTAACTGGCCCAAAACCATGATGACAATTGATATATATAATAATTTGGGTGGTAGATCATCATTATTTGATAGTAAATGATTATGCACCATAAATAAGTTTTATTATTTGATTGTTTTATTTTCAGCAGAAAAATCGTTCTAGAAAGTTCCTTTTGCTATATACACTAAAAGGAGGGGGAGAAATGATGTTTCAAGGTTCTAATCCGAAGGTTGCCGATATTATTGCTATGGTCAAGTCTTGGTTGTTTTTATGGATTAGAAATAGATCTAGATTTTTCTCCATCCAATGGAAGAATTGGGTTTTTTATCCCCTGTATATGATGTAATTGTTTGTTTTGGCGGCCCTCTCTTTGAGGACTTGCCTTTGTGTTAATGAAGTTCACTATTCAATATATATATACACTAAAAAGGAATTTGTGAATTTGGGTATGTTTTAAATAATGTTATGAAATGGACAGTTATATTGTATCGGTTGTGTTTGGACCATTAGTGTTGTCATTTTAGTTAGAGTTGATCTAACGGTTTAACTGAACCAAACATGTAACATTTCACGTTAAATAATTGTACGTTACGGATTAAAACGACAAGTTTTATTATTATTTTTGGTGATATTTTGAAGCCTAATGCAATGATAATTATTCATACATATACATATATATATATATATAAAAGTTTATAATAATAATAATAATAAGATTTGTTTAATTATGTTGTGTCAAAAATTTCTTGACTAAACCCACAAACAACCCAACACCCTTAGACAAATCTAGCCCACTTCCCTAGCCTAAGGCCCATCAGAATCGGCCCACCTAGTACCAGGCCCAACCCCTCCTTCCCTTATCCGGTTTAATAAAAAAAAATTGTGTTTCCGCCATCGGTCGGGGTGTTACAGATTGATATCAGAGCCATGGTTATAGGGAATTAGGTTATTAGAGAAATAATCTAGTCTATAACCATAGGATTTAATCAGTACTTGCTTCTTTTACTTGTTATACTCTATCTCCCTCCTACTTCTTATCCCTACTTTCATCCCTACAAGAAGGTTGTTCTTTATCACTGGATCCGCTCTTAGACTAATAAGGCAAAATCCTCAGGTTTAACCTGAACCACCTTGAGATCTCGTCGAAGTTCTAGATTTTAATAACGAACACGTGCAATCTGGAAGGGTGAACGCCTGTATTCTGAGTCTTCTGTCTAGGCTGGCATTGCGCATATATCCCAATCAGACGAGGGACCCGGATGCCTACCTGGGAATTCTCGGGATGAGTGTTCACTTATAGGCTAAAGCATGTCTTCATATGTTATTAGAATTTAGAATCTTTGATAAGTCAACGTTTTCGTTTATTCGTTTTAATGAATAAATGATTACATTCCTTATATAACCTCATTCATTTCATTGTGTCTCTTACAGATCATGCCTCCACGTCGCAGTGCTCGTCTTAACAGTGGTAACAATCATGATGAAGGGAGTAGTAATCACAATCATAACCATGACACTAACCACAACAACAACAACAATAATGGTGTCGATGCTCAGCTGGCTGCAATCATTTCTCAACAAATGGCGCAGCAAATCGCAACTCTGGTTCCCAATTTACTACCTCAAGTCATCCAGTTGAACGGCAACGGGAACGGAAACGGCAACGGGAATGGAAATGGAAACCACAACGGGAATGGGAATGGTCTTCCAGCCTGCACTCTCAAGCACTTTAATTCCTGTAATCCCCCAAAGTTCAGTGGAGAAGAAGGAGCTACAGGACTCCTACAATGGTTTGAGGGTATTGAGAATACCTTCATTAACAGTGAATGCCCCGACAACTTTAAAGTCCGTTATGCCATGAGTGTTCTTCACAAACGAGCACTCACTTGGTGGAATGAAGAAAAACGCACTCGCGGAGCTGAAACTGCACTAGCCTTAACTTGGGATCAAGCTAAAGACATTATGAAGGCAGAGTTCTGTCCTCGTAATGAAATTAAGAAGCTGGAAGATGAATTTCATGATCTTGCTCAAGACAGTGGGGAAAACCTTGCTTACAACACTCGTTTTCACGAACTTAGCTTACTGCTACCCCACAAAGTCACCCCTTTGCCCATTGCTATCGAAAAATACATTGGTGGTTTACCGATGCAGATTCAAGACACGGTGTGGGGAAGGAACCCTGCTACTTTGGAGGAAGCAAAGCGTTTGGCTGCCACCCTAACAGATAACCATGTGAAGGCAGGAACCCTGACTCGTAAAGGGGAAAAGAAAAAGGATACTCCCCAACCTGCCGTTGAAATCAAAACCGAGGCCTCAACCAACGGGAAGTGTAAGGTCAGGAATTTTGCAATAGACACCACTGCCCCACCCAACAAGAAACGATACAACGGGAACAAACCTAAGTGTGACACCTGCCAGTATCACCATCCAACTCAAGTACCCTGCCGACAGTGCACCAATTGTTAAAGGTACGTGCATCTTGCAGATGCTTGTCGAATCCCTGCTACAAACGCTCTTGATGCTCCAAATAACCCCGCTTGAGACCCTCCAGCTACTTAAACCCCACCATTTGACACTTTTTGATTCAAGTAATAAATTCAAGTATTATCATAACATCTAAGTGCATGCTTGTTTGAATGTGAACTAATTGCTATATCCATAATCATACTTGCTTACTTGTATAACAATTAGTTGACTACCAAACAACCTACTTAACGATTGGTAGAGGTCATCATGTCTTTCCAACAGTCGGGAGAGGCCCTACCACCTACTCAACGACTGGTGGAGACTATCAGACCTGCTCAACAATCGGTAAAGTCATAAAAGGACACAAAACCCTAATGTAAGGTAAATTGGTAATTACGGTCCGGAACGTAATCATGAATTTACAGGTACGTTAAGGTAGTGAGAAATTTTATCAAGGTTTTCGGTAGTCGACCAATTGTAAACCTGGTGTCTTCCTTTAACTTCGGGACGAAGTTCCTAAAAGTAGGGGAGACTGTAACATTTCACGTTAAATAATTGTACGTTACGGATTAAAACGACAAGTTTTATTATTATTTTTGGTGATATTTTGAAGCCTAATGCAATGATAATTATTCATACATATACATATATATATATATATATATATATAAAAGTTTATAATAATAATAATAATAATAATAATAATAATAAGATTTGTTTAATTATGTTGTGTCAAAAATTTCTTGACTAAACCCACAAACAACCCAACACCCTTAGACAAATCTAGCCCACTTCCCTAGCCCAAGGCCCATCAGAATCGGCCCACCTAGTACCAGGCCCAACCCCTCCTTCCCTTATCCGGTTTAATCAAAAAAAATTGTGTTTCCGCCATCGGTCGGGGTGTTACAAAACAAGACTAGCAAAAACATTGAAATTCATCGATGCTACATTTTGTTTTCTTTGTTGGTTGGTTGACAGATAGAATTGATAGATCTATACTTTAACTTTACATTTATAGCATAATTGTGTGTTTTCTTTGTTGGTCATGTGGGTTTCGTATAACGACTTTTTTTACGGGTTGTAGAATAACTTTTTCGACATGGCGTTGAATAGCCCTATGGATTGATTTTAAGATGCCGATTTGGTCATGTCGAGTTGGATGTTGTGGTGGATGAGTCAAGTTGGCCGAGAAGTACAAAAGATTTAACGCAGGACATTGTTTGGATGACTTAGTGGGTCATCTGGAAGGCTATGAGAATGAAATTATTTTTTTCGCAAATGATCTAAAGAAGGAGCTAGTTTTTTTTTATTTAGTTCGTCATTTTCATATACATGGTTTTGTCAATAAGGATACTAAATCTTGTAAAAGGCGGGACTAGTGGATTAAAAACCCACTATTATTCATATATGTTATACTAGGTTGAAGCCCCGCGTGTACACGCTGTACAAGTCCATGTCAAATGAAAAAAATTCTATAAAAATTGTAGTATGCAAATTTTATTTATTGAAAGTTACGTAATACAATTCGTATGAATTTTGGTTGATTGTAAATTATCATAAAAAAGTTTAATGTTACCTAATAACATATATATGAATCAACAAATGTTTGATTTGACGTGATTTAAAAACAAATAATGAAATTAATAAACATATATTTATTGTAACGGCATGCAAATGAAGATTAAATTCAAAGTAAATAAATGTAGTTTAACAAATCATACAACCAAAAAAATATAAAAAAAATTAAACGATTTATGCAAAATATGATCGCATACTTATTCACAAACTTCAAAATATTTTTTTATAGACAACATTTGCTATTTATTATTAACGTTGCCATCTTTATCCAATATTAGGTGTTGTTTGTTTTTTCTACAGAAAAAGGTCTGCAGTCTGCGAACCACATCTTCAGACATCTGCATGAGAAAAGGTGGACCAAAGGTCTGCAATCTACAAGAAGAAGACTGTTTGTTTGTTAATGTCTGCAGGCTGCTGAAATAAACTGAAATTTAAATAATCTAATTTTTTACAGCAGTCTGGCGGTAGACGGTGGTGGTGGTGGACCGTGGTGGTCGTGGTGGTGGGTGCTGGTGGACGGTGGTGGTGGTGGTGGTGGTGGACGGTGGTGGTGGACCGTGGTGGTGGTAGTGGTGGGTGGTGGTGGACGGTGGTGGTGGTGGTGAACTGTGGTGGTGGTAGACGGTGGTGGTAGTGGTGGGTGGTGGTGGACCGTGGTGGTGGTGACCGGTGGTGGTGGTGGACGGTGATGGTGGTGGTGGTGGACAGTGGTGGTGGTGGTGGACCATGGTGGTGGGTGGTGGTGGACCGTGGTGGATGGTGGTGGTGTTGGACGGTGGTGGTGGTAGACGGTGGTGGTAGTGGGTGGTGGGTGGTGGTGGGTGGTGGTGGTGGACGGTGGTGGTGGGTGGACGGTGGTGGTGGACCATGGTGGTGGTGGACGGTGTTGGTGGTGGTGGTGGACGGTAGTTGTGGACGGTGGTGGTGGTGGTGGTGGACGGTGGTGGTGGTGGACCGTGGTGGTGGTGGTGAACTGTGGTGGTGGTGGACCGTGGTTGGTGGTGGTGGTGGTGGGTGGTGGTGGTGGACGGTGGTGGTGGTGGGTGGTGGTGGTGGTGGACGGTGGTGGTGGTGGGTGAGGAGAAGAGAAGTGGAGAAGACCTTTGAAGACCTTAGAAGACTTTGGAACAAGTCTGCACCAAGAAGAGGCCAGGAAGACCTTTTTGAGTGAAAGATCTTCCAAAAAACAAACAATCTGCAGACCCCAAACGTCTGCGCACGTCTGCGTGGTGCAGACAAAAGAGGTCAGAAGTGCTTCTGAGCAAAAAACAAACAGCATCTAATAGTATCTTCAGACCATCTCTACTCTTGTCACTTGGCAGCGACATACAACTGCCCATGTGTAAAAACATGATCTTTCAAATACAGACCTACCCTAAAGAGGGTTTGTCCTTCACTCTTATTTATTGTCATTGCGAAACATACAGACCTACCCTATATATTGGTTAGCTCTTTTACTAGTTCTAGTAACAATCTTGTTAAAAAAAATATAATCCCATAAAAGTTGTTTTTTAGGATGACAATGGTGGAGGAGACACTCCTAGTCCAACTCCAACCCATATAACCGAACCGATTGTGTCTAGAATTTTAAGAGGACAATGGTTTTTAAGATATTATGAATATTATGTGAAGTATAATAAAGTTGTTTTTTAAGAGGACAATGGTTTTTAAGATGACTAACGCTTTTTTGAACAATCTTGTTGCTCAAAAAATATATTGGATGAGAAGTAATGTTTTGACTTCAAGATATTAGACTATCCGTTGCCGGCCGCGAGCAAACAGGCGCGAGCCACAAACTTCAATTTCAAGTAATCCGGTCGTTTGACCCCGTTGTGGCTGTGGGTGAGCACCGACGCGACCAAAGCACCTCTCTCTCCCGTTAACGCACGCAACCACCGTCGCCCATGCTCGCGTCGCCACTGTTCGCGTGGGGCTGTTGTGGCGGGGGGTGAGCACCGGGATGAAACTTCCCTCGCGCCGAAACTCGCTCGCGGCCCACAACGGACAGTCTTATGAATATTATGTGACCTATAATGTACATATTTTTTTATTAGTTTTTTTTATATAAATATCATATGCTTTTCGGAAATTTAAAACTAAAATGGTTTATTTCAGTAAACAATATCAAAAGTCAAATGCTCACAAGTCACAAATCAAAAGCTACGTTTTAAGTTGTGGAGGAGAATATAAGAACTAAAGAAGTGGTTGGACATAACCGGCATGGAACTTGACATCATTGACGAGCTAATCAATAATAATGTTCTTTTTTAGTTATATGTACAAATCGGTTAGTTTTATTTATTCATATTGTTAAAAATATTATTATATACTAGTAGGGAAGCCCGCGCGTTGCAGCGGGTGCGTGTGTTTTGTCGCCCTGTAGGGATTTGTGGTGTGTGTATGCCGTTTGTGGGTTATTCGTTGAAGATTACATTTTGTCACAACACTTACCAATTTAATTTGTTTTTTACCTTGATAAATGTCTTCACAAAAATTTAAAAAAGGATTTTTGCACCTTGTTTTGGAGGATTGACCTCCTTTTTCATTGGTTGTTTTTTTTTTTGGTTGTTTATTTTTATTCTGTTGTACATGTATCTTATGTAATCTGTCGAGCGACCCGATTGTGGCTAGTAAAGAGTAGCGCCTAGGTTGACCTAAACACTTGAATTCAATAGTTGTTCCGTGTTCGCATTTGGAGCCTCATGATGTACATCAGGTCAATTGAACTTCATGTACATAATATGTAGTTGATAATGTGATTGTTGGGTTATCTTGCTTTAGCTTGTCTGATGTAGTTATATAATTATTTTTGTTAACAATAAATTTATAATGATTAAAGAAAACGTTATGTTTTGTAGTTTGGTCAACTTGGTTTACCGTTACACGCTTGGTTTATCAGGAGACTAACATTTTACACTTCCATGTAGTTAGAAGTTTGCTTGGCATGTTCAACTTCAGCCAATATTATACAAACGCCACTTTCACAACCTCTTTTATTATATTTTTAATAGAAAAAATAAAAACCTGCTTCTGGTTGAAACTTGCACACAAAGAGACAAAAAAAAAAAAAAAATCCGCGTGACATAATCATAAGTCCACCATCCTATTTCCCCTCCTTTGATCATGCTCGTTGGTTGAAATTTGACGCCACGGACAAAAGAAACGGCAATCGGCAATCTCGGCTTCGATTATGGCAATTAAATCAAGCCATTAACTCCTCCAATTTGTAAAACGAACACCAATTAAACTGAATAAGCGGTTTCGACAATCTCGGCTTCGATCACGCCGAAAATTATAGAACCTTCCAAAAATCAAACACACACCATTTTATAAACAATTGACCACTCACTTGTTTAACAACACACCTCACCTCAGATTGTTAAAAACTCCGACCAGCCGTCTCTTGTTTCTGCTTTCTGGCAGAACAACCTTGCTCACGGTCTTCCCCTGTGTTAGAAATAATTATTCAGCAGTAAACGTTTTATATAGTTCTATATTTTATGCTTGTAGGCTCTTTTTAGTATAAACCAATTGAGGGATCATCTTTGGTATATTGCCATTATCAAGGGATAAAGATGGAAGTTTCGAATGAAGAGAATGCAGTTGCTCCTCTGGACATTTTTTTCTTGATCGCTGGTTTGGTTCTATACTTCTATAAATACAAAAAATACACACATCAATCATCATCTACTGTACTTCAGTTCTTCTTGTTTATCTTATTTAGTTAAATCGTTCATAGCCATCTCAATCCTTTGGCTGTTATTTTTGTATCTCTTGAATCAATATAATAAAGTCTTATACATTTCTCACACCCTGCCCCTCCGACGAGAACCCAATCGACCAGGAAAACCCACACCCGTCAACCACTCACCACCCACTCCGGGCAAATAGAACCACTCATCCTGTTTCCCATCCGCCTCCACCATATTCGAGCTCCGGTCCATGGCTGTATTCCAACGGCGACTAAACAGGGACCAAATCGAGGTAATGAAACACCCTCATACTTGTCTTAACCCACCAAACTAAAGCTCTAACATATCTAGGTTATCTCTAACTCATTTCAGTCGATTTAGGTAGGGGTTTTGATAAATGGTTCATGTGGGAGATACGTGAGGAAAGTGAGTAATTGGGTTTTGGGTAAAGAAAAAGAAGAATACAGATTAATTGTGAATGAGTCTGTGAAAAGTGTTAGACAGGCAGTCAATACAAAGACAAACAAAACTCACTGACTGGTCCAATCATGGAGAAGAGTCGAAGGAGGTCGTTTGCTCTGGTGTAGTGGTGGAGATCGCCGACTTAGAGGGTAGGGCAGTGGTGGTTGGTGGCCGGAATGTCACACCCTCAAATTCCACGTGCGGGGTTTTACCGCAAGGCGCGTGACAAACTAGGATCTAAGTCAACAGTCACAATAAACGACACTATATGATACGTAAAAATGACATAAACAAACCATCAAGTTTTCATAAATCCATCGCTGCGGAAGCGTAAAACTTTATTACAAACCCAAATGTAAAAGTACGTAAGTCTGAAAAAGCTAAGTAAGATGCATATGAATCCTAGACGCCGTGAGACTCCGTGCGCCTACGATAAGCTGCTACCTCAACGACCTGAGAAACATGTCAAAAGATGTCAACATAAAATGCTGGTGAGTTCACAGGTTTTATAATAAGCGTTTCGTAAATCCTTTGAAAACCGTTACAGTTACTACTATGCTGTGTGAACGCTAGCTAGGCGTTAAGTTAATTACTACTACGGTTGAAACCATTGCTGATTGTGTTTGTTACTGTGTGGTACCCCTCGGACTACCGTCATCCCCGGTAGGCCCTGTGTGTTTGAGACAATATGCACCCGCCCGGCCTCCAGCCGTCGAGTGGGGTTTGTCAGGCCCAATAGCGCTATCCACATTTCCCGCTACATACCCGTATTAGTGGTTTCCTTGGGATTTAGATGAGCCGTATAGTAATATAAAGATAGCCATAGTATAACTTGAAATCATGTGTTAAAAGTATGTAAACATGTTTCTCCCCGAAAACAAAACCAATAAAAGTGGGGCCGTGAACTCACCTTAGAATGTGTCCTCAGTTAGTACAGAAATCCGATACGTGTGTGATAGCCCCTACTAGTGGCGACCTATCAACGAGTTTACATAAGTGTGATGACTACTAACCCGAAGGCTAATCAGTCCCAAGTTGTCCAGACCGTGACCATTTATGTTGAAAACATGTTTAAACGTTAAACCGACCAACCCAGACAGTACCCGACATACCATTGGTGACACGACATCCCACGTGTTAGCCGGAAGCAAGATATCATGCAACTTATGCAATTAAACACTTAGCATGCGCAAACATTCACCCTATCTAGCATAACGCCCAATTAACGCATAACAAAGTCCGAACACGTGTTACCAAGTCATTAGACATGTCCTGGGGTTCCTAACATGTTCCTAGGTGTCAATCCGTGTTTCGGGATGTTAAAATATACATACAGCAGCATTACACGCGATTAGGAATCAAACTAGCATTTAGGATTGTAATCACTAGTAGAAGTGGTGATTAGGATTGTACTCGCTAGTTATATAGGAGAATAGGACTGTATTCGCATGAACATTAGGTGATTAGGTTCCTATTCGCATGAAGCATCATGCGAGTAGGAGCCTATTCGCCTCTGCACATCTGTAGTGCATTTTTGCGCGTCGAACACTCCAAATCAGATCCGAAACATGTAAAAACACCCAATATCCAACCCAAAACATTAACCCAACTATTTCAAGGAAAAACCCCTAATTTATCATCACCCTAGCCGTCCCGAATGCACGCGGTTTCCCAAAATAGCATATCTTGCATGTAAGCATCACATCAACATGTAAAACTTACCCTAAATAGCAAATACTCAGATTTCATCACATAAAGACGTTACCCGACATTATCCTACGGTTCTAGCATCATCCTAGAGCAAACCCTATCCTCAAACAATCAACAAAACACAACATATCATCATCAATCCACCATAATCGCCCAAACGGGTCAAAACGCCTAATATCAATATCACACATCTATGAACCTTCAAATCCCTAGATTATCATCATATTAACTTATCTAGATCATAAACATATCAATAACACAAGAACAATCATGTTTAGACGATAAAGATCCTATCTTGCATGACTACATCACATAAAACAAGTATAGATGTGTGGGTTTGTTTTGAAACCGATTTTAATAAGTTTTCAAAGACACAAACGTTTATAAATCAGGTCTGGACCTTTAGGGATCAAAACAATACTATTATAAAGGTTTGGGATGAAGAACACACCTTGAAATTGTGAGATTATGGGTTGTAAGACTTGAAAATATGATTTCTTGTTCAAAAACGTGTTGTAGAGGTTGGATAAGGTGTGGGGTGGCTTTGGGGTGTATTAGGGTTTCACAAATGATGTTTTGAAACATAAGGGTGGTATTTATAGGCGTTTTTAGTCGTGACCTGCAGTATAGGCGAGTACGCAGATGTTATTGGCGAGTAGGATCCTATTCGCTAGTAACAACTAGCATTTAGGCCCTACTCGCTAGTAACACTAGCATTTAGGCCCTATTCACTAGTAACAACTAGCATTTAGCCCTACTCACTAGTAACAACTAGCATTTAGCCCTACTCACTAGTAACAACTAGCATTTAGCCCCTAATCACTAGTAACAACTAGCATTTAGGCCCTATTCACCCCAAGGGGCTTCCTACTCGCCTATAGCCTAAGTACCCGAGTTTTTGGTGCGTTAAACCCTATTTTAACATATATAAACACGTTTTCACATACCGACAAGTCATATAATTATTACCAACATATAATGCATGATAAATAACACGTTCCCGCCCGATCACCAATTCCCGGGACCCGAGATTTACGTGTGTGCGTTAAACCCGGCGATTCTACATATCACCTATTCGTGTTCACGTGGTTATGGACCGACTCCCAATGATCCCGTGGATCATCGTAACGACTCCCGATGATTCCCGGAACCATCATAACGACTCAACTTACCTAGTTAAGTATGTTTGAAAACGTTTTTCGTTAAGGTAGACTTATGTATTTTATAAAATGTTAACCTAAACGTGCCGGGTGTCACACGGAAGAGGGAATGGTGGTGGTGAAATTCAGAGTTTTCGTGAGCATGAGTTACTAAAGCAGCTAAATAGTAATTGGTTATGGCGATAGGGTTTCCATAGGAGAAGGTAAAGAGGCCAGTCTTAGTTAATGAGTTGTGTTGATGAAGAATCTGGAATAATTTGTAGTTATGATTTGTATTTATGTAGAACGACAGTTTCAAACTTGAATAAGTTGTTTGAGTAGAATTATTCATTTCCATAATTGCCATTAAAGGTTGGGTATTTCCATTAAAGGTTGGGTATTGCCATTAAAGGTTGGCTTAAAGATGAGAATTAAGGGTACTAATATAAATTTGTTTTGATATTGTAAAGAATGAGGTATGTGAAATGTCATTATTACCCTTTAAAGTGTCTTAATTGTCACCAACATTCCTATAATACCCTTATCAAATAAGCTTTATTCTCTTGTACTTGTTGCTTCAAAAATTGTACCCATGTCAAAATTACAATATAGTACATCACTCCTCCTTAATAAGATAATATAGATTTTTAATTTTTTATATAACAAGTCTTTTAACTCAATCTTAGTAAACCACAATATGTGTACTTGTTTCCGGTGTGAAACCCTCGAAAAAGTTTGCAAACTTGAAATAATACCAATAACTTTAAACCATTGTAAAAAAATTGTATATGTTATAAATTAAGACTAATTTAGGCACAACTGAATGTTTTGGGCCTTTGGCTTCAAATTCCACGCCCCTTTTCCACTTTTGAGTTTTGTGATTAGCTCATCCAAAAAAAGCCAATTTCACGCCATGTTCGTCCGTTAAATTTTTCCACCACAAGCAAAAATTGACAATTAGCGCCTAAGAGGGTGGTGTACGGGGGTTATAGGGGCGCTAATGGGGATTAACGCCCTTTTTCGCAGGCCACTACGGTTTATCTTAATATAAGGTATCATACCATCATGTATGAATTGTATGATGAACGTATAGAATTCCCCTTTACTTTGTCTTTTGTGTTTCTATGATTTTGTTTAAAAAAAAAGTTGTTTGTTTTAGTAATAACCTATTTTAACCAACACTTTTTAAAACATTTTATTCTTAGTAAAGTTACAAAAAGATCATTAAGTTTTACTATAACAGAAGATGTCAATTTTATTTTATCTATCTATCTATATCTATAATAAACTAAAATATTTTTAATGACATGTCATAATATTATGCAATCTCTCTTTTGAAATATGCCACATAGGATGTGATGTGGCAACTCTAGAACAATTAAAAAAAGGAATAAATATGGTTTAAACATGATTTAACATAATCTATTAAATACCTAATCTACTAAATGTAAATATTAAAACTTTATTATTTTCTCTCACATGTCTCCTCTCATAACTTTTAAATGTTAATATCTTTTATATACGAGATTTTTTAAAGAAAAAAAATTACACCAAATTAACGAGCGTTTTATTATCTTTCCAACAAGTACCATAGTGCTATATAAAAAACGGAGAAAAAAACGACTATTTTTTGTAACCCAACAGGTATTGTGTCAGGTTTGGAATTAGTTTAAAAAAAATTGTGGGTTTGGGTCGGGCCTGGGATTAGGTGATACCCGACCCAATTACCCTTTTTTTTATATTAGAATATGATAACTTATGGCAGAGATTTGTTTAAAATAATAATAATAATAATAATAATAATAATATTAATAATTATAATTAATCATATATTAGCAGATGCTATTTTTATAGTTTAGATACTTCTAATTTTATTCACTTTATTTAAATTTCTCAATCCGGGACGCTCCCGAGGTAATTAGCTAGTATATAATGTCCATCTTTTTATCTAGTTTGTTAAAAACTAAAGATGATAAAAGGTAACCAAAAAACTGACAATCGACTCATAACCAACAAAACCAATCCAAATATAATTGAAAGCTGGCATAAACAATGGTTCGGTTTCAAGCTTTGGGAATAACTAATTGTTCGTTATCGGCATCAGTTAGACATTCTGTAAGACCGTAACCAACCCATATAACCGAACCGACGTGTGTCTAGAATTTTAGCAGCCTTGGATACACATGACTACATGACTTGGGGTTGCCGTTTGCCTTTAGATAAATTGACATTAGGCTTAACAATGAAAAAACAATCGAACTTTCAATGGATACATTTCAAGGAACCTAACAATATCATTTTCTTAGCAGTCCCACATCGATGGATGCAACAGTTTACTTATGAATTGAGAGACCAAGACCATTTCCACTTTTTGATTTTTTTGCCCACTAGCTTGAATTTATTAAATGATGCAAAGTCTAAAGTATAAATTCTAATGGTTATAAAGTTTAAAACTTCATCCCCATCCCCATCCCCAACTCAAATGGTTTAGCTTAAAATTAAAATTTTAGCCAAAATTATCGGTTAATAACTAAAAGAAAAACAACTTTAGGTATACAACAGTAATGTAACTGAAAACGATGTTCTCGGAATCTCTTAACTGAAATCTTCGCTTTTATTAGGTTAGAGCTAAAAACAGACCCATACACACCCTACAAAACTATGAACTATCAATGAACCTTAAAAGATTTTTTTTTTCTCGTTATTATTTGTAAGAGTAATAACGAGATCATAGGGAAAAACCATATTTGTATCATACATTTCGAATGAGAAAAAAATTGAATTTCAAACCAATCCAAATTCAAATTAGAATTCGAATTCGAGTTTTGCACGTTTTTATGTCTACTTTTCGTTTGGTTTAATGGTTCCGCTGCAATACGTTGGTCCTAGATACTAGTTATATACATTACAAAAAGGAAGGTTGGTAAACCAATTGCTTTTCTTCGATTTTCAATTTCGCCTCTACTACAAAGAATATAATATAAAATCACCTTTTATTTTTTATTTTTTTAAATTTGATTTTTCTTTAATAGCAATTTTGTTAATTTTGTTAAAAAGTTAAATTAAATAAACCAAGTATGCAGCTGTGTTTATTTTTTTCAACATTTAGGTACAAGATTTTGTTAGAAAACAAAGTTTTATTCAAAACATGATATATTAGTGACCGAATAATATTGATATCAGTACCATATTGATATTCATTTTTATGGTGTTTGCTCGATGTAAAACACAACTTTATTTTTTAGGTTACAAGACACAACTTTTTTAATGAAACCACTGTAAGTAAACATTTTTCTTACCATAAACTATTAGGAGTACCAAACTGTAACAAATCTAATCGGTAACGATTAATATTGGAATTACTTATGCTACATTTGGTCATTTGGGTATGCCACGTTATATATACTTTTTAATCTTGTTCTATTTAAACTGGGCCGTACGTCTATTAGTTATCTTCGAATGAGGCAATCTGTTGGGTCATATTTTTGATAAAATAGTTTGGACCGAGTCGGATCTGATCTGGCCCAACTACTTTGATTTCCAACTTCCAAGCCCTGCCCAACTAGAGGTGCACATATTGATTTTTTTTAACCCGAACCGGTTCCAAACTGGTTTGGGCTTTACCGGTTCCTTCCCGAACCGGTTTCGGGTTGGGACGGGTTCAGTTTTTATACTGGTTTGGTTGAAATACCGGTTTCACTTTGGTTTTGATTCGGTTTCGGTTCGTAAACCAATTCTTGCGCACACTTTTTGTCTTAAAAAAGTAACACAAGTGTTTTTATACATAAATTTCAACTTTTATTGATTTTTACAATTTTTTAAGTGTATGGGTATATATTTGTATGTGTAGAAACCTTTTTGTATAATATTGTTATATATAATTTTTTTATATAAAATTTCATAATACCGGTTTTTCTTCAAACCGGTTCGGGACCGGTTCTTTCAGAAACCAGTTCAGTTTGTGTTGTAGTTTGGAGACGGGGAATTGATTAGGGACCTATGGTTCATAATACGAACTGAAACCGATCCAGGAAATACCGGTCCCAGGCCGGTTTGGGTCGGTTCGGGTTCACGAACCGGTTTTTTTGTTCACCTCTATACCCAACCCAAAATACTGTGTTTCCCTTTTAATTTAAGCGAACAAAATTAAATACAAACATAATATACGAAATTATAAATCCTTACTCATGTTAACAATATGTTTTCCACCTGTAACTTCATTTCATAAAGTTAAGCTCTATAGTTAAACAAAAAAAAAATGTTACTGCTAAAATCTTAGCTTCTAACAGCTTTACTAATCACCTTAGCAACCCATGCACTGTACACTCATATCTAAAGCCTAAACCAACTATGCAGTTATAACGATCTCCTCAAGAATTCATTAACCAACTTCGAAAACGCCGACGAACCATCACGTTGCAACCGCGCTGGAGAATCATACTCCGCAACTTTCCCTGCATTTCCCATAAAACCGACGAAAACTAAGTTATAAAACAAAATGTAACGGTTAACATAAGTTAAATGAGTTACATGTGTTACCTTGATCAAGGACGAGAACTAGATCACTATCGACAATGGTGGGAATCCTATGCGCTATGGTTATAACCGTGCATTTGCTTGTTTCTTCCCTTATAGTTTTCTGCATCACGTTATCTGTTTCTGTATCAATCGAAGCAGTTGCTTCATCTAGAACTAGTATTTTGCGCTTTTGTAGCAATGCGCGCGCTAAGCACACTAGTTGTCGTTGTCCAACACTCCAGTTTTCGCCATCTTCAGCAACTGCATAGTTTTTTTTTTTTTTTTTTTTTTAAATTTCAGTTTCCAAACAATAACAGACTGATCAAATACCATATAAAGTTACAAAAAAAAAAAAAAAAAAACTACCTTGCGTATCAAGTTGTCGCTTATCTTGGCGCACTATATCTGCAAGCCGACACTTGTTTAGTACTTCCCAAATTTCATCATCTGAATGTTGTTCCAAAGGGTCAAGATTAAATCTCATGGTTCCTTGAAACAAAGTTGGGTCTTGTGGGATTATGCCCAATTTAGACCTCAAATCATGTAACCCGATTTTGGAAATATCAAGCCCGTCGATTAATATTTGACCTTTCGTGGGCTCAACCACTCGGAATAGAGCTTGGATCAGCGTTGACTTTCCACAGCCAGTTCTTCCCACGACCCCTATTTTCTTTTGGCCCGGAAAAGTACAAGTGATTCCTTTCAAAACTGTTGGTAGAGTAGGGTGGTATTGGACGTGTAGATCTTTGAGCTCGATTTGTCCATCCGTTGGCCAGTTAGGGTCGGGTTTGTGATCTTCGACAACTGCAGGGGCTTCACTTGGAATATTTGCAAACTGTAGAATTCTTTCGACCGAAATCATCTTGTTTTCTACGTTGCATAGGTTCCATATGACCCATGCTTGCAACACATTCAGGCTCAATCCATATGTAACCGCTAGCCCGGCTAAACCTGTGATTATTACATAGAAGTTAAACATGTACCAAAAAAGTTGAAATGGGTCAAAAGTTACTTCTGTTTATTAACAATTATAGTTTTTATAACTAAATGTATTTGTAATCAAATATTACATTGCTAATTATTTAAAAAATGGACAAAAAGTGTTTCAGGTCGACCCAACGCATACCAAAAGTTACATGTTTTGACATGTGACCCAACCCGTCCAACTCATCCATTTTGCAAGTTTTAGTCAAGAATCTTACTAGGGTCGATGGATGCCCGAGGCAAGTGAACCAAGACAGCTAGTAGAATGAAAAACACAAGATTAAATAGGAAGTTAATCCGGACACAAAGCCACTCCATTGTAGCAGTGTTGTGAAAAGTCACCCGAGAATAGTCATCAATAACCTCAAAACATTTACTCAAGAAGCGGATTTCTTGATTAAAGCAACGGATTGTTGATGCCCCCGAAATAGATTCTGAAAAATGATGTTGAATCGGTGACTTTTGGATCCCGATCATCCGAGCTAGTTCCCTTGCTGTAGTAATGTAGTAAGCCTGCAGTTTAAAAAATAATTTTAGATTTATATTGGACATAAAATTGTTCTAGAAATATTAAATTTATGTTCTGATCATACCTGATACCATACTGATATAGCAATGATAATCATGCAAAGTATGAAAATCGGCCAGGCAACATGTGACATCAGTAAAATTATGCTCAGAAGTTGTAACACTGCAAAAACTAATCCTGCTAATCTGTAAGGGATATCAACATCCACCGTGCTTTGATCCGTTGAACACTATAAAAAACGAATCGACAAAATCAGATAAAGTTTAGTAGAGGTGACAGTTGCGGCATACTTATTTATGAACGAGTCAGTTTGAGTTATGTACTTGTGTTTTATCTAAACGGGTCAAATAGATGTGACAGTTGCGGCATAAACCAATTTAGGTTTATGTTCAAAAGTTAGTTAAAAGGAAACTAGAAATGGCTAGGTTGTTTTAAGTGGCTTAGATAACGTGTTAAAATGAGTTTGGGTCAGTACACGTCATTTTTAGTATGGGTCGGGCCAGGTTGATCCGGGCTGGGCTGACCTGACCGACCCCATATACATTTTTTTTTGTAAGTATCTTTTATGAATAATTAGTGTGATAACTGTGGGCACAAAACATAAGCTTAAAATTAAAGACTAATGAACCAACCGAAAATGCAAGGATAGATTACTAACCCGATTCAGAATCCGGCTCGAAGGAGTAGCGTCAAAGAACGAAATAGGTGCACGAAAGACCGAATTTATCATTTGCAAGAAAAGATTTTGACCCGTCTCAATAGCAATGGTAGACAACAAAATGGCCCGGCCCAAAATGAAAATCGAGCTTCCACCAGACAAAATCACAAAAACTCCAACTAGTACTTTGCTGCTGGCCCGACCCGCATCCTCTGTGGCCCACGCCATCCAATAATTACTGCCCATTTGCAATGCTAAAAAGAGGGAGTGACATATCAAAATCACTGGAACAAGAGCCCCTTTATACGCTGATGTGATAAACGTTGAGTAAACACTGAATTTAACCCGACCCGATTGGGATTCTTCTTGAGGCATCGTTGTTCCTGATGACCCGGCTCTGGTTCTATATGGCTCGTGTGGCGTGATCAAGTGTAACTCATGGGTAGATTGTGAGAATTGGATTTGGGTTCGGGTTTTGGGTTCCTGTGGTGGGTTCACTTGGTTTAGAGATTTGGAATGAGCGGCTATTTGTCGTGCAAATTCATTTTTGGGATCTGCAATCAGGTCGTCGTATTTTCCTGATTGAACAATGGCGCCATCCTTGATTACCTATGATCAAACACACACACACGCACGCACGCATGAGAACATGCACTAAAAATATGAATATAAAGCATAAAATAGTGATGGAATTACCAGAATCAAGTCTGATGCACTTAAGAACTCCAGTTGATGTGTTACATACACAACAGTCTTCTTGTCTAGCAGATTTAGCAAACATTTCTGCAAAAGGAAGATTCAAATTGATGAGGAACAAATTGGAACGTCAAACGGGTCAAAATTTAAAAAATCATTCAAATTGGTTCATCCAGAATGGATTAAACAACTGGTAAGTCAAACGGGTCAAAAAGTATTCAAATTTGGTTCCATCAGAAACGGGTCACACAATTGGCATATCAAACGGGTCAAAAATCACTCGAATCATATTAGAAACGTATAAAACATCCATATTGTTTTTTTTTTTTTTTTTTTTTTTTGGAAATTTCTCGCATATAATGGTAACGGGTTGATTTGGATTATACTTTATCTGTAACTGGCCAAACAATTTGTTAAGTCAAACAGGTCAAAAATCTAGATAAACCACAAAGCCGCCGTAAAGAAAATAAGAATCAAATAAATAGTTTAAAGAATCTTGTACCTTAAACATATGAGCTCCCGTATGAGCATCAACAGCACTAAACGGGTCATCAAGAACATAAACATCTGAATCACTATATAGCGCTCTCGCTAACTGAATTCGTTGCTTTTGTCCACCACTCAAATTTAACCCTCTCTCGCCCACCACGCTTACATCACCATCGGCCAACGTCTCAAAATCCCGCTCCAAACCACACCCATCAACAACTTCATCATAAAACCTTTTATTCATTTCCCTGCCAAATAAAATATTATCCCTAATTGTCCCAGTTTGAATCCAAGCACTTTGTGGTACAAAGGCTTTTGACCCAAACACTTTAATCCGCCCACCCGAGACTCTAGGGATTTCACCTAAAATGCTGCATAGTAAGCTCGATTTCCCAGCTCCAACGGACCCACAAATGGCCACTTTATACCCTATTGGGATTTTCATTTTTTTAGAAATCTTGATCGTGGGACGTCGTTGATCTAAATCGTTTGTATCCCAAGAATACTCTCCAGGATCTATGTCTATAGCTATATCTAACCCCTTAAACGGTTGAGATTCTACTAGCTGTTTAGAATCTTGATCCGATATAAAATCTTTGATTCGGTCAAGTGAAACTTTTGTTTGGGCCACCATGGAAACAAGCTCGGGAAGATTATAAATCGGATCCTGCAATATTCTAAAAGTAGCCAAAGTAGAAAGAACAACGCCTGGGGTCAATGGCGTCCTTAAGAAGATACAAACGATAAAAGTAGAAACCGACACTAATGTAGGTGATGTCCAAAACAAGAAAGCAATCGCCGAGCATGTATACAAGTATTTCTTGAGCCAGTTTCGCTCTTTTTCTCTTAAATCAATCAACTTTTGCTTAAAATTTGATTCCCATGAATGCAGTTTCAAAACGCGCATGCTTTTCAAGATCTCTGAAGTAGCTTTGATCCTTGAGTCTTTAGACTCCATAACTTTTGTTTGGAAATCTTTCTGCATATTTGCCAACGGCGTGTTGCTGATGATGACCAAAACCGTTGAAACAAGTGCAGCCATCGAAGGGAATAAACCAAGATTCGTGTATAATATGATCAAAGCAAGAAGAACTTGAACTGGGAGCAACCAGATTCCATGAATATGCCAGAAAAATTCGCTTATTTTCTCGACATCCACATTGATCAAGTTTATGACTTTGCCATTGCTTGTGGTACCATATTTGATTGCTAGAGATTTCTTGTATATCATTACCATGAGGGCTGCGCGTATGCGTATGCCAATACGTTGAGCACCAAAATACCATTGTCTTTGAGACAATGACTCGATTGTTTTCGCCAAGAAGAAAATGAATGACAGAATCAAACCCCATTTATAGCTTGAATCGCTAACATCTTCCGATAGGTAATTCACAAAACTTGTTATCAGAATCGGTCCCATGTATGAAGCAAGTGTGTTAACTCCTAAAATTACACAAAATAAACAGTTAAAATCACTTTTAACTAATGTTATGCATGTGGTTTAATAATAAGACCAGAGTAATAGTTATGCATAACTATTAGTTATGCAGTTTAGTAACAACTAATAACAACATACACTAAATGGTCTTCGTTACGTGGGTCCCACTTGATCCGTTTAATCAAATGGGATCCACGACGAAATCTTTTGGAAATATTAAAGGTGAAAATGACTTAGACTATATAGTTTTAGCTATGCAGTTAGTTTTTTTTTTTTTTTTTTTTTTTCACAAATTAAAATTTTGAACTTTAGTCTATTATTTACCCTAACTTTCCCCACTGCTTTTTAACTTTACATAAAACAGATACCTTATGTACAACACATGTTCTTTTCACATGGCATATGCTTTATCCAAAAAAAAGTTAAAAAATTAAAAGAAAAAATATATTTAATAACATTCTGCTTATGGTTTTATTGTAAAGTAACTACTGCTAAAATATATAAAATCATGCAACTTTATACATTTTCACATGATTAGAATCCTTAATAGTACAGTATAATATTTAATTTTATATTTTAATAATAAAACAATAAGTATATGATGATTAAAGACTCATTTGATAGAAAAAAACAAAAATAGTACATATATAATTACAAATATACCATCTCCTTCTTACATGTGCTGCCAATAGCTACTGTTTTATGTGTTGTCCTATATGTTTTTGTGTGTTTGTGCAGTGCTCTTGGACCATATGTGGCTGTAAAGAACAAGCTTGGTTTTGGCTTTTGGATATGATTCTCTAATGATTATTTGTTTATTTAAAGATTTAATAATTAATAATACTAGTTACAACAAAACTAAGGGTGCGTTTGGTTTCGTATTAAAAATACTTATCCGCTTACTGTCATTATTGTATTAAAATAAAGTATTAAAAATACTTATCCGCTTATTGTCGTTCTTCAAAATGCTTATTCGAAACAACTTATTTCACTCGCAAATAATCATATAATGCAATTTGGATAAGCAATCCCTAACAACCCCTAATTATCAAATGGTAAGAGTAAATGATTTGCAATTCAAAAGAGGGGTTGCGGCACAACTTTTTTTTTTTGAAAGAGGGGTTGCGGCGTAACTTGTTGCCCATTTACCTACCATCCTCTTATAATTTGTTACGGATTTTTTGACTTATAAATAATCTACAAAATTAATCAACAACCCATATTTTGTTTGTTAATTTGTCATTTGTCAACATCTCAACAACAACAAACTAGATTACTTTATTACCACACATCCAAACACTATATCTAAACACACATCCAAACTATATTATGTTTAAAAAAAAAATAACAAAAATGATAAAAAGCAACAAGAATTTACCTGCGAAAAACGCATTGATCACCAAAGAACGTTTTATAGCGCAAAGTATGATATTAGGTGATACCGAGCCTCCTCCAGTCTTTTGTTTATGAATAGCTTCTTCCAACAAAAGTGCAGCCTCTTGAGCCGTTTCCGATTCAGGAATCGAAGGAACATGAACAAACTCAAGTTTTTGAACCCGACCCACTTCGAAAAGCGGGCTGAGCCAATTAAAACTAACCCTTTTCCATACCCCTGCATTTGTAAAAGCATCAATCTTTGCATCACTCTCTTGAAGCAATGGCTGCTCCAACTCTTTATGCCTTTTGGTAACACAATACCTAACACCATTATAACCCAAAACAATCAACAATGGTAAAGTTCCCATATCGATAACATTCGATACAGACCGAAAAACATCCATGTTTTTCACTACCATATATCTTAACATGATCAAACCAACCATAACCAAATCAAGAACCATTGAAAAACACCAAAACATAACAAGAACAATAGGCCATTTAGTAACATGACCGAATGTTCTAACAACCAATGAGTAGACACTAACAACACTTGCTAAACACCATGTTGATGTCACAACAATATCCTCATAAGGTACAACAACCTCATGGTTTAAAACCTTGTAAAAAACATTACCCATATGACAAACTGTGATGACAAGACATGATATGATATTAATCATGGAGAAACTTGTAAACAAACTTGTGTTTTCACCCCTTCTTTTGTTCTTTAAAATGTCTGCAAAAGCCCATATAAATAACCAAAGAAAAAAGAACACATCGCATATGGTTGTAATGGCAGCCATTGATGCAAACTCCATAACCTCCAAAACCTTTAAATGATTAATAAATGGAAAATAATAATAATAATAATTGTTAATGGAGTGTTTGTATATCCTAATGTGGATCTGTAAAGGTGAAAAGATTCACGTGGCAATACTTCAAAGGAATGGGTTGGTGAGATGAATATGAGCCTCAAGGTGGCTGTTGATAATAATATGTATGTATATATATAGACACATAATCACATTAGGTCATCATGTGTAATATTATTGAGATATATATGGAATTTTTGAATCATTAAATATTAAAAAACATCCCATCAAAAGATTCTAATATTATAAATTTAAAATATTCTTATTCTGGTAGGTGATTCTGTGTATATCAATTCAAATTTTTAGATTGTACGTTTTTTTTTTTTTTTTTTTTTTTTATGAAGATAAGAATAGATAGTGATGTATGCTATGTTTTTAAGTTGTTTAGCAAGTGGCGAAGCTTGACTTGAAATTTCGGGGGGTTGGAAGATACCGGGGGGGTCAGAAATTACTAGTTTTGGGGGGTTGAAACCGTATATACCTAAAAATTTCTATACGAATACTATATAATCGGAACTTCTGAGCGAAAATTCGGGGGTCGGCCGCCTCTTAAGAGCCGCGCCAATGTGTGTAGAAGAAATAGGGGTGAGGTGTGTTTTAAGTTTTTAACGCGCACAAGTTTTTCGTGCAGTGTATTTATGTATCAGGCAGAGAGTTGAAAGTGTTTGTGCATTTTTTGTAATCAACGTGACTCATATATTTTAAGTAACCTGTGATAAGAAAACTAAAATTTGAATCATTAATAGGCCTTTGGTGTAAAAGTTATGAAATTAAAACGTTAGGATATATACCTAATGTGTACGGTTGCCTTGTTTATATCCAAATTTATAGATCATAAGGACGTTGGTAGGCAATCGCCTTATGGTGGAGTGGCAGCGCATGACCTTTTAATGTAGAGGTTATAGGTTGGAGTCTCATCTAGAACAAAAAATTTCTAGGTTAAGCCAAAAGTTTTACCATATTGGGTCTTCGGGTAGTGTGTTTCCTCTGAAATGGTGGCGGGCCGGGTCACCAACGCCGTCTGCGTTCGCCGGCATGGATGGCCTTTTGCCATTGGGTTTACCCGGATGTTCGAGCTTTCGTTGGTCGTTAAAAAAAATTTGGTAAGATAAATTAATGAGTGCTTTGAATCGTATGTGTGTTGTTTGTGATTAACTATAGGCTTGTTTCCATGTGTTGAAAAAAAATACATACATTACAACATTGTTGTTATTTTATGTTTGTATACCTAAAGAAAATATCATTTGTTATGTTTTGTTGTTAATGTTAAAAAACTACTGGGTTGTAAAGATATGTATTTGCGCGTGCGTATGAACCCATATTTCCTGCGCCGGCACAGGGATAATCAAAGGAAGCTTCTAGAAGGTCGCACACACAACCTAGTATCATCATCATCATCATCATCATACTCCGTTAATCTCACCTATAGCAAAGCTAAGGTAGGGTCTGAGGAGGGTAAGATGTAGACAGCCTTACCTCTACCCCTAAGAATAGAGAGGCTGCTTCTAGTGAGACCCTCGGTTCGATGTGGTTTGGTATCAAGCCTTGGACATAAGGCACAAAACACTTAGCAATCGGGACAGACCCGATCGGTGCATGTACCCCTTTGTCTTTTGGCTATCCACGCCACCACATGATGCATGATTAACCGTCCGTCGTTTTTAACGTTATTTTCACGAAATTAGTAAAATAACGTTAAAATTAGTGCAACTTTACTTTTGCCCCCAAGGGCCACACATATATACATTATATGCGCACACCGTAAGTGGGGCGTGCACCCAACCTAGTATATGCCAGCTAATGGGAGACATAGAAAGGGACGTTCAACCAATCAAATGAGAGAATTCCTTGATCCACGATCTCCTGGTAGGTACAAAGGACATGAAAGGACAACAAAGAAGATTGAAAATGATATTCAGACAATGACATAAGGATAAAGCTAAATTCCCTAACGATTGTCAACCGTGTGAGGCCCGCGCGAGACAGTGGTCATTCAAAGGATGACTAATCACAAGACGATTCCTAGTACTATAAATACCCATTTCTTTTAAAGAGAAGAGGCCATTCAATCCATTACGTAAGAAAACTTAGAGAATTCATACTAGATTAGGAAAGAAATATTATAGTCGAAATACTTGTATTCATCTATATTCGAGTTCTGTGTAATCATCCGGTCCATTATCAATAAAATATTTCTTAACATTGCTCGTATATTAAGGCCTTTAACTGATGTTTCTTCATGGGTATCTAATTAACGGGCCTGGATCAACTTACTCGTAAAGGATGAACTAGTATCTTACTATTGATGTCTCAAATGGTAAAGATACTACCATACCTCGAATATGGCTCAAGCAAAGGCTACGAACATAATTAGTGTTACGAAACACATTCTTATATACCCTTTTTAGTAATCTGATTGTATTTTACGTAAGGCTAGCATATCATGCCAGACACGACACGACACGATAGGACACGATGACCTGAGGGCAAGACACAGACACGACATGATAACTTATCATGTAATTTTTTCAAGCATGAGCATGAACCTACTTATAACAGGTTAGCACGATAAGACACGATAACATGAGGTTGTTGTTGATGGTGAGGACAAGGGAGACGGACAGAGGGAGAAAGTGATACGTGATTTCCTAATTAGGTTTTTTTTTTTCAATCGTGAGGTCGTGTATGTCAGTACAACCTCCACCACAAGCTACTTTTAAATAAAAATTATTAACATGTTAACAAGTCATTAACATGCTTAGACACATAAACTAACATGTTTTATCGTGTCGACCTGTTTAAAACACGAAACCAATATAAGGTAGTGTCGGGTTGTGTCATATTATCATGACCAAATGTTATAACAACAACCAATGAGTAGACACTAGCAACACTTGCTAAACACCATGTAGATGTCATAACAATATCCTTATAAGGTACAACAACCTCATGGTTTAAAATGTTGTACAAAACATGACCCATATGATAAACTGTGATGACAAGACATGATATGATATTAATCATGGAGAAACTTGTAAACAAACTTGCTTTTTCACTCCTTTTATTCTTTAAAATGTTGCAAGCCCATATGAATAACCAAAGAAAAAAGAACACATTGCATATGGTTGTAATGGTAGCTATTGATGCAAACTCCATAACCTTCATAACCTTTAAATGATTAATAAATAATAATAATAATAATAATAATAATAATAATTGTTAATGGGGTATTGATAATATTGTATAGTGTTGTGTTTGTATATCTAAATGTGGATCTGTAAAGGTGAAAAGATTCACATGGCAATACTTCAAAGAAATGGGTAGGGGTGTTCAAATTCGAATAATCTGAATTTCGGATATTCGAATTTCGGATTATCCAAAATTTCGGATAATTCAGATTTAGATTATCGGATTTTTCCGATTCAAATTCGGATTCGGATTTTTTGAACACCCCTAGAAATGGGTTGGTGAGATGAATATGAGCCTCAAGGTGGCTTGATAATAATCTGTATGTGTATATATAGACACATAATCACATTATGTCATCATGTGTGATATTATTGGAGATACACGTCAAGTTATTCTATACAATGTAACAAAAATAAAGAGGATAAGAAGGATAAAAAAACACAATAGATCATGAAATATGACACAATGAGCCACAAAATATAATACAATACCGAAAAATATAACACAATGTTGAAGAAAAATGACACAATGATGAAAATAAGAAAAAGACACAATGCTACATAAAAGACACAATGATATAACATATATTCCAAAAACTACAAGCTAAAACCTCAAAAAACGAAGACCTAAAAACTAACATCGTAGGGTTCGATAAGACGGTTTCAATGCCGTTTGAATGAGTTCAATCGAAATCCGTTTGATACCCTTCTTATGACTTCCTATTTTTCTTTCGGTGTGTATTTATATATGGAATTTTTGAATCATTAAATATTAAAAAACATCCCATCAAAAGATTCTAATATTATAAATTTAAAATATTCTTATTCTGGTAGGTGATTCTGTGTAATCTATCTATACATATAATAAACCAAAGCCATTTTAATGACATGGCACTTAAAGAAGGTATTCTCTTCATTGAGTGTGCCATGTGTCATCCCATGTGGCAATGACTTTATTTTAGGAAAATAATAATTTAAAATTTAAAAACAAAATTAGATTTTTATCTCTAATGTTTCCTCCCATATCTTTTAAACGTTAATATCTTTTATATACGAGATTTTTTAAAGAAAAAAATTTCACCAAATTAACGAGCGTTTTATTATCTTTCCAACGGGTACCATAGTGCTATATAAAAAACGGAGAAAAAAAAACGACTATTTTTTGTAACCCGACAGGTATTGTGTCAGGTTTGAATTAGTTTAAAAATAATAATAATAATAATAATAATAATAATAATAATAATAATAATAATAATATTCATTAATCACATATTGGCAAGTCATTAATTATGTTGTCATATTAGATATTTTATTATGTCATATTAGATATTTCAACCCGGGACGCTCTCCAACAGGTAATTGCTATATAGATGCCATTTTTATAATTTAGATACTTTTAATTTTATTCATTTTACTTAGATTTCTCAACCCGGGACGCTCCCGGGGTATAAGCTAGTAGGATATATATCAATTCGCCGATTAAAAAAAAAGGATATATATCAATTCAATTTTAGTTTTTTTAATATAGATTGTACAACGTTTTAATTTTTTTTAAATAAAATACTATCTATGAAAATAAGAATAGATAGTGATGTATGTTATGTTTGTAAGAGCACTCACATCCCATTTATTAAATGTATGTAAGTGTGTTTACTAAATTATATGGGGTGAATGTAAGTGGATATGAGTGGAGGAGAGAGAAAATATTTGGTGGAAACATTTTTTCACTCTAAATATGAAAAACTAGTGTTCATCCCTATATATATTTTAATATTTTTGTAAGTAGTTGTGAGTGAGGAGAGAGAAAATGTAATGATAAAAATATAAAAAAGTATTTTTTTATATCAACTATTTTTATTGACAAAAAAGGTAAATTACATAAGGATGGTTGGTAGGCGGGCAACAAGCTGCGCCGCCACCCCTTTTTGAATTGAAAATCCCAATCTGCTAAAAACAAAATCACGCCCTTGGGGTGGAAAAGTTATTGTGCACTAATCGTTGAACCCGAGCCAAAAAACCGCACCGCCTCCGGTGCTAAGGAACCGAACGTGTCGAAGGCCAAGGGAACGAAAACATGCTGATTATCCTCACATGCTTTAGCATACTTTTACAACTTTCTTGGATTCAGCTCTCATGACCGCTTGCTCGGCCACAAACCCACTATCCCGAAGCCCAACAAGGGGGGACACCCCGGTAAGATCAACACACGCATGTTTCCCACCTTCCCAACCAAAAACTAAGACGTCTGCTGGGCGCAAGGTGGACCTCCCCTCCGCGGGGTCTGTGAGAAAATTAACTGATGCCTCTTTTCTTGCGGAGATCCCCGCTCTTCTAAGGATATCTGCCAAAGCATCCCGGACAAAATCGTGCCGATATTTAAACCCTGACAATTCCTTACAATGTAACACATGTTCCCCATACTTATCAAGGCATGCTTTGCGGCAGACCGAGCAATTTTAATTAGGAGAGATAAGATTTAGGGGTGGAATAGTGATTTTTAGTGTAATTTGATGGATGAGATTTGATGGAGGGGATGTGAATGCTCTAAGTTGTCTAGCAAGATGTGTAGAGGAGATAGGGGTGAGGTGTGTTTTAGGTTTTTAACGCGCATAAGTTTTTCGTGTTGTGTATTTATGTAGCAGGTAGAGAGTTGAAAGTGTTTGTGTTTATGCATTTTTGGTAATCAACAGGACTGATATATTTTAGGTAACATGTGATAAGAAAATGAAAATTTGAATCATTAATAGGCCTATGGTGTAAAAGTTATGAAATTAAAACGTTAGGATATATACCTAACGTGTAGAGACAAAACACAATCTCAAACACCCTTTTAGTAATTTAATTGTATTTTACGTAAGGTTGGCATATCGTGCTAGACAAGATACGATAGGACACGATGACCTGAGGGCAAGACACAAACACGACATGGTAACTTATCATGTCATTTTTTTCAAACATGAACATGAACCTACTTATAACAAGTTAACACGATAACATGATGTTGTTGATTGAGGCCGTGAATGTGATTGATGGTAATTTCAAAATTAGTTTTTTTTTTGTCAATCGTGAGGTCGTGTATGTCAGTATAACCTCCACCCACAACCAACTTTTCTTAAATAAAAATTATTAACATGTTAACAAGTCATTAACATGCTTAGACACATAAATTAACATGTCTTATCGTGTCGACCTGTTTAAAACACGAAACCAATATAAGATAGTGTGGGGTCGTGTCATATTATCATGTCTGTGTCTAAAATTGTCAACCCTAATTTTAAGGTATTTAAAGGACAATATTATTCAACTAATGGACTCAGCAGTAATATTATTGTCCGATTATATGTGACGACAATATTACCCAACTAACTTGACGACATAAGCATGTTGGAGCAGTGAGCTACTCGTCTTCCGCTTAATGTTTGTTATACCTAATCATAAAATACAGAACTAGAAAATATTAATTTCTCTTAAACCAGTAAGATATTTTTTATTTTGATAAATAATTACAAGTCATTATTAAGAGAGTAAATGTATCACAATTTCATCGTTTTCTAGCAATATTTATATTATTTCCTTAATTTAAAAGTCACGTAATTTAAAATAAATACAAAGATATGTTTATTTTTAGTATATTTGTATATACTATTAAATATTTATGTTGATAAGATTTTAAGGGGAAAGGGCATTGTAGGATAGTACCCTAGCCCCATCTAATGACATGGTGTCATGTTAAATTCACTCCCAAGTGGCAAGTACCATAGAGAAGCTTAGAAGTTGATGGTGGCGCTGTCTAACGGTTTAATTTGATTTAAAGGTTTTAATTGGAGGAGAAATGGTTAAATGGTCAAAACACACAAACATTAAATGGCCAACACACCCAAAGCACAAGTACCCTTCTCGGTAACATGTTGCCGTGAACATCAAATCTACAACCTTGTTTAGGAGGTGACGGCAGTGTCGCCTATCCACAAAGTAACTGGAAAGGGAGTAACCGCAAGGTGCCTCGTCCTCCGTGATGTTTATAATTATGAAATATGCGCAACTTTATATTTGTATTAAATAATATTGAGTTTAACATGTTTACATATAAAAAATATATATTTTCAAAAGAGGGAAATACACGGATAGTCCCTATGGTTTATAGAAAGTAATATTTTAGGGTACTAACTTTATTTTTTAACATGTTAAGGGGTTATGCTTTCAGTTTTGTAACATGTTGGGGTACTAAGACCAACTCAATTAGTTTTTCTAGTTAAGTTTTGATAAAATAACTAAAATACCCTATTATAACTAGATATTCTTGTAATTAACTCTATTTGATCACAATGATATTTTTTTGCAATTTATTGAAACTAGAATTATATTAATATTATTAAAACATAAATATTCATAGTTATAAAAATATACTAAATTAAATAATGATACTTTTTTTGCTTTTTAGTATGTATCTTTTATAAAACGATAATTTTCTCCATATAAACAAATGTTTATATGCGTAACTCGTATCTAGTCAACAAGCACCACGTCACATCTCATCTCCACTGCCATTGCTACCATGCGTTATCTATATTTAAAACGCATAGATTTGATGTGTTGCTTGAAGTAAAATTCGCTATTAATATTATTAAAGCACATAGTATATAATTGTTTAATTTAATATACTTATATAATTTAATGTTGAGTAAATTACTATTTGAGTCCCTGTGTTTTGATGGTTTTAACTAGTTGAATCCAAATTCAAAATGTTTAACTACCTGAGCACCTTGTTTTTCAATTTGTATCAATCTGAGTCCAATTTACTAACGTCATCCACTAAGTCTGTTAACTACAAGGGTATTTTGGTCATTTAAACATAAGGTACAAGTTGTTGATGCACAAAGTATAATTTAATTTATACCATTTTACTATTATATTATTATATAAGGAATTTCATAATATTTATATATATATTATATATAAAGACTGAACACAAGACACAATCTCTCTCACCACCACCACTTCACCATCACCATCACCATTGCACCACCCTGCCGCCACCACCATCCTCAACCCCTACCCACACCCTATTCAACCTCCACCTTACCGTTCTGCACCACTGTCACACCACATCACCACCACCAATGCCTCATCCCCCACAGCCACCGGAGACGTCACTGCAACCACCATCACCAGCCTTTTCTCTCTCCAATCCCGAAACCCTAACCCCCAAAACCGATCACCTCTGTCAAATCAATCTACCACAACTGGTCATCACCTTCAACCTTGTACTTACATCCAACCACCACCGCCTATCGCCGGTCACCCGAGACCATAACCATATATATCATCACCTTCATAATCAGACTATTGTCAAGAATTGGGTTTTGAGGTTTACCTCTCTTTGCTTAAGGTTAGATCTGACTCAATCGGAACTCATCACCCGGACTGCCACCGTCGTTCATCACCAAATGCAATTCCCTTTTCAAGAATCACACTCTTTGCATCAATTTCCACCAAATCATGATTTGTTAACCGTCTTCCTCCTCGATAACTGACCAACCCCATCCCTGTACCGCCGCCGTCTTCCTCCTCCATAACCGACCAACCCCATCTCGTCACCGTTGTAATTTACTACCACCGCCATCGTTCTCCTCTATTTCAATAGACCCGACCCAACCCCAATAATGTAGCTAGAATTGTGTGTGATTATGCCAAATAACCGTTTTAATCTCAACCGTTATCAGGTTGCAGAAATTATTCTTTGTTGATTTTATTTAATTTACTTGGAACTGTGTAAGATTGTATTTTCTTTAAGTTTTTATTGATCCTTGGTTATAAAGGTTGATCACTCCATATTGGAATTTAGTGGGCTGCAGATTACACTTAGTATGATACATGGAAGAAAAATTTTTGGTTTTCAAAGATTGATGATAGTGAAATAACAATTATTTGGATCAATAGAGAGGGAGATGGATGTGTATGGTTTTGGTGGTGGTGATGGGTTTGTAGGATTAGGGTTCTTTGTTGATAAGAGAGATAGAGAGAAAGAGATGGGTTTGGTATTTGTTCTATTTTTATTTATTGTTAAATAACAAGGGCATTTTCGACTTTTCACAAAAACTAACTGACTTTACTGGATGGAGTTAGTTAAATGGACTCATATAGTTATAAATAGAAAAATCAAGTATTCAGGTAGTTAAACATTTTGAATTTGGATTCAACTAGTTAAAACCACCAAAACACAGGGACTCAAATAGTAATTTACTCTTTAATGTTTTAAAATAATATTAATCGATAATTCTATGTATTAAAAATATAGACGACCTTGTCAAATATAGATAATGCATGGCAGCAATGGTAATGGAGATGAGAGTATACGTGGTGCTTAATGGCAAATACGAATTAGGCTTATTGGTGATGGTTTACATGGGTAGAAGTATTGTTTTATATAAAATATATACTAAAACAAATATCTTATAATTATTTAATTTTATATATTTTTACAATTGAAATTTTCTAAGTTTTAATAACATTAATAGATAATTCTATATATTAAAAATATATACGACTTTGTCAAATTTAGATTACGCATGGCGGCAAAGGTGGTGGAGATGAGAGTTGACGTGATGCTTGATGGTAGATACGAATTAGGCTTATCGTCGGTGGTTTATACAAAATGTGTAGAGTATAATTGTAACACCCGGCCCCTTTCACCACCAATATTGTCCGCTTTGCCCCGATGGGTTGCCCATCCAGAGCTCACGGATTTTTTTTTGGGTTACCCAGTGGAGACTTCCCAGGAGGTCACCCATCCTGAAATTTCTCCCACTTGAGCACGCTTAACTGTGGAGTTCTCCTCTCATCCACTAACATTAAGCCCCAAAACGCGTTGGTGATTTAAGAGGCAAGACATTACTTATGAACCAAGGATCTCTCCTGGCCACGGCCGATGTGAGATTTTCCTAGGGTGTCACAATAATTATTTAATTTAGTATATTATTAAAATTTTAAATTTAATAATATTAATAGCTAATTCTATTTTCAATAAATTGCAAAAAGTATCCTTGTAAATCAAATAAAGTTAATTACAAGATTGGCCTATCTAGTTATTCTTGGGCATTTTAGTCATTTGATCAAAACATAACTGGAAAAACTAACGAACGAAGATAGCCTTAGTACCCAAACATGTTACAAAACTGAAACCATAAACCCTTAACATGTTAAAAAATAAAGTTAGTTCTCTAAGTTGTTACTTTCTATAAACCATAAAGACTATCGGTGTATATATCTCTTTTCAAAATAAGTTCACGCCTAACAAAAAATACGTGTACTCGAAAAAGTGCAAGTCAATATGGATGATACATTGTAAGCAATGTCGGAGTTTGAAATCTTTTTTTGGGTTGGGTTGGGGGACGAAAGTCACATGACTCTAAACTTATGGGAGCTAGATTCAATTATGTATAAAAACTTAATGTTCCAACAATCAGATACTCCAAACCAAAACGACTATACAAAAAAAAAGACAATGTTTTGAGTTTCGGGTTTTTCTGTTTAGGTGGTTTGGGTAATTGGATGAGAAAAATGACCCGATAACAGACCATTTAACATTAGGGTTGGTAGGGTTCAAGTTCAAGTTTTTTAGGTATTCTCTAATTCAGATGGTTTCGAATTTCGAGTAAAAATGAAAACTTAAATAGACATTTATATCCTACCTGTGAGGCTATACGTTGGTAATACTTGTATTGGGGCCTCCACTAAAGTTCAGCAAGGGGATCCTTTGGGCCGCTCTTTTTCGCACTTATCCTGTATCCGCTAGTGGTTTGTGTGGAATAATGTTACTACCTCCCCTTTCATGCATGGTATTTAGATGATGGTATAATTATTTGGGGGGGGGGGGGTAAGCAGTGACTAGGGCCTTAGAGATTATTCAAGCTGAGTGACCGAATATGGGCTTTGCGCTTAATGTCAAGAAATCTGAAGTCTTCTGGCCATTGTGCAAGGGAGTGAAAAGGAAGCGTATAGTATACTATTCTTTGATAGATTAGTTTTTTGCCAGTTAAAAGAGCTCCACGAGCTGTTGATCTTGTGGGTCTTTTATAGAAATTGGAGGATCCCCAAAGTGAACTCATTTTGCTTCGCTCTTACATGGTGGTTACAAAATTACTGTTTGGCCTTCAGACGTGTCAACGGACCTTTGTCGCTAAAGCCGTATCTATTTTTGACAAGGGCTACGGGGGGCGGTCGAAGATATTGTCGTACATGGTGGCAGTTTTTTAGGGACTTTAAATGGCAGGTGGCATCTCTACCAATACGTTCGGGGGGACTTGGTCTTTGTTTGGCAGAGGACGCGTCTGCGTATGCCTTTGTTCCCCCTAGGTACAATATTGGAAGTTGCAAGACCATATCTTAAGGAACAACGGTGTGGGGGAGATGAACTCAGATTACAAGATTGCCCTGGATATAGTTTGCAACTCTCTCCCCGATTTAGATCTGGGCGGTTTGATGGATAAGGACACCGCCCCAAGAAAGCCCACAAAACCTTGGCAAGTGTGTTTACCTAGAAAACCCTTCAGACTATCGGACAGAAGTTTGTTATGACCTCGCGTTAGAAAGCGGTGTTTGAATGCCTCGAGGGGCGCATGCTCAAGACTTCTTATCTGACCTCCCCATCAACGGGCTTTGGCAACATATGTCAGTTATCGAGTACCGGGACATCCTTAAATACAGACTTATGATCCCCATGTCCTCTGTCGACGAACCGTGCCCGATTTTTAAGAAAGCATGCTTGGATAAATTTGGTGAATACGCCCTATATTGCATGGAAATGCCGAGATTTAACTACCGACAATCAGGAATGTTATATGGGATATTTTGCGAAAGTCTGGGATCTCAGTCAAGAAAGAAGCCCAGTTAATTTTTTTATGGACCCGCTAGACAGACGGTCCACCTTACGGCCAGCATGTGTATTTGTGTTCGGATGGGCGGCAAGGAAAACATGCGTGCGTTGACCTCACTGGGGTGTCCCCTCTGGCAGGACTTCGGGATTCGGGTTTGTGGCAGGCCAAGAAGTCTCAAAAGCTGAATCTAAGAAAGTCGCTAGACATGAAACCGCCTGCATAGAGAACCAGCACGTCTTTGTGCCTTTTGCATTTGATACATTTAAGGTCCTTGCCCTTAAAGCAATCCATTTTCTAGATCGGGTGCAGAAGGTGATGCATAGTAATTGCTCGTCAGACAATGGACAAAGCTTCATCTTTAATAGAGTATGTTTTGATATTCAAAAGAGGGTAATGATGCAGATTTTTGCTCATTTACAAGTCATTAACTTGTAATTTGTTATGGTTTAAATATGAAATGAACTGAATTTTATTAAAAAAACATATACACATGTGTGGTCAAATCCAACTAACATAATACTGTGGTCGGGTATGTTAGGTTGTATTGTTGATGAATAATGATATAATATAATCTTTCTGGCTCCTAAATTTGGAAATCAACAAAATGATTGGAGTGGTCATCAAATGGAGGCTCAAAAGTGACACGTGAACTTTCTAGCAATTTCATGGATATCACATAAGTTGGAACCATCTTTGCTTTCGATATCTTTCTTTTTTGATAACTAGCTTTATTAACAAGGATATACTCATATAGACCCATGTATTATATGGAATTGTATAGTTAGAAAAATGGAAGTATGTAACGGATACAAGAAATTTTTTAATATGTTGCTTTATAAATGTTTTAATTTCATATGACCTAATATAAATGTTTTTACTAATAAGTCTAATCGATTGGTCCCTGGAAACAGTCTTTACATACCGAATTCGCACTGGATGATAATGTCAGGGTCGTCCCTGAGAATTCAGGTGCCTGGGCCAAGTCACGAAAAATGTGCCTCTTACCTTTAAGCCTTGACGAAATAAATAACGTAAACTATTTTCTTTAAACGACGATTAAAATATTACAATGAGTTAATGACATACCGTATTAAACTTTCATTTTTAAAACAATCGCCTTTTTTATACATATCATAAAGGGTTTTATAACTAGATCTACTTTTAATCCATAAAAAAAGCAATCAACTTCACATAGTCCACTATATCTCCAATCTTCAATCTTTGATCATTAAACACTTTTCTCGTTTCTAGCTTTCCAAATTCACCAGCAAATAATCGTGATGATCTCGTTCAACTCCTTATTCCCCCCTTCCCTATTTTTGCACATTTATGCATGTCTAATAAATCATTGAAATCAAATGCGTAAATCGGCGAGAACTTGCACTAATCACTAACATGTGTCCATACCCCAGTCGTAACCTAACAAGCTGTAAAAATGTGCTCTAACGTTTCACTATCCGACCGACAAAGAACACAAACTTTTGATCATGTAGCCACATTTCTTCTTGTAAGCGCCGTGATGGTAGGGTTGCATTCCATTTCTCAACTCGTATCACTCACCATAACTTCTTAGGGTTGCTTTTTTCCTACAAATATGACCTTTTGAGAAAAAGAGTAAACACATGAAAATATTATATATATATATATATATATATATATATATATATATATATATATATATAGGGTAAGGATAATGTGGAAACCCATTGTTAGAGTGAAAACCTTGAAAACTCAATCTGGACCATCCATCTCATTAGATCAATGGATAGGATTAAATCTTCTTACTTTATGGTAAGAGAAATAATATTATATTAGATAAAAGGACATTGAAGGGTATTTATGGTAAACCATCTCTCCTACTTTATGTCAAGACAACATCACTATCTCACTTCTCTCTCCTACTTTTTCATAAGTCAACATCACTACCTCTCTCCTCTCTCCTACTTTTTCACAAGTCAAGATCATCATCCCTCTTATCTTTCTTCATCTTCTTAGTTTGAATCTTATAAGAATCATTCAACAACCATCTTCAAAAATGCAAACAAGCAAATACCTCCGACAATATCAGAGGTGACGGCGGTGGTGAATAGTAGCGATGGTGGTGGTGCACGGTGGTTCCAGGAAAAAGAATCCTTCAACAACCATCTTCTTAGTTGAATCTTATAAGAATCCTTCAACACCTTCATCTTCTTAGTTTGAATCTTATAAAAATCCTTCAACAACCATTTCAAGAATGCAAACAAGCATACACCTCCGACAATATGTGGGTTTCAGTTTTTTTATTACCATGATATATTAGATGAGCTATGTAAAAAGAAATGAATTTTGTTAGTTTTTTGTGGTATTCTAATATAACAGAAGTATACAGGTAGTTGCATGTATTTTTACGAGGGTAACATGTGTTATTTGGCCAAATCAACGTGCCTAGTAGGTAACATGTGTTATTTGGACAAATCAACGTGCCTAACAGGACGGTAAAATCAACGTGCATATAGGGTAACATGTGTTAATGTTGCATAAGAGGGTAACATGTGTTATTTGGCCAAATCAACGTGCGTAGTAGGACGGTAAAAAAAAGATTCAAAAAGGGCCCAATAAAGGTCACTTGTTTTTTTTGTGACACATGTTTCAAACAAGAATGTCAACACTAGCAAAAACAAGAAGAAGGGTAACATGTGTTAGTTGATCATAAAGAGCTAACATGTGTTATCTAATCTGATAAAGTTAAACCTGTTGCCCTCATATACCCATGAGAAGATCTAACATTTATTAGTATGAGTGGTGTGGTAACATATGTTAAACCTGTATCATTTGTCAACCTTTTTATCTTTCTTACCACTCCTGTTTTCACTTCATAAGTTACCAAAAAAATAAGTAAACATAGCATACAAACTATTAACACACATTATTAAGACGTGTCACATAGTTTAACTTATACATAACAAAGGCTTTAAAAAGATCATATGCACTAAGTAACTGCTATAAGCAAAAAAACATGGCGACATAGATACCCAGTTCATATGAAAGCCATACAAGAACAAACAGCTGTGTTATCACTTCCGTTAAACTTAACCTGTGGGAATCAGCACAAAAAACACCGTTATAATTTCTGTTAACACGTGTTATTATCGTGGTTGTAAGCTAACATGTGTTAAGTTAAACAAAAGAGTAAAATACTATGTCTGTTTGAGATGTGTAATAACATGTGTTATCCTTGTGTATGCAAATATGGTAACATGTGTTAACCTGGTAAAAACCTTTAAACCCCTACCAACAAAAAAGAGTAACACTAGGTGTGTTTGTAAGGTGTGATAACAAGTGTTACCCTTGTTGTATTAACAAACTATTAACACACGTTATTACAAAGTATCATTACAAACTATTGAACCACACAAAAACCTACCCATGACATTCAAATGAACTGCATGGAAGGTTAACATATGTTAATGTTGCATAAGAGGTTAACATGTGTTATTTGGTAATTGTCAGCCTTTTTTTTTGTCTTTCTTACCCCCTATAGTTTTCACATCATAAGTTTACTGAGAAATAAAGCACACAAACGATTAACACACGTTATTACAAAGTATCATTACAAACTATTAACCACTTTAACAAAATAAATCTAGTAACTCTATACATTGAGTACAAAAAAGAAAACGTTATTAAAAAGTTTTTCTACATATATTTTTCTCGGCTTCCTTCGACTTCGTTTTGTTAACATATGTTAACCAGTGGGCGTCTTCGTTATCAACTGCAAAATAATAGATGAGATATTAACCGGTGTGACCAAGTCATCATCTAACATACTAAACAGGAGTAACACATGTTAGTCGGGGCCCAAATGTGAACATGTGTTATCAAACACAATTGTTATTTGGTAACACGTGTTATTACAAACTATCATTACAAACTATTGAACAAGAGATAAACCTACCCCAAGACATTCAAATCATAAGTTTACTGAGAAATAAAGCACACAAACTATTAACACATGTTATTACAAAGTATCATTACAAACTATTAACCACTTTAACAAAATAAATCTAGTAACTCTATACATTAAGTACAAAAAAGAAAACGTTGTTAAAAAGTTTTTCTACATATTTTTCTCGGCATCCTTTGACTTCGTTTGTTAACATATGTTAACCAGTGGGGGTCTTCGTTATCAACTGCAAAACAATAGATGAGATATTAACCGGTGTGACCAACTCATCATCTAACATACTAAACAGGAGTAACACATGTTAGTCGGGGCCCAAATGTGAACTTGTGTTAACAAACACAATTGTTACGATCAAAACCTATCGTGTAAGCTTTCTTCATGACTCAAACACTTGACCAATGCCGCCCCTTCCTATCACTTGCCATGGTTAGATCCGACTTACTAAAAAAAATCAAGGTCAGATCCTTTTCTAATTGGACCACATAAATGACTAACATAGTTTAAGAGATAACAGCAGTACCAAATAACACATGTTAACATATATTGCTCGCGAGTGACTCGGCTCGTTTGCACCCCTCGAACAAAACCCAAATAACACATGTTAACCTATGAATTATGATGTTATATTTTTTGCGAATTAATATTATTATCGTTTAATAAAATGAACCAAAACCAATAATAAATGAGACGGTTGTATGCGGAACTAAAAACCTAATCACCAAGACCCTCTTTATCAACCCTTCCATTCTCTTTCCTTTCACCCACACCGGACACTCTTATCTCTCGCACACCACACATTAAACCCCCCCCCCCCCCCCCCCCCCAAAAAAAAACTATAATTCAAATAAGAAAAACCTTGAAAATTTGTATACATAACAAAATAAAAAATACAAAAAATATATAATTTAAACTCAAATTTTCACTTCAGTCTAGTTTATTATAAACTTTCCTCTTATACATATAAACATACATACACACATCTACTTTACTAATTATTAGAGAGAGAGAAGGAGCAGCAGCCGAAGGGCTCCCGCCGCCGCCGGTGGTGATTTGATTCTGATGGCGGTGGCTCGCAGAGGGTTCAAAGGTGGTTCCCGAGGAGGAGATTATCGTGGCTGTGAGGATGGTCAACGGTGGTCAGTAGGTGGAAGGATGGTGGTTATTGGTGTTGGTAACCAGCCGTGGGAGTGGTGACGGGGGAAGCCTTCAAAATTGAACAAAGATCGGAGCTTTTGAGAATCACACCACGTGAAGGAGATGAAAAATGGAGGAACCATGTTTGAAGGTGGATCTTGAAGGTTAAAATCCATGGAGGGAAAGAAAAATGGTAAAAGGATGAAGATGAGTGGGTTTTAATCTAGATTATCATGGGGAAGAGTACAAACATTGGGACACGTAAAAAAGCATGGATGCATAATGCCAAAATCCTTCTATTGTACTTGAAATCAGATTTGCAAAAAGATGCCATGTGTAAAATGACTTTCTTGCCCTTTTCTTATTAATAAAATGGTTTTGGAAGGTGATGAGGTGGCATGATTCTATCCACATATTGGGTTTTCATAGTTTACCATATAAGGTGGGTTTTCTATAGATACTCATACTATATATATATATATATATATATATATATATACTATTAGGAAGCCCGCGCGTTGCCGCGGGAGCGATAATATAAAGTATGATACTCCATATTAGTTTATCAAGTCCATATCTAATATTTTCATCTACCAAATCGTTAATGCGACAAGCTTTTCTACATAAAAATGTGTTCTTAAGCATTAAAAAAAATCTTCGACTTTAAAGTCTAGCTTTCAAGAACTTAAGCAAGATCACATCATTTCTTCCATCTTTAGATCCAGATGACTTTAGTCATATATTATACAAATTTTAACCCAGGTATAGTATTATAGCAGACTCCACAAGTTCAATTTTAATTCAATGAATTGGCGTTAAGCAAAGAAAACATAAGTTCTCATTATCACAATTATGATGAAACCAAAAGGACTTGTTATCAATCAACATATCATACTCATTATCCATGAAATTTAAGTGCGTGTACTATGCAATGTGTTTTCAATCTATATTTCACATAGATGTATATAGATAACATAATGCTTGTGTTTGTAATGTTGGTAACATTGAATTAAATATGTCTATTTATACATGAAGTATATCATTTACAAACCATCCAATTGAAAAACAAACAAAAATCTAGTTGCTTTACAGTTTTGCGTAAATATAGCACAAATTAATAACTCTCAAAGAAGGAGAAAAGTAAACAAATATGAGACTTCAATCAAAAAATGAGATTTTATGTTTTACAATTTACAAATTACATTTTGGCAAACTTTTGACCCATCCGACCCATTTGAATAACATTCTTCCTGTCTAATTTTATTTTATTTTACCTAGTTGGCCCATTAGAGAGTAAAATAACCAGATTCATAGGTCAGGAAATTACCTTTCGGTTTGCCTTAGAAGAAATTCAAGATGCTTATCAAGAGCTTTTTTCTTCTTTTGATCAAGCTCTAACCGATGCTTGTACAACACCTAAAAATGACATGATATTTTATAGAAAATAAATATGTATCAAAATTATAATGTAGAACAAACCCCTCATATACTAAATTACATATATGACTTACCAGCTTCTCAATTTTTGTCCAAAATTTCTTCCATCCTTGGAGATATTTAGTGCAACTTTTTCATCCGAGCTCTTCTTCCTAACCATTGAAGATAATGAACTACAATATCAAGAAGATGACATATACACTTCATCAGAGGCACTCAAAGGTCTCACCTTCCAATAAACACAATTAAAACAATTCTTAAAGACAATTCAATGAATATCTATTGGTATGGTCAGGAGGGCAAGATTTGAATAGAATATTAAGATGTGAGTAAGATAATGATGGTAAAATTACAAACATATCCTCCTAAGTGTCTTAATTGTCACAACTATGCCCATTATACCCTTAAATTTCTTGCTGAAGTATGTTGTACATATTGCTTCTTAAGTTGTACAGAAATAAAAATGACTATATTAGCTATCACTCCTCCTTAATAAGATAATAAACCCGCGCGTTGCCGCGGAGCGATAATATAAAATGTGATATTCTATATTTAGTTTTATCAATTCTCTCGTGTATCGTGTCCATGAGGATTTATGTACCCTAACTGAGCCTTAAAAATATGCTAAAACTATGTGGAATGCATATACATGTATTGGTAACTATAAATACTCTAAATCATTATGTCCACCATTCAAATTATAAGTTTTTAATCAATTCAGAATCGAATTCCATGTTTAAATAAGTTTGAAATTAGGAGTGGAGGTTAGTGGTCGATTGAGGGTGCCCCGCCCCACTCTCATTTTCTTTGCTCAATAGTGTAAGTTTACGTGTCATCGGCCTAAATTTTTATACGCAATATTGTGTCCCACCCCTTTCGTTTTAAGGTCGTCCCTGACTGTCATTGCGACGAGGATCCGGTGTGTGTGCAAAACACTTAGAACCATGTAGCAAACTAACCATGCTTCTAATCAAATTCTCACTTCTAAATGAGAATGAATTTCCCCATGTTTCAATACTTATTTTAAAAAAAAAAACATAACATAGATGAATAACCCATTAAAAGCTCAATTTAAGATTCATGTTATTAATCAATACAGGAAATGAGTTCAAAAATCATTAATCAAAGTTGTAGACTCTAATTATACAGCACACCTAAATGATTGTAACCTTTGATATAGTTGTTTTAAAAAGCATAACATGCATGAATAACCAAATAAAAGCTCAATTTCTAGTCTAAGTTAAGACTAAAAGATTGATGTTACCAATCAAAACAAAACAGGAAATATGTTAATAAATCATTAATCAAATTTGTTAGTTATAGTTATACAACACAACTAAATGGGCGAACAAATCCTCATGATTGAAGATTTAAAACATTTTTATAGTCTTAACCAGACATAGCATAGATCAATAACCAAAAAAAAAAAAATTAAGAGCAAAAAAAAAACGTATCAATTCATGTGTTTGCTACAAATTTAGAATTTTTTTTCTACAACAACAACAACAAAGCTTGCTTTCAACCGAAACTCCTCTTACTCGGTCCAGTCGAATTCTTTAGACCACTCACCAGAAAAATAGCACTGAATTTGTATTATAAAAACAAAGAAACACAACAAGAAAAATCAAGAACATATAACTATAAAAACAATAAAATAGAAATCCAACCTTAGCAACATCAACAGATTGTCAATCGAAGAGAAGAACCAGCAAGATGCGAATATCTGGGTGTGATGGGTATGGAAGAACTTACAGTTTAAAGAAGATGGAGTTATGGAACTCGAAGAGACGATTTCGAATTTCCGAATTAAATTTTTGGTTAAAGTAAATTTGTTCTTTATAACAATGTTATGCGAATGATGATTAGAATGTGAACTAATCACCATTTGTGTAGTTAATATTGTATTCATTATGATGAACCACCAAGGAAGATGAAAGGTTAGTATGAATTGAATTGACTAAGATAGCCTTAAAGTGTCTTTAAAGTTTGATGAATGTCCAGCTTTAATCCCTCTAAATTGGCTTTAAGTGTATTGTAAATTATGCTTAAATATTTATACACAATACAAAATTACAATGGTGTACATCTTTGGACATAATATTTATCAAACTCTTTGAAAGGCACTCAAATTCTATTTACAATGTATATAACTTCCTAATAATCGAATATGCTATATTGGACACTATATAAAGGTAAAACTTGGACCAAAAACAAATTGTATGCAAGGCAACCAAATCATGAATCGGCCTGTTTCAACCAAACAAACTGTATTAAACGGGAAGATATTACCGATCCAATCTTGATCTCCAAGAACATTTTCAATTTAGCGTTGTGATTCTTGTTGGAAACTTCCCTCAATTACCCAACCTGCAGTTCCAATAACAGTTTTGAGTTCAGCTTGTCAATAAAACAAATAGCAACATGATAAATATTGATCTCAAATCTATAGATAAAACAAATTAACATTTATAAAAGATATTAGCAATTAAAGAAAAACAATTCAGATTGGGTTTCCTACAAAGCTGTTGAAGGTCGATTAGGACGATGTGTGTGGTTCTGCCTCTTTGGCCATACAAGAAGTGTTGAAATTGAATAGGCACACCAATTTTTTAGCAACATCATCTTGTACACCATAAATATTTGATGAATATAAGTAAGTGTATGTTTCCCACAATTAAAGGTATATTATTAACAATAAAAGGACAAAAATTACAAATCGACGGTAAAACAAATCAAGCAATAAAAAATACCTCGAATTGGTTAAATGGCGTTTCTTTCTGTATGCGATATCTATGAACTTTGTCATGGTTTGCATCATGAGTAACCTAGACATGTCAAGTAATGATATTAGTAAGATGAGTTTATTGAAAAGTAAAACAAATGTAGAAGACAAGAAAGTAATGACTATAAATGAGTATTCAAGAGTAAGGGAATGGGGTTTATTGGGTGTTATGAATGTAGGTTACATCTTGAGAGACATATAAAGTGTGTATTACACACATATACAATGTGCATAATATGTTATACATGAGGAGCAAAAAGGGTAGGAAATGAAAAAAATATAGAGATTTATAAAAAGGTTTTTCATATGCCATCTTAAAATTGAGAGGAAATTACTTTCATGTACATGCTTCCTCCTTAATAAGGTAATCTAGACTAGATATATATATATATATATATATATATATATATATATATATAGGGAATGGATAGTTTGAGAACTCATCCGAGTTGCGAGAACCATAGGAACTCTTTTGGACCCTTGATCATGGCCATCCAATGGATGAGATTTAATGTTGGGTTTTTTTTTGTCTTTTTTGTATACATATATGTTTTTAATTATCAATTGATTAAAATAACCCTGAAAAGGGTATTATTGGAAACAAAAAAAAGATACAAACCTTCCTCGATTCCCTCCCTCTGACAAATATCACTTCTTACTCTCTCACTCTCTCTCTAGAAAAATTCAAAAACTATAAAAAACCGTCCCCATTCCTCTCTGATTCTGGTGTTTCATCCCCCCTCCCCTCTAATTCCTATTCGACACTGGTGATCAATAATTAGGGCCGTTGTTTGTTATTGCTTCCGATCATCGTCGTTTCAGAGGTATTATGTTAATTGTTTTAAAATTTTTAACTGTACATTGTGTTTTTTTTTTCTTTTTTCTTTTTTTTTTTTAAAAAAAATCTGATAAGGATAAATGAAACCCTAGATTTTAGTTAAGACTTGTTTTTTTTCTATATAGATTGAAAAAATTATTAACTGTGTCCATTGTCTTGCAAAAAAAAACCTACTTATTGGAAACGACTGCGTCGGTGTAAAGAGTTTGGTTATGTGTGAAGAATTTTATTAGGGGATAAACAGTTTTGTTATGTGTACAGAGATTTTTCTTATGTGTAAAAGAATTTTATTAGGGGATAAATGGTTTTTATGGTGTGTGTGTTTTTTTTATGTAAAAAATGCCTTTGTTAGGAGATAAGCATTATTGCTATGTGTGTGGAATTTTACGTTGGTGTAAAAACTGTACTAGGGTTGAAGGATTTTTTGGATTTCAGCCTGTTTGGATTATTTGTGTGATATCAGTAAAGACAACAAAACATGGTGGCTGGTACCAGGAGCTCTAAACGATCCCATGGTGACCTCTCAGCTTATGCAGAAGTTATTTGCCTAAGTTCGGATAACAAAGGTAAAATAAAAAAAAAGATCCTCTGTTTTGTTTGTATATTTGTTTACTCATTGTTTTGTTAATGGCGCCCGTGATTTGTCAAATGCGCAGCTGACACAACCCCTGTGCAGACTCGTGGGCAACGAAAAAACACATCTTCTGTTAAGCCAATACATATAGGATCGTCTACAGGCGGGGACGCCAAGCCGTTATTAGTAGGGCTACGAAGCAGAAAGAAGCGATCAAGGATTGAGATAGACATTGAATCCGACGATGATTATGTGTCTGACACGCCACTAGAAAAGACAATTGCAAGCTCTTCCCACCAACACATGTGGTGCAGCTTAAAATCGCGTTCGTCCCCACGTCAACTTTTCTTGGCGATTTCCAAACTTAGTGCTAGGCAGCGCGACGCTGTTCGCCAGATGGGTTTTGGGGCGTTGTTGGGATTTGTTATTGATGGGATCCCTGTTAAGCTAGCTCACTACGTAGTGGATGCCTTCCAAACAGATAAAATGCGCCTGAAATGTCGGCAACAGGAAGTGAATATTGACGCAACCGTTGTGCATAAGGTGTTTGGTATCCCATGTGGCGGAATCAACTTCTCAAGCTTAACAGAGCCGGACGAGTGGCATCCAAAGTTGCGGGTATGGCGCAGTCGTTATCCACCAGTAGTTTATGTTTCACCGTCGTCCATAACGGAGAAGATACTCGAAGACGATTATGATGACATGTTCATCTTCAAAGTCGACTTCATTATGCTATTTGTAACAACCATGATCAGTTGTCATGGAATGGCCTTTGCAGAGAAGAGATCCCCAAGTGCTTTACGAGTGAAACAAAGTTTGAGAGTATTGATTGGTGTGATTTCATGATAACTTCCCTGCGGACATGTAAGCAAAAGTGGAGACGTAGTGATCCAGGATCTGCCTTTGCTGGACCATTGACCTTCTTGACTGTATGCTTTTTCCATTTTAGCTTGAAAACTGCATTTTGTTTTTATTCTGTTTTATTCTTGCCATTGTTTATTTTTTAATAAGTTGTTTCCCTTTTTATTTTATTTTTCAGCTGCTATATGTGGATAGTTTTGCCCTCCGTGATGGAATGAACACTCCAGCTGGGGTACGGGCAATGCATCACTGGACGCAGCAGTTGTTGACGAAGCGCCAAGATTATGAGATAAGCCATGGTGGTTTTGGTGCGGGTAGGTTAAAGGACATCAGTGTTACTGCAAGTGAGGCTGAATGGCAAACGGATCTTAGGACAGATTCAGCAGGTAGCACTGGTGATAGGTTTGAGGTAAATAGTTTCCTGTGTTTTTCCTTCTCTTTTGGTATTTGATTTTAGTGAATTTTATTTATTTCTTTATTTATTTTTTGGTGTGTACCTACGAGTACGATTTATACTTGATTTTTGATGTGCACCAGCTTGAATTGCGCACGGCTCGTGATGCGGTGGCGGAGTTCAGAGTGTTGAAGTTGCGAGTAGAGACAATCTTGTCTTCCGTAACCTCGCGATATCCCAATAAGAACAGCGTTGTCAGTTTGAGGGTTGCCTATGAGAAGGAGTTAGGAATTAACCAGGATCCGTCAAAGCATTTAGCTACACCATCAAAGGTGATAAACAAAGTTGTTAGAGAATTGTCTGACGAATACAAGAATCCAGCTCCAAGTGCTGACACCGCTAGTCTCGAAGGTTAAAAAAAAAAACCTAACACTTGCTGTTTTAGTTTTTATTTTTTTACACTGGGGTACATGAAAAAAAAAGTAAAAAAAAAAAAAAGAAATTAATATATTTTTTTTACACTTGTGTACATGGGCAGGCGATGATGCACCTGTTGATGTGCCTGGGCCATCTTCAGCCGCTGTTTGTAAGGGCATCGCAGTTGATACCGATGACTCATCTGATTCAACTGGTGATGGTCAATGGTTATTTACCGGCCATAACGCACAACCTGTTGCCGATGTTAAACCACCGGATAATAGGGTTGAGGAGCCGCCCCTTGCTGAGACTGTCGGTGTGGCCAGTGGAAGCAAAGGTCCCCCATCTTGACACTTGTCTTCCGGGTCCACCTATTTATATCTTTATTATTTTTTTTTATTATCATTAGTATTTACCTTTTTTTTTCTTTTTTTTTCTTTTTTTGATCCTGCAGTGTCATTGGTTGTTGATGTTGGGATGAGTGGGGGAGTGGCTAAATCATTGGCAAGTGAGCTTGATGCACACAGAAAGAGGTTCGGTCTTTTAACAATTTGGCTTGGTTCAGATTGTAAGTCCCTGTTCTTTTGAAAAAATTACGCTCTTTTCCAGTTCTTTTGTTTGTATGGTTGTACCCTAACCTGTGCTTTGTTATGCATGGACATACCCCCCCGTTCCAGGCACATCAAGTAACGTCCATTCAGTATTGATTCAACCAACGTTTAGCTTAGGGCTGACGCAAGACATCGCGCCCGCCGAGGGGCCAAAAGTGAGTGACCAACAGAAAACACCCCTGAGTCAACCAACTTTTAGCCTTGGTCTCACACAGGAGATGGCGACTGAATGTATTGTTGGGGATCGCATGGACGTTGAAGGTTTTTGTGTCGACATTCTTTAATCCCTATACACTACTTTTATTACTTATTTTTTAGTTTTATTTGTCTATTATTTTTATTGTAGAGCCGGACAACTGCGCAGTTGTTTTTAGCCAGCCGTCTTTTAGCTTGGGCCTAACCCAAGAACCCGTAGATTTGACAAACACAGGCGGGGACCCTGCAGTTCAGGCTGGGCCGTTGAAGGATGCTGGTAAGGGGGTAGCTAGTACGCAAACGACCGCTGGCGAGACTAATGAGGGTAAGTGTTGGGCACTTTTTTTTTTTTTTTTTTTTTTTTGTGGTGTTTTGTTTTGTTTTTATACGCCATGGTAAAACTTGGTTTTATTGTCTAGTTTTACATCATGGTAAAAATTGTGTTTACACCGGTGTAAAAATGTAAAACTAATTTTATTATCTAGTAAACTAATTTTATTTTTTAATTTATTTATTTGTTTATTTATTTATTTAATTTTTTTGCCCTTCTGTTTTTCGACCAGATTCCAGGCGCATCACTACGTTGAAGACCCATGTACACCGGGGCGTGACTAAAGCTATGGTGGCTAGATTACCTGTTGTGCTGAATGATCGTGGTGAAATGGACACAAGGAATACAAGGACGGAGCTAATGGTGTGGGAGTTCCTGTTTAGGACTACCAAAAGGACAGAGCTGATGGAAAAGGCAATCCATGAGGCTAAACAACAGTAAGATGCGAAAAAATAAAAGGGCTATTTCTCTTTTTTTTACCTACCTTCCTGATAATTTTTATTTACAGAAAACATACATTTAATTTTTTTTTTCATGTTCATTGCTGTTGTAGAAAACATGTAGATGAGGCAAACATCGACCCCACCGAACATTACCCGTAAGTTTACACCAGCGTAAAAAAGGATCCCACACCCCCTCCAGCACATGTACTGACCCTGATATTGCAGGTACGTGATGTACGAGGACCGCTATGGTGTACGGTCTGGTGCCCCACTTCTGCAGTCTTTGGCGTTGGGGAGAAGGTTGTATGGTTCGGTTGTGGATGCTTGGGTTAATATCCTTAACAACGACCCGCTGTACCGTGACGTTGGAGGGTTACGTCGCTTGTTCCTTGCAAGTACCACAATTGTGAGTACGCGTGCCGGCCAAGTTTTTGGTTGCGTAGAGTATTTATTTTTATTTTTTCCCCCCGGCTTTCGCTTTAACCGTGATAATTATTTATTTATTTATTTTTACCAGGTTGACTGGATGTTGAGATTGGTTGATGACCCGGAGGGGCTTCGTTTGGCAGCTTTCAAGAAGGGTGTATCCGGGGCGGTGAAAGGCAATCAGGAACAGCTGGGGTTTCAGTCATTCGACATGGTTTTTGTCCCGGTCCTGCAAAATGAACACTTTTACGTTGTTGTGTTCGACTTCAAACATGAAGACATCTGCCTCCTAGATAACATTGCCCCAAAGAAGTCGCCGGTGATCCTGTCTGACAGCAACGTATATTACGCTAAAAGCACGCCGTATAAAGTGGTGAGAAATAACAAAAAAAATGAAAATTTCTTTTCTGCTTTGTTATTAATGTTTCAGTCCCGTAACTTATACGACTAAAACCGCATTGCAGAAACATATCTTCGTTGAGTACCTATTGTTGGTCAACCACCCCAAGGCGGCTACGATGAGCGAGTGCGACATCAGGCCAGTAACTTTGCCGTGGAAAACATACAAGAACACAGTGGACTGTGGCGTCTTTGCGATGCGCCACATGGAGAACTATTGCGGGGTTTCAACACGTTTCAACTGTGGATTTAACCTGAACGGTAAAAGAAAGCAATCGCAGCTGGACACGTTGCGGAGGAGGTACGCGGCGACAATCCTGCTGTCGGGGACAAACATCCACAGAGACCGGGTTTGGCAAGACGCGGTTAGGAAGTGAGTGATGTGTTTGTGTTGGTCTTCTATGGTGTTTTGCAAAAAAAAAAAAAAAATAACTAGATGTTTTTATAACTTTTGTGTAACTAAAAAAACTAGATGTTTTTTGTTGTGGGTTGGTTAGGTAGGTTAATCTACGTTAGGGAAACGTATCTTTCAGTTTAAGTTGACGAACTGGTGAAGTTTACCCCGGTGTATAAAATACCGAACTAAGAAACGACCACTTTGTCTGCTTTGTGTTTTACATCGGAGTAAAAGTTGGTTGTTTTTTATTTTTTGTTGTTGTTGGTGGTTAGGTGGGCTACTCTAGGGTAGGAAAACAAATCTTTCGGTTTAAGTTAAAGAACTGGTTACGTTCACACCGGTGTAAAATTTTGAATACCGAAGGGAAAGGTCCGGGCGCACTTTATTCCTGTTTTTTGTACGGGATACAGATGCAAAACGGGATACAGATGCAAAAAAAAAAAAAAAAAAACGTGGGAAATTATCTAATTGTGTTTACACCGGTGTAAAAATGTAAAACGACTCTGTTACCATGCCCGCCAAAAAAATAGGAGTGAATAAAATAAGTAAAAACCGTACAAAGACTATGCCCCCAATCAACATCCAAACAGACACTTGTCTCCCCCCCCACATGGCAAGCACTTTTTTTCAACTCATATGATGATTATTACCACCATCCCTCTCTGTGATACATTGGCCCCACTTCCTTTTTTCACTACTTATACCCCCCTCTTTGAATTTTACACCATGGTAAAACTTGGTTTTATTATCTAGTTTGAGCCACTTGGTCAGGAAAAAAAGATTCCCGAGTGGGAAAGGTCCGGACCCACTTTATTCCTGTTTTTTTGTACGGGATACAGATGCAATAAAAAATTAAAAACGTGCAAAATTATCTAATTGTGTTTACACCGGTGTAAAAAATGTAAAACTAATTTTATTATCTAGTAAACTTGGTTTTTGTTTTACTATGAAAAAGTAAACTAATTTTATTATCTAATTTGAGCCTCCTAAAGCTTTAAATGACCTAAGGTCTCACATTATCATTTGATAATATATAAACAAAAAATATGTAAAAAAAAGGGATCCCATTGCGCATGTTTACATCTGTGTAAAAAAACCTTGTGTGAGAAAACAGTTTGTACAAAAAGCCATCACGTAAAAAACGTACAAAAAATTATCTAATTGTGTTTACACCGGTGTAAAAATGTAAAAACGACTCTGTTACCATGCCCGCCAAAAAATATGAGTGAATAAAATAAGTAAAAACCGTACAAAGACTATGCCCCCAATCAACATCCAAAAAGACACTTGCCTTTCCCCCCACATGGCAAGCACTTTTTTTTCAACTCATATGATGATTATTACCACCACCCCTCTCTGTGATACATTGGCCCCACTTCCTTTTTTCACTACTTATACCCCCTCTTTGAGGGTGCCAAGGGGAAGGAAAGTCACTGGTACTTGCTAAAACTAGAAACACACAAGGTACCACCGCCCACAAAAAAAATTGCTTAAAAAAAAACGTTATTTATTTATTTATTTATTTATTTACATGTTCATTTTTTGTTTTTTATTTGTTTTTTTTATTTATTATTATTATTATTATTATTTTTGCATTGTTTACGTGGCTAATATTTTGTTGCTTATTTTTTCTACCATGTTTTATGTCCAACTATAACAGACATGAGTGGCGGCGAAAAGAGACCTCCTAAGTTCCCACGTAATGAGAGGACGGGGAAACTAGTGCAAGTATGGCATCGTTCGCAAATGGGGATAACATTAGGCGCAACCACTCCTCCGCCCCGCCAGCCAGCGTTGCCTGTCCCTCAGTTCACGCAGCCACCAGCGCAGCGAGGTTTGGACAGGGGCAAGTCCATCGCACACGATGCGTACGGGACCAGACCTGGTTACGGTCCGCTGCCATTGTACTCCAGCCATGGAGTCGCAGGTTACGGAGGGTCTCAGCCCCACGGTCACTACACTAGCCCACCGTGGAGGGGGCAGGGGACCGAACGCAGCAGGAAAGGGACTGAAGTCAGGTTGCTCGATTTGGGGTACGGTAGACCATTGGGTCCGGATATGCGTCCACGCATGCCGGATACTAATCCTAACGTCGTGAACAGGTCGGCAAAAAGCAGCCCCGTCAAACCGACATGCAACCCGACTTCAGATGCATCAACGGCGCCCCTACCGGAGGAAGAGTACTGGGACCCAGACGCCGCAAGTGACGACGACATTGTTGGTTTTGACTGGCCTTCTGAAGACGAGACTGACTGGGATGCAGTTATGTCGCCGAAAGGGCGTTATTAGAGAGGTATCTGGCCTGTGGGCTTTAATGTGGTCAATGTATCTAAAAAATAATGTAGGTGTGACCATGTGTGCTTGTTATGTGTACTGTTCTAGGTATTCCAGGTTGCTTGGGTCTTTTACACTGGTGTAAAAAAGTCCCACCAACCACCCCATTATGTTATGCTTATCTTAAATGCTTGTCCTAAATCCAGGTTGTATGGTCTAAAAAAAAAACTGGAAAAAAAAAAACCAAAACAAAAATGACAACCCATATAGCAAAAAAAAAAAGGATAAGCAAAAAAGGATTTAAACATAAAACCATACTTATAACAGTAATAAACCACAAACATCCATCGTTCGACAAAAAAACACCCAGCCCCACCACCCCCGTAGTTGAATCTTGGTTTTTACACGCTAACCACATAAAAACAAAACACTACCTGGTGCTACACATCGTGCGTGGCTTTGCAAAAAATGCACGTTCGGCATGTACAACTTAGGTACATGCTGAACAAACATTTTACACAATGCCAAAAACAAAATACCCACCAGCTTTCTAAAAATAGTTCCATATTACTACTACAAGTTAGACATTATTTACCACAAAAAAGGGGGGGATCACGAGCCTGGATGATATTCAGCGAAAACAGCTACGTCCCTCCGTCTTTGTTCTTCAACGGGCAGTTCCTGGAATCGTGGTCGGTGACAAGCTCAAAGCATGTCTTGCACTGGCGCGGGTTCTTCTTCTTCTTGTTCACCGCATTTTCGCCAGGTCCCACCAGGCGGCGATTGGTACCACATCCCTTGTTCCTTATTCCCTGCGGGTTTGAACACGAAACTTCAACGTCGTCTTGTACCCCCAACAGATCAGCAATCACATTGACGTTTTCGGGCTGCGGCTGCACTGGCTCACTGGTCTTCCTAAATACATCATCCTTGATACACCTAAGCTGCTCTGAAAACGTAGATAGACGATCAGGCGAAACACTTAATCGATCAACGCATTCATTAAACATGTCGAGCAGCGCATTTCGCATAACAGCCTGGTCGCTATTGTCAACCCCGTAACGCGCATCTACGTAAAACACATATTTGGGTAACACGTCGCGCCTCCACCTGTCCATGATATACTTTTCAGGGATTTCCTCTACTTTTGTGTATCTGAACACACAAAAAATGTGTCGGCACAAGTATCCAATGCGGGTCCAAGAGTTGCATGAGCATGTTACATCTCCATTGCTCGAGTCAACCGTGACCTATTCAAAAAAAAAAAAAAAAATTAAACCATCGAAAAAAACACAAACAAATAATCATGGCAGTTGTGTTTCTTGTTCTACAAATATACTACCGTGTAGTCGTTAACCGGGTCTGTGCGCTTGTCAAGGTGTGTTACAGTGTACACCTTCACCCCATCGACTTCAACCTGGTTGGTGATGAAACACCACAACACAGACTTCTGAATTTCCTTTCGGACTTCATGGAATATTGTTTGAGAGTAGATCATGGCACATTGCTTTTCGATCGCCATACCAGTCTTCATTTCAGGGAGACGCCACTCTGTTTGATGCTCCGCAACCCTTTGCCTATATCTCTGGGAGTCCATTGTTGTATCAAAACACAACAACAACTGCACAAGTGTATTGGCCCAGCTAGAATTGACTTTGAATGACGCGTTCGAGCTTTCGCACCTGGAGGTGGTCTTCATGAGGCACGACATTGGGATTTCACGGAAGTACGCAGGAACCCACATCTCCCTGATATTAAACATGTCCTGCAGCCACTCATTTTCTGCAAGCCCATACTTGTCCAGCAATTTACCCCATCGGGTTTCAAAAGTCGACGGTTTTATGTAAACATTCCAGACCAACTTATGGATAGCCGCCCGAACTTCTGCGTTGTCAACGCCACCTCCAACAACCTGTTCATCAGAATAAAAATTTTAAGCCACACAACATTTAGGGGCAGGGAAAAAAAATGTTGAACAAAAAAATATTTCTACCTTCGCCGGCAATTTCTTCATAATGTGCCACATACATAAGCGATGCCTTGCCTCATTAAAAATGGCCGCCACGGCTTGCTTCATTGCTGGGTCCTGATCCGTTAACACCAACTTAGGCTGTTTCCCATGCACTCCAAGGAACGTGTTGAGCAACCAGCAATAAGACTCGATCGTCTCACTGAACAGTAACCCGGCGCCAAAAGTAACGCAACGTTTGTTCTTGTCCACCCCAGTGAAAGGGACAAATATGAGATTGTACCTACATAAGTGAAACATGCAATGTAATAAAAAAAATTGAAGAACAAAAATTCCCAGCTGCATAAACTAAAAATACGAGATCACCCCCTACCACTTTACCTGTTTGTTTGGTATGTCGCATCGAATGCAAGCACATCGCCGAACGCTTGGTAATTTATCTTTGATATCTCGTCAGCCCAGAAAACATGTCTAAGCTCGCCATTGACAAGGCTATACTTAAAAGAAAAGTTTGGCAAATTCTTCACCCTGTCGTTCAGCTTGTCAACCATCATCTGTGAGTCCCTGTTACCAATGAACATGCGGATACTCCTGGCAAAGTTCTTGTAATCAACGGGAGTGCCCTTGACATTGTGATGTCCACCTTTTAGGCTAACTTGCATCTTGTGAGCTACTGTGGGGCCAACTTTGTTGAGGCTTAGCCGGTGGATGAATTCTTTGGTAGAATAATCCAACTTCCTCCCTATTTTAGTTAAATCTCTGTTGTACGAAGGAACCAACATGTGATTGTGACTCTCTTCGAAGTGATAAATCTCCCACATTGACGTAACATTGCATAACTTGGCTCTGACACTTGCTTTACAGTCGCACACCTGGAAAGTTGACTGCCTAATCTTCAAAGATGTTTCGTCTAGGCAGTCGAATTTCCTTTTGGTTTGGGGTTTCCCTGACTTTGAGCACGGTATGTACCTATGGGTGATGATGCCTTTAACCCTTTTCACAGTTCCAATCCTAGTAGAAAACCCACATTTCTTAGCATACGTCTCATACATTTGAACCACGTCTTGCCACTCCCTATACTTAGCAGTCATGTTCGGTTTTAGCGACTCGTCTACTATTGGTTTCCAGTACCGAGTGCCATTGGGTGTGAACCAATAAGCAGACCCAGATCCTAAACAAAAAAAACAAAAACAAAAACAAACCACAAAACCATTACAAAAAAAGGTCTACATAAAACTTTACCCCGGTGTAAAAGCAGAGACCTACTCCCCCCACCCACCCTATGCGACTCCTGCACATCTATAAGAAAACACACCAGTATATAACAAAAAAAACCTTCCACTTTGCAAAGAAAAGTGCCAACTATAAGTCCGTAGAAAAAGGCACCTATACAAATGTATTTTTAGGAACTTAAACACCGGTGTAAAAAACACGACGATCAAAAACCACCGATCAAAAACCAGAAAAAACAGAACCATAACAAAGAAGAACAAAGACACACCAAAAAAAGACACAAAAAAAATATAGAAAAGGGAAACATTACCATCTTCCTCAATGTTAGCCGGTTGGCTTATAGGGGATGCAATGATTTCTTCACCAGACGAACCACCTTCATCGACCGAGAAAACCCCACCAATCGTTTCTTCTGACTCATCCACCACCCTTTTCCCCTTGTCAGCTACCGATCGCAGACTACTTTCAACCGAACCATTCTCTGCTTCTGAGCTACTTGCTGGAGGTGCTTCTGCCAGAATCTGGCAACGTCCTCTAGGTCTTGCTCAGTGAAAAATTCAATACCGTGTGCTTCGTCGTTTGGTTCGTTCATGATCACGAAAACCAGTGTTTCTAGGGTTTCCCTTTTGTTGAAGATGTGAAATTATTGGGGGTTGTAGATGATCTGCATGTGATGGAGGGTTTTTAGGTGAGAGTATATATGTGGGTATGGGGGTATCAAGTACTACAATATTATGGGCGGGAAAAAAATTCTAGGGATATTAACCACTGACATGAGTGTAAGATACTCTCACCAAAAAAAATATTAAAAAATATTTCATTTATGAAAGATAATAATAGGGAATTGACAGTTATACCCATGAATATAATATACATAAGAAGCCTATGTGTCACTTTGTAATTGGCCAATCGGAGTTCTCAAGTTCTCGCAACTGGGACGAGTTCTCAAATGATCCCATTCCTATATATATATATATATATATATATATATATATATATATATATATATATATATATATATATATATATATATACACATACACACACACTAATGAGTAAACCAAAAGTGAAGAGTTGCTGATTTTATTTAAGTAAGATACATGAGATAACTAAATCATTCTTTTATGAGTTAAATTATATACTTGTAAAAGTATTATTAATCTAACATATTTATAAAATATAAACTAAACCTAATGAAATATTATTTTCTCTTAGAGTTAAATATTAATAAATTCATATATATAATGTTCTTGTCATTGAAAGAAAAAAAAGAAATTACCTTTTATAGAATCTAGATAGAAATTGTTTTTTTCTAGATTATATAAAAGAAAGTAAAAGTAAACGTATTTTGAAGTGGTGGGTGGTCCAAAAGGTTACAAAAGGGATTCACGTGTCGAATGGAAGAAGGCGTGTGAAGCATGAATGTATACCTCAGTGTACCACGAGCTACTTTGCTTACTCATCTAAACGACTAAACCAACTCATACGGTTGCATATAAACATACAATCATATTTGCTTGATAAGTCTATGGCCCGTGAGCGATCAGCCGCGAGCCACTTTTTGATCCACATGGATAGTTTGATCCATAACAACCCCAAGTGAATGCTGGCGCGAGCGAGGGCAAGTGACCACAATCGCGTGTGCTAGCGAGGGGAATATGACTGTTGGCAGCCAACTAGCCGTTGGCCAACGGCTAGTTTGGCTATTTATAAAATTTTTTTTTTTTATCTATTTTAAACAAACAAATACACTCTTCAACCTACAAACACTAAACAATAAAAAAACAACCTTTGATCTTCAAAAAATGGATCCGTCACAATGGAAAAGATGTTATTAACCCGCTATGGAGTTCTTTGATGAAGACGGGTATGGTACGAATAACGAACTCGAAGATAATCTTAGCCAAATGCCACCACCGTCTCCGGATTTTGTAATTCCGGATTCGCAACCACCACCCCCAAAGCGAGGTGGCAGAAGTGGTGGTAGGGGTGGTGGTTCACCGGCTAGAAATGGTGGCCGAGGACGGACAGACGGCCGACAGAAGTGGTGCCAGAAGTGGTGATAGGGGTGGTGAACCGCCCGAACAAGATGTACGACGAAAGCGTCAAGTGGCGCCTTGGACGAAAGAGGAGAAAATAGCCCTTTGTTGGGCTTGGGTGGAAGTTTTGGAAGATCGAAAAACCGATATAATTTTATTTTTAGATTAAAACTGATTTTATTTCAACTTAAAACACATGCGTAGAAAAAAAAAGTTAAACATGCTAACCATCTATTTCACGGCCTACAACTTAAGTTAAGTCCCACCTCTTTTGTCTACCTTACCTTCGAGTACCTCTTGACCCATTCCACCTCTGGAGTCGGTCATAACACTCCTTCATCTAACGCTTAGAATATGTGTTGTGAGCTTGAAAGGAGAGACCCTAAATGAGCTTTAAGATTAACAAAAATGAATATTAGATTTAAATAATCCCAACTAATGACTATTGGTTGATACCAGTCTCACTTTCAAAAATTCATGTTAGTGACCTCACATTTTAAGCTATTTTCTCTCAGGGGTCCCTTACTAACTAAAAGTTGACCCAGTTAGTTTTTGCTACGTGAACTAATTATGTGGCAAAAAAAAAGTCAAAGTTTGTTGATGTGAACTGCTTATGTGGCAAAGTTTTGATGATGTCGACTGCATATGTGATAGTCCACATCAGCAAAAACTAATTGAGTTAACTTTTGGTTAGTAAGGGACCACTATGACAAAATATGTTAAAAGGTGGGATCGCCGACACTGATTTTTAAAGATGAGACTGGTGACGGCTCCATTGGTCGATAGTTGAGATTATGTAAATCAATATTCTTAAAAATGATGTCACTGGTGCCACATAATCGTATTTAATATTAAAAAAAAACCCATATATCTTGCTCTACGTCCTTACCTCTAGCTGAGCCTCTCGCCCCTTCCGAGCCCTCCCATTGTGGTGTTCTATGCCATGGCGCAACCTATGTGGCACCGGACACCACACCTTCCAAACCCACTAAGGCATTAACCAGAGCCGATTCAACGTTCTTGGATGCCCTAAGCGAACTACAAAGTTAGAGCACTTTGAATTTGTATAGTTCACGTATACAAAACTTATACTAGATTAACATTACAATCTCCTTTCTGGTGACTATTAATCAATTAAATTATTTCGTATTCATTTTTTCTAGTTACATCCCTTGGATATATTGCAAACTAATAATAATTGGCAAAATTACCATTCTGCCATCCATTCACACACTGTTTCCTAACATGTTTTCATTTAATATATAGACTAATTAAGGATATTTTCTAATTTGAATTTTTAGCCCATTTTGTGGATCTACAATTTATTATGTATTTCTTCGGGGCTTGATTTAATGGTTTTCTCAGCATCTACTTCGATTGAGAAAGTAGATAAACATTATATTATCCAATCTCTTTTTGTAAGACTTCAATACTTAATAAACTAAAAAATTATCAATTGACAATCGGCAATAGCAAATCAAAATCGCAAATTTTAGAGATTCAATCATTCAGTACTTATTTGTTTTCACTTGGGCCAAGACAAATATATTACGCAGGAAAAAAAACTTAAACTTTGAGTCCCTTAATTTTTTGAGGCCCTAGGCGTTAGCCTAGGTTGCTAACGCTATAGGACTGGCCCGACGCCCTGCACTAACACATAATCTTATTGACACATTTTGTTTCATCAATGGTCATGTGAGACCGGTAAAAAAATATGTGTTAATATAATATGTGATCTTTGTGTTGTGTGTGTTAAAAAAATAAGTGTCAATATAATATGTGATCCTTGTGTTGTGTGTGTTATTTGTATATTTAAAATTCGAGTGGTACTCATCGTTTAACATTTCTAAAAGTGGTACCGGCGAGGTTAATTTTGTCCACTATATTATATACTTGCCAGAAACTGACACCAATATTTTTGAAAAATGACTCCCAAGGGATATATATATGGATTTATTTATTGGAAACTTTAATAATATATTAATATAATATTTACTTTTTTAATCTATTTTATATATTTTTACCGTTTTCCTTAACAAAGATGCGGTTGGCTGTATTCTCTGTGGGTTTGCAGGCACTAAAACCCATCAACGATATTTTCTTCACTCTTTCTTGTTTCAACTTTCAAGGCATTAAAAATAAATTAACTATACTAATTACTATATAAAAGTACTGATTTAACATGTCCATTTTATCACCAAAACATGGAAGAAGTTGGTACAGATGGTGTCCGTAGCTAAAAAAAATATATTTGATCAACCCAGTAGCGAAGCTAAAAGAAAAATTTTGTGATGGTCGCAAGTCACATGACCTTTAAAACGAAGGGACTAAACTCAATACATATAAATTTTTGACGAAAACGTGTAAATTTACACTACTGAGAAAAAAATAAAAACAAAGTCTGAACCACCCCGGCCCCAACAACGGCCCCAATAAAGCTTCGCCAATGGATCAGCCGAAACTGAAGGAATTTAATGGGGAAGCTCTATTCCGACCATGAGTGATGAAGACGGTGGAGATGATCAAAGAGGACTCGTTTGTTTGTTTTAATAACATGTCCAAATGTAACTCTCTTGATTTTGATATTGTAGACGTGTTGTAAATCTCGTTGTTTTTGTTTCTTGCGTGCTTCATGCTAGATTATATATTTATATATAGAAGTTGTCGTTTAAAAATCATATAAAGAAAACAAAAGGGTAATCTTACATAAATTTAAGAGTTGTAGTAACTACAACTTATTTAGAGGTTTGAAAGCGTCCTCTCTAGAAGCAAGGTTTGTTTACATCTCACCCTCTCCTAAACCTACCAATAGCTTCACTATAGGTGGAATGTACGGGTACGATTGTTGTTCGCAATTAGAGGTCCTTGCATGCTCAACTAACGTAAAACATCATTTTTGTAAATTAGAAATAATCAAACAAAATAAATAAAATATATGAATCCCAGACAACAATCGTATGCCCCTAAAATCTTTAAAATTTGTTGTTATTCCCTCTAACTACCATAAAAATACTGATAAACCCGTAAGATTATATCATTCAAAGTTTGAGCAATCTATGACTAAATTTAGCGATATATAAATCTTGTCTCGTACATAAATAAACATATTCATAAACGTGTTTACGACCAATAGGATGATGAAATGTCTAATACATGTTAAGTATGTGATGACATTCAAGATAAAATGATGGCCTGGTTACATTTATGTCAAAGATTATATTTATAATAAAGACTAGTTGGTAACCCGCGCGTTGCGGCGGGTCTAAAAACTACATCAAATTGTATCAATTCATTAAGACGTAAAATTCATCGAAAACTTTTTATTTAAATGATATATTAAATAACGAATACTTGTAACAACATAAGATAATTATTCTTATCTCAACTAAAGTATAATAACATCCGTACGAATTATTGAAATAAATTGATTTTAGGTGGATTCTAATAATAATCCATTCAACAACTCGTAAGGTTAGTTCCATAATACATTTATTCTCAAGACTACACTACCTCACACGTAACACTTTGGTCACGCCTACCACTTAACGATATATACTATTAAATGATACAAACAACTTTGCCAAATAACTTTACGTTTTGTTTCATACGTGACATACACACATGAATTCACCAAAGTTGCTCCATGTAATAAATAATAAGTAGGAGAGGGGATGTACAAGAGGATTTTGCGTAGAAGGGTATTATTGGGAAAAATTTCATGACATTTTGGGTGTGAAGCACTAAACTTTTCATATGCCATCTTAGAAAACATAGGAAATTACTAATGTAGTCATCTCTCCTCCTTAATAAGGTAACATAGATAAAGGAAGCTAGTGAAGTCACAACGGAGTGGTGGAGGTGAGGTTTTAAGGCTTAGCCTGTTCTCAACACTGGGATTGCAAGTTCGAGTCCTGACTAATACGCTGGAATTTGCCTAAGTACTGCATGGGGCTCCGAGTTAGCCGGTCACACAAAAAAATAATAAATAAATAAATAAAGGAAAGTAATAGTTAATAAAAATCTATAAGTCATACAAAAATACAAAATGGTCAACTTATGTGTAACTTTTGTTTCCATGTGTCACTAACATGGTCAAAATTGTCTTACCATTGCTCTACAAAAGACACCATTGACGTGTAACTCAAATCTATCTTTTTAGTGGAAGGTATGTGTGTATACCTTTATAAATGAAAAGGTTTCCATAGGTTAGGGGATGAACCTTGACAGTTGGGACACATAACTGAATAAGTTTCATATCAATCATCATTACATAATTATATAATTTGAGTTTTATATAGGTTTTATTACTGTTCGGCTCACCAACTTTTATTTCTAACTAAGGGTGATGCCAGCGCTTCGTGCCGGGACCGGCGATCGAATTGATCGGTATAATGCGGTTTGTACGGTACCAGACATAGTAACCAAAAGCGGATACCTTGTGTACCGGCACTCATATAATATACGATACTATATGAAACATCATATATTGAATGCAACTTTTCTCTCAACAAAATTTATACCGTAACGTTTTAAGTAAAATCACGTATTTAAGGTTTATTTTTATAGTTTGACAAACACAACTTATAAAAAAATCACACAACATATGTATTATTAGAAAAGAAACTCAAATGATTATACTAATACATATTCCAATAATGACATATGCTATGGTTTGTATGCATGTATACTAATACATATCATTCTAATTTTAATAACTTCTGTTATGATTTGTATGTATGTATGTATGTATGTATGTATATCTTCCAACGTCTCAGGTACGTCTTAACTTTATATACTCGTTATCTTAATGTATATTTATTTTGATGATCATAACCTATTACAATATATTTATAGAGGAGAACTTTGAACAGTAAATGAGTGTTTTGGTCTTTTCCTACTTCTTAACAGGGGCATTTTAGTCATTGTCAAAACACTATAGGGCCATCTATCTCCCCCTTTGTACCGCAGACTCATCACGTAGATCCAAAACCCCACTCACCGCCTACAGACAATATCATCAACAATATCTTAAACGCTCAATGATGGGTTAGTTAAAAGATGTGTATAAAAGCATCTATAAATGAGTTTTAAAGAGTGTTAAGTTGTCAAATGGTGTTGCTTTGATATTATTATGTTATTTCAGGATTTGATGACTAAAGGAGGCAAATATGACGTTTTGGAGTTGCTCGGGCAAGAAACGGAAGCTTACATGAGCTGGAAAATCAAAAACTGAAGAAGTTGGGGGGGGGGGGTTGGCGTGGCGTATCCTACGCCAGTGGCGTAGGGAAAGACACAATGGCTTGCGTAGGGCAGCAGGCAACAACTCAGGGAGAAAAGACTTGGCGTAGGATACGCCAAAAGTGGCGTAGCCTACGCCAACTTCAGATTTTGGTCAAAAGTTTCCTTTTTTTCAAGTCAATGTTGGTGGAAAACATTTTAATGACGAATTTATGAAGGGAGGGACGTTTTTTAGCTGGATTTTGACTCATTCTCATCATCATAATTCACCACCATTATGCAAATAAACACACACACAATTCTCCTAAGATTTTGAAGCATTCTTGAAGATTGAAGACACAAACTTGAAGATGAACACCATGGCCATGCTTGGCTAAATCATTTTGTATTACACTGGGGATGTAGGTTCTTGATATCTAGGGTTTGAACACATTTGGGTATTATTCTTAAACTTTTGTTGATGTCTTTGTGTACTTGAATTAATTGTGTTGATTGGTGATTAATCTTATGCTAGACTCATTTTTAGTTAATTGATCTTGTGCCAATTTCTAGTGAGATAAGCATGATTCGTTGCGTCAACATTACCATAGGATTGTATGTTCTAGGTGATAAAGTATAGTTTAGTCCATCTTGATGTTGACAAAACTTGATACCTAAATCTATTGAACAATCACTCCGTTAGTACCAATTGCATTATCATTATTTACCCAATTGTTGAAAGCCCTAGTATTCAATTGCCGAATCCTTAGTGTAATCGCTTTAATCCTATTGTTTACAAGTTTCATTACTTTCGTTATTCTTATTAATTCAATTAAATTCTCATTATAATCAACAACAACTTTTTAATCAACTTTTAAATGATAACTTACACCCTTCATAACTAAACTAGCATCTTCATAAGCAACATTCTCTAGTTGACTAAACAATACTCACTAACCACACGCTCCTTGGATTGATACCCTATTTACCCTATCTACCTAGGTTAATTAGGTTTTGTATGACCCGTGACGACCGGATCATCAAATGGCGCCGTTTCCAGGGAGCTAGTGCGCTTAGTGTTTATTGAGTAGTTGATATTGTGATAATCTGTTTAATTGTTTGTTTGGTTTATTCTCTACTTTTCCTTGTTACGCGGGGTGTGTTATTTGTGCAGTTTACAGGTAGTGCATGCGTACAAGACATTCGGGGAGGACATCTCCTTTAGTGTTTGAACCGGAAATCGAGAGAGTAGCAAGAAGAAACCGACAACACCGGTTAGAGGAGCCGATTCCTTCTAACTCTCAATCACCACCCACAAGTCAACCTTTGTCCTTTGGAACCGTTCAAATGGTAAGTTCAAACCCAAATCGCCGTTCAGGTGAAAATCGAAGACCACCCACTCCACTTCATCAAAACCGAACCCAACATTCACAACAACACCCACCTCACCAACCACTTCATAACCGAAATCTCAACAACCGAAATGTAAACCAAGGTTCTTCCATATCTAACCGTGGCAATCCCACATTTGATCCGGTCAATCGATACAATGAAACCGGATATGATGATCATGTTGAGAATATTGAAGAATTAAGGGCAAACATTAATGATGATGACCCATTCAGCGTACCAAGTTATCAATCATCGGATAGAGTTAGTGTTCATTCTTACCATTCGGGGGAAGATGAATATTCAGAAAGGGATTACACCGAGGAAGATGAGGAATGGGGTTATCGAAATGTTAATGATGATCATGAGGATGAGGAAGAGTACCAAAGCGATAATCATTCTGATATGGGTGCAAATCGAAATGTGGGTAATGACGGTTACTACAATCATGTCTTCAATAATCATCACCCCAGGCAAAACCCAAGAGGGCATCAAAATCCCAACATTCACCAAAATCGGGGTGAAAATTTTGTGGGTCGAGCAGAAAGAAGACCTCATGGGAGAAGACCACCAAGAGATGAAGAAGTTAATGCTCCACGAAGAAGGCCCCCAGTTCCAATGCAAGGGGTTAATGGTCGGTTTAGACCACTTGCTTCTGAGAACGAGTCACCAATTGTACCACCACCTCCAGGAAGAAGAACTTTTGATTGTAAACCAAATTATATCAACATTCTTCCTCATTTCCATGGAATGCCACTGAAGACCCATACGACCACCTTTCTGAATTCAAAGCAATGTGTGGTACTATGGGAGGTCACAATTTCTCTTTAGATGAAGTTCAGCTAAGGTTGTTCCGGTTCTCCCTCAAGGATAAGGCAAAGACTTGGTTCCTTACTTTGCCCGCACACAACATCTATACTTGGGGAGAGATGCAACAGGTGTTTTTGGATGAATATTTCCCTAGTTTTAAAACGGATGGGGTACGGTTAGTGTAACACCTCGAAGTGTTACGGGTCTCTTAAACGGGTCGGATCGTACCCGACCACCCGACTATTTAATAAATTATTTAAGTTCAAATCTCGCGATCAAACGTTTTTATCGATTTATATAAATAATTATTATTGGATTTTTATTATCTCGGTAAAACGCTCCTTATCTATTATTTAATCGTTGCTAAATGTTCCTTGTCTCGTTGTTATACTCGTTATCAAACACCCAAGTTTTCAGTTATTATCCCTGTTGCCAAACGCCCCTTTATTTTATCCCCTTTTATAAACTCTTTTCTCTCTCTCTTTGTCGCTACACACAAATAACACACACATACGTGTGTGTTTCAGAGAGCAGAAGCAGCAGCCACGCCACCTTCATCTCCGGCCGCCGCCGGCGTCGTCTTCTTCCTTCTCTCCGGCCACAACCTCCTCCTCCTCTTATCCGATAAAACCACCAAACACCCCCGCTATGTTCTTTCCCTGTTCTAAACCAAACCCGGTACCCAACCCGATAATAATCCTAACCCAATATAACCCGATAAAACCCCCTGCTCATCCCTTTGTTCCAGTAAACGAGTCGGACAGTCACCGGTCTTGGTGACTGTCGTCTATAACCACCACCGTTCCCACCTCTGACTACCCTTATAATCACTACAACCACCTCCTCTGTTCCGATAACAACCCGGTAAACACCCTGTTCATCTCTCTGTTCCTGTTATCAAGCTGGACAGTCACCGGATATGGTGACTGTCACCGATGAACCTACCCTATGTTCTGCTGATACCCGATAAATCATCACCCGAAGCCTTTATAAATCTTGATACTGAAATCCTTCATACGAACACAAACCCAGAACTCATCGATAGAACTATCGAACCCGAGCCACTGTCGAACCCAACCCGTTAACCCATCTTATTATACCCGCTGTTACTGTTAAACGAGCTAGACAGTCACCGGATATGGTGACTGTCATCAGATCTGAAACTCATGTCTGCTCGGGAATCATAACCGTATATGTCCGTGTATTATAACTAGGCGGATTGGGCCTTCGGTTGATTCCCGTTATATTCCGGTTTATGTTACGTTCTCTGTTGAACTCCGGTTAGTTTCCGGTCAGTCTCCGGTAAGGTCCGGTTGACCTCCGGTCTCATACCAACGATTATTCGAGAGGTTCATCTTAATCTGATACGATTCAGATTATAAACCCGAAAGGTATAATCTTTAACAGTTATTATAGATATGTTGGTATTAATCATTGATACCCGATTATAATACTGTTTCTGTGATTATTGCGAGGTACCGTTAATCCAATCGGAGAGTTAAACCGATACCGAGCCGACTTAGTGACTCGGTCAACACCCGGAATAGAACCCGGTCCATTGACTAGACGAGGATTATTAGAATTATACGAATATATATATATATATATAATACGAATAACGTACGGACTTGATAATAATAATAAGAGAATAATAATCATATATAGAATATATACGTTTATATATATATAAGATTTGATATATAAAACGATATACTAGACTCGGGTTAATCATAATATTTTCTATTCTTTTATTAGCTACGAGTGCCAAGCTGTAATGGCCAGCTAGATTTTAGGATGTCCGTGTCGTGTCAATAATAAACCCCGGGTTTAGGACTATCTAATATATACCGAATTCTATATATATATAAATTGTATATACGATATATATCCTAAATAATACAATCTAACAAGTCTCACGCGTAAAACGTATCGATATATATATATATGACATATAATTGTAATAAAAGAGACTATAGAAGATTATAACGCAAACCTGTGAGTATCGTGAACTCCCTACTTTTACTATTTTATTAAACGTTTTAGGGAGAATACATGTCATTTATTAGAAAACCTAGAAATGCTTTACATAATAGATTTAATAAAGGAAATATAATAGAAAAGGGGATAATAGAAACGACTAGGACAGTACTGACCGGTATATCGCCATTTCCTTTCTTGTCCGACTAGAGGACAAGAACCAGTCTTACCTGAGTAGAGGGTAGGAATAATTAAGTTTACCACAAACAGAGTGGTACCATCGATAGGAATGACAACTAATAGAATATAATAGATTGACATATAATCGGTATAATTTAATCGCATTGGTATAATAGAATATATTTTCCCCTCCAGAATTAGAATAGTAAAGCATGTTTTATAGAAAAGAATTACAAATAAACGAACTGGCCATTCGCTTTATAAAACACACGACCTCACCAACTTTATGTTGACAGAAACTATTTTTGGCATGTGTTCAAGTAACCCAACAGATATGATGACGTGGATCCTGGAAGAGTCAAGACTGTCAATATCCTGAGTTCCGCTGCGTAGCTCCGATAACCCGACCCAACGACCCGGCACCGACTGCTGGGGCGTTACAGGTTGGTATCAGAGCGGCGCTTAATTACAGTCTTGAAGTCTTTACTAATCCAGGATCTACCAGAAATGTCTTTTAAAAGAAATTGTGATTAAAAATATGGATAGGGTAAAAGAATATTAGAAGGTAAAATTTTGGGTACCTAAATGCCAAACCCTTATAAAGCTGGTGAGAACCATAACAGTATATTAGAAATTAAAACAAATCCACTACAGAATATTACTAGAATGATTATGTGGGGTAAATTGACAATTATGTACACAATTGTGAATTTACATACACATTTAATTTCTGGGAAATCTTACAGGATAATAAGGCCATAAGAATTGAGAAACAATACAGAACAAAAACCAGATAAATATTAAAAGAAATCAGAAAATAAATTGAGAAATAAATAAGAAATGACGAAAATTATAAAAAGTATATATATATATTTATATAGAAAAATAAATAGATTATAAAACATAAATCATCCATAGTTGATTCAAGAAACTTCAGATAAGTTTATTGAATTATTCCGGTCCCAGTGGCTATTTATATCCGATCTCAACCTCACGGTTATTCCAATATTATATATAAAATACAAATATTATGCTCCGACTTGAACATTCCTATGATCGAGTTTCCAGAAATATTATTTTTACTACAAATTCCGCAACTCATTAAAGATCAGATATGCTAGAGACATATTAATATTGTGTTTCTAATGAATTTCCTCCAATATTCTAATCAGAAATCGAGCAGATCCGTCGATAACTTAAGTTGTTTTCGGTATGACTTCGAAGTTTACTGAATTCATTCCCAGTCATTTCTATTTTATACTAAACCGGTATTATTATTATTAATCCTCCCTAAAAGTTTTTATTTCAAAAATATGAAAATTCTATAAAACCTCGGTCGTATCATTTTGTTCGAGCATATTTCACTCTATATTCAGTGCCATTTCGTAAAAGATCTTTAATCGAATTTCTATCCGTATATACTTCAAAAGTATTTTCGGCACGATTCTATATTTATATTCGATCATACAACTTCCTTGATATTTTATCTCGATATGAACAATGAATATTTACCACGTTCTATAAATATCTCTTTGGATATATATAAAGAAACCTCAGCCATATGATATCTTCGGTCTTTTCTTCCGAGAATTAAGATAATATTTTGAATAGAAATATTATTATTTCGAAATTCTCGTGACAAAAATAATTTGGAATCTTTCTAAAGAAACCGAATTCTACTCACTCGATTATGTGACAATATAATTACCGTCTTAATCCTATGACTCGAACAAGTCAGGGATCCTAAAAAGATTGGATTGTTATATTGAATATCCTTTGACACGAACAAATTCTTGGAAGATTGACAGTCTATTTCGTTAGACTTAGGTCAACATGTTTCCTTCCAGAATATATAATTTTAAACTTAAGAGAAAATAAAGAACAGAATATCAGAATAATATGTGAAGGACACATACCTATTGTGATTAAAATAAATAAGTACTGGAATGTTAGGTGAGGTGGAATAGTAATTATGATCGCGACATAATTATGAATGCCACAGGCACAGTAACATTCGAGTAGGAATTTATCGAGATCACAGTATGTTTGTATCATAAACATATTAAGAGAAATAATAAGAAATAATAATAAGAAGAAATATATATTCGAACCATCAGCATATCATATGTGGAGAATACGACCACAGAACTGGCAATCTAGTTGAAATTTCTTCGTGAAATACGACTAAGAATATGTTCGCAGAATAAAAACCATCGATTGGTTAATTTCTACGAATCATAGAAATCAGTATATTGATTTCTGATTGCCAACCAAAGATAGTTGTATGTCCTCTGTGCAATCTCCGGGGCAAATGATATCTGGACCCTTACAGAAGGTATATCCGGACATTTGTCACCAAGTCACAGAATTCTTTATAAGGATATATGATGCTATGAACAAATCTTTGTAGTCACTTCGTATAAAGACTCGTGCGAGTTATAATGCAATCAAATTGGTAAAACGGTCAAGTGTTACCAAGTTGAAATTCATGAATAAGAAGTGATGAAGGAATTGTTAAATCCTTAAAATATAACAGATATAAATTTATATGGATTCAGAAACCGGAAACGGTAGAATCCAACGAATTATTAAAAGAAATAATTGAAATACGATTGATACCAAGCGGAATCGCGTAGAGATTCACAAGGTATAATCGAAGTGAAAACGAAAAATGAATAGAATTATGCTCATTTTTCCAGTGAAACTCTCCAGCCAAAGGAATGATGGAATTCCTGTTCCGAATTAAAGGCTGTGAGAGATAAATTAAGAAATCACTGTTCTGGCAAGAACTATCTACACGAATATCCAGATGAAATAAGCTTCGCTTATAATAAGTTGGATTAAGAAGATATGTTACATTGCCTACATATAAGTTTATCGGAAAGTGTTTTCAGACACTGAAAGTATAAACTTTAATCGAATACATAAATATAAAAGAATTATTCCAAGCAAGCATATATTATAGAAATACTGGATTTATAGTGTGTGCTATAAATGAGTATCAGTATTTGCTTGGATATAAAAGAATATAAATAGATAAATAAAAGAATATAAATCAAAGAAATAAGAAGAACTATAAATTGAAAAGACATCTGATATGTCTGAATAATAGAAAGGCATTCGATATGCCAAGAAATATAATAATTAGATAAGAATTTTAGTCGTAAGAAAACGACTAGAATTTTATAAAAGAATAATTTATAAGAAGATATTATCGAGAGCGTTAACGAATTCCAAAATAGTGATATCAAGAAGGAATAATGGCAGGAATACTTAACGCAATAAGTACTCATGCACTAAACCTGAATGATAATCATGATTTTGAGAAAGAATAATCGATGCATTGCCATCAGAATCCTAAGTCAAAGAATCGTAACGACTGTTACCAGTAGATTCCGAGACTATAAAGATAAAGTTACATATATTGACTGTAGAATTGTGAAAGACCTTATTCACAATAATACAATGAGAAAAGTCAAATAATATGTAATGAGATACAATGCAGTTAATCATCAATGAAATAGTCAGTAAGACTATTATCAATGATTTAAGAGAAATTTTAATAATCGATTTCAGTAAATCAAGATGATAAAAAGAAACTGTTGAAACCGTGAAATTCAACAAGTTCAATTAGTCTTTTCCGGCACCTTTAGACTCCGGATAAGATACGTCTAATGATTTGAGAAATCATTTCTACACTTTAAGAATCGAAATTACAATGATGACAGATTCTAAAGTTCGAATATAAGAGGTAGTAGCTCGGATCCTATTCAAGTCATGATAATGAAGGGACTTCCGTATCTATCTCTTAAGAACCAACTAGAATCCATCATTGTAAATGAATTCAACGATAATTATATCGTATCACTTTGAGACTCTAGTAATGTTTGCTGAAGATTTGTAAATCTCTTTAAAGATAAACGATCAGGATCTCAAAGTATGTTAAATCGTCTTTATATAAGAATAATATTCAGTCTATTTCTCATTTTAACGAGGAACAAGACTAGAAGAATATTCGTAGTATAAAGAAAAATATCAATCTATACGGAAAACCTTTAATAGTCATACCAGAAGATACAGATAGTCCATGTATCTGTATTAACATGACTATAGCAAGAAAGGTTAAAACGTAGATTTGAATTGATATAAGATCAAGTTCCTTGTAAACCACAAAAACTGATCATGTCTCACTGATAAATGTTCGGTTTAGATTTGTGACATCCTTATCGATTAAGGGTGTAAAATACAAGATCACTCAAATTTCGGGGACGAAATTTCCTAAGGGGGGGGGGGGGGGGAGAGTGTAACACCTCGAAGTGTTACGGGTCTCTTAAACGGGTCGGATCGTACCCGACCACCCGACTATTTAATAAATTATTTAAGTTCGAATCTCGCGATCAAACGTTTTTATCGATTTATATAAATAATAATTATTGGATTTTTATTATCTCGGTAAAACGCTCCTTATCTATTATTTAATCGTTGCTAAATGTTCCTTGTCTCGTTGTTATACTCGTTATCAAACACCCAAGTTTTCAGTTATTATCCCTGTTGCCAAACGCCCCTTTATTTTATCCCCTTTTATAAACTCTTTTCTCTCTCTTTTTGTCGCTACACACAAATAACACACACATACGTGTGTGTTTCAGAGAGCAGAAGCAGCAGCCACGCCACCTTCATCTCCGGCCGCCGCCGGCGTCGTCGACTTCTTCCTTCTCTCCGGCCACAACCTCCTCCTCCTCTTATCCGATAAAACCACCAAACACCCCCGCTATGTTCTTTCCCTGTTCTAAACCAAACCCGGTACCCAACCCGATAATAATCCTAACCCAATATAACCTGATAAAACCCCCTGCTCATCCCTTTGTTCCAGTAAACGAGTCGGACAGTCACCGGTCTTGGTGACTGTCGTCTATAACCACCACCGTTCCCACCTCCGACTACCCTTATAATCACTACAACCACCTCCTCTATTCCGATAACAACCCGGTAAACACCCTGTTCATCTCTCTGTTCCTGTTATCAAGCTGGACAGTCACCGGATATGGTGACTGTCACCGATGAACCTACCCTATGTTCTGCTGATACCCGATAAATCATCACCCTAAGCCTTTATAAATCTTGATACTGAAATCCTTCATACGAACACAAACCCAGAACTCATCGATAGAACTATCGAACCCGAGCCACTGTCGAACCCAACCCGTTAACCCATCTTATTATACCCGCTGTTACTGTTAAACGAGCCAGACAGTCACCGGATATGGTGACTGTCATCAGATCTGAAACTCATGTCTGCTCGGGAATCATAACCGGATATGTCCGTGTATTATAACTAGGCGGATTGGGCCTTCGGTTGATTCCCGTTATATTCCGGTTTATGTTACGTTCTCTGTTGAACTCCGGTTAGTTTCCGGTCTGTCTCCGGTAAGGTCCGGTTGACCTCCGGTCTCATACCAACGATTATTCGAGAGGTTCATCTTAATCTGATACGATTCAGATTATAAACCCGAAAGGTATAATTTTTAACAGTTATTATAGATATGTTGGTATTAATCATTGATACCCGATTATAATACTGTTTCTGTGATTATTGCGAGGTACCGTTAATCCAATCGGAGAGTTAAACCGATACCGAGCCAACTTAGTGACTCGGTCAACACCCGGAATAGAACCCGGTCCATTGACTAGACGAGGATTATTAGAATTATACGAATATATATATATATAATACGAATAACGTACGGACTTGATAATAATAATAAGAGAATAATAATCATATATAGAATATATACGTTTATATATATAAGATTTGATATATAAAACGATATACTAGACTCGGGTTAATCATAATATTTTCTATTCTTTTATTAGCTACGAGTGCCAAACTGTAATGGCCAGCTAATGAGTGCCAAGCTGTAATGGCCAGCTAGATTTTAGGATGTCCGTGTCGTGTCAATAATAAACCCCGGGTTTAGGACTATCTAATATATACCGAATTCTATATATATATAAATTGTATATACGATATATATCCTAAATAATACAATCTAACAAGTCTCACGCGTAAAACGTATCGATATATATATATATATATGACATATAATTGTAATAAAAGAGACTATAGAAGATTATAACGCAAACCTGTGAGTATCGTGAACTCCCTACTTTTACTATTTTATTAAACGTTTTAGGGAGAATACATGTCATTTATTAGAAAACCTAGAAATGCTTTACATAATAGATTTAATAAAGGAAATATAATAGAAAATGGGATAATAGAAACGACTAGGACAGTACTGACCGGTATATCGCCATTTCCTTTCTTGTCCGACTAGAGGACAAGAACCAGTCTTACCTGAGTAGAGGGTAGGAATAATTAAGTTTGCCACAAACAGAGTGGTACCATCGATAGGAATGGCAACTATTAGAATATAATAGATTGACATATAATCGGTATAATTTAATCGCATTGGTATAATAGAATATATTTTCCCCTCCAGAATTAGAATAGTAAAGCATGTTTTATAGAAAAGAATTACAAATAAACGAACTGGCCATTCGCTTTATAAAATACACGACCTCACCAACTTTATGTTGACATAAACTATTTTTGGCATGTGTTCAGGTAACCCAACAGATATGATGACGTGGATCCTGGAAGAGTCAAGACTGTCAATATCCTGAGTTCCGCTGCGTAGCTCCGATAACCCGACCCAACGACCCGGCACCGACTGCTGGGGCGTTACAGTTAGAGATTCGTTCCTTTCAACAGTTACAAGGGGAATCACTTCATGAAGCCTTCACTCGTTTCAAGGAGTTAATTCGGAAATGCCCACACCACAACATCGACCTATGGAATTGGTTAGTAGCTTTGTGAATGGATTGAGTAAGGAGGAAAGAAAATACCTAAAGTCTACTAGTAATGGGACTTTGTTATCTAATCCAGAGCAAGAAGACTGGGATTTTTTGGAACTAATGGCAAGGAATTCGAAATCGGAGGAGGCAGCTGATCGAAGAACTAAACACCCGGTCTCTAAATCTCTTCCCGATTCAAATTCAAGCTCTAAATACCGGATTGCTCAGTTAGAAAGAGAGTTGGCAAAGATGAAGAAACGGGAGGTGTCAGCGGTACAATACCCGGTTGTGATAATTGTGGAGATTCGGGGCATAAGGCTAGTGAGTGCCCCGGTGATATGGGTCAAACAACCGAAGAGGTAAATCAAGTGTATGGGGAAAGGAAGTATGACATGAACTCCAACACTTATCATGCGGGCTTGAGAAACCATCCTAACTTTAGGTATGGTAATCCTTCTAATCAAATGAACCCGAATTTTCAATCGGGTAATCAAAGCGGTGGTGGGCAATATCAAGGTCGCCAAGGTGGTAATCAAGGTGGTTACCAAAGAAACAACTACAATCAAGGTGGTAACCAAGGGTACAACAATAATTACCGACGGGGTTACAACCAAGGCGGCTCCTCAAGCAATCAAGGAAATTCTTCGGGAAGTCACGGTGGTGATGAGTAATTGAGTTCAAAGTTGGATGCACTAATGAATATGATGAAGGACTCCAACAATGACATCAAGGAAATGAAGAAGGTGAATGAGGTGAGAGATAAGTCTCACGAGGCCTTAGCTAAACAAGTGGGTCAACTAGCGGAAGAAATGACTCAATGGAGAGGAAGAACGGGGAAGCTTCCTAGTGATACCACTATCAACCCACAACATCAAGCATCGAGCTCAAGAAACAATCAAAGTGTGCATATAAATGCGGTGAGTTTTATTTTGAATGATAAGATTGTGGGTAATGAAACAACTCCACCACCACAATTTGTTGATGGTGTGGTGGAGGAGGTTGATAGTGATGATGAGCAGGAAGAGGAAAATATTTCGCAAAATAATTTTGAAGTTAAAAATTATAAAATTTTTTTTTACGAAAAGTGTTTAAATGAGATGGCTACTAACACAAGTGTGGGGATGGAGACTAATACCATCCCATATCCTGCAGCTTTAGTAGACCCAAACAATGTGTCAAAGTGGAGCCCACCAAAGGACGAGAGGTGGGAAAATTTTAAACAAGTCAAAATAAATTTACCACTTATTGATGCAATTGAAAAAATTCCTACTCATGTTGAATGTGTGAAAGAGTTGAGCAACCAAAACAAGCACAACGAGTTGCCTAAACATTTAGGGGCACATGTTCGTGCTGTTTTGTCGGATGCTCTTCCCCCTAAACTTCAAGATCCAGGAGCTCCATTGATTCCAATTCAGGTTGGAGAGCTTAAAATAGAAAGGGCGCTCCTAGATCTTGGAGCATGTGTGAGTATATTGCCTGGGAGTCTGTTTGACCAATATGACTTTGGTTCAATACATGAAATTAACACCACGGTAGTGTTAGCTGATCAGACTCTCACGCATCCAAGGGGGATGGTGAATGATGTGTTGGTGAAAGTAGAGGATTTCTACTACCTAGTTGACTTTTTGGTGGTAGACTATGTAAATAGTGCGATAAACACACAACCCACTATTATACTGGGTAGGCCGTTCTTAGCAACTGCACATGCTAATATAAATTGTGCTAATGGAGCGGTAAGCATGAAATTTGGTGACCGTGAGTTGTGTTTAAATGTGTATCCAAATTTTTCTAACTCGGTTGTTGAGGAGAAATGTCCCAAAAATAACATTTTTGATAGTGGTGACCCTCTTCTAAAAGAGGATCACCCAAAAGAGGATTTTTGTGTGACTGGCAGGTTTGGAGCAGTCAAGAACAGGACAGTGAAAGGAAGGACGACAAAATGGAGGAGACCGCCTGATTTGCACAATGAAACAAGAACGGAAAAGATGGTTAACCCGGTTAGGACCACCTTAAAGGACTTACCGGAATGTAGAAGGGTTGCATCCTTAGAGGCAGAGGGAGGAAGACATCCCCCTCGACCACCATGAGGGTGGTGTATTCGGTCTGGCTGAAGACCCTTAAAACTTAGCGCTTCCGGGAGGCAACCCGTTGATCAGGTCCTTGTATTTTTTTTCCTTCTTATATTAATTGCGTGGGCATGATCATTTTATTTACGTTTGGTGTGCTAGGTATTTTATGCTTTTCAGTTTTATTTTGTTTTTGTTTGTTTTGGATGTTTTGATGTTTTGTGTGTGAGCCCAGGGTATATGTCACCAGTAATGGTAGATTGTTCAGTTGAAAAAAGGGAGAAACAAGAGGAAGGAGGCAGTAAATTGTGGAAGGCGAAGACTCGCCACTTGAACGAATGCATCCACTATTTACCAGGTGCATCCTACTCTTTATTTATGTGCATGTTGTGTGAATAAGACTTGGGTGAATGATTAGTTTGCTCTAGAAAGCGTATGTAGTGAGATGGAACAAAGGCATCCTTACACATATTTTTATTTTGTTTGGCTACTTGGTTCCCTCATTCATGCAAAGTCCACATTGAGGACAATGTAAATTCCAAGTGTGGGGATGGGGAATAGCCATTTAAATATGAAAATTTTTAAGACCCTCAAGCCCAACTTTAAGAAAGCCGTTTCTTTCACCATATTATTGGATCACAAAATGTGACACCCGGCAAATTCTGGTTAACAATGTTGTCTAGATGAAAGTCTACCTTAGCGAGTCACGTGTATATTATACTTAACTGGGTTAGTTGAGTCGTGTTACGGTTCGGGAACTGTTAGTTTAGTATGAAGAATCATTAGATGTTAGTCTAGAGGTTCATTAGATGTCAGTCCTTAACCAAGTGTACAAAGGGTGACGATTCGTAGAATCGTCAGAGCACAGGGAATATACAAGTCTCGAGTCCCGGGAATTGGTGAACGAGTGTGAATGTGTTTGTTTGCAAGTATTATGTGTTTACAATCATTATGTGACTTGTCGGTACGTGAAAATGTGTTAACATATGTTAAAACGGGGTTTAACGCGCAAAACACACGGAATCAACCCCTATAGGCGAATAGGGGGTCCTAATCGCCTATAGGGGCGAATAGGAGGATCAGAAGGGCGAATAGGCCCTATTCGCCTATACTGGGGGCGAATAGGATCCCTATTCGCCTGATAATGCTGCGTAATCGCCTATAACGTGCTGAACGACTAAAAACGCCTATAAATACAATGCTTGACCTCCTAAACTTCATAATATCAACCCTAGTCGTCCCATAACCCGCCCCAACACACACACAACCTCTAGAACGTGATTTTGGATCAAAACACAAGGTTTCAAGCTTATTTCATCAATCTATCACAATCTAAGGTGTGATTTTCATCCATGCAATCTTTACTAACGTTTTTATTAAATCCCTAACGGTCCAGACCTGTTTTAAAACGAATAAGCTTTCTGAAAATCGTTAATAAGTATTGTTAATTGGATTTTAAATAGCATGCATGATGTATGTGGGTTTTCAATGAAAAGCTAGGGTTTTTATGATTCAAGATGGATGATTAACATGTTATTAAGCTAGATGCAGATTAATAATGATGGCCTGATGACGAAATCTGAGTAATTGTTCATTAGGGTTAGGGTTATGCATGTTAATATGATGATTCATGCTATATGTGTTGTTTTTGGGATACATGATTACATGCAGGGCTGATAGAACAAGGTTAAACGAAGGATTTTGGTTGATATATGTTTGATATAGTTATTTGATTGATAATTGATGTTTACACACGTTCTGGATTGGATTTGGAGTGTTAAACGCGCGAAAAACCGGAACAGACGTGCTATAGGCGAATAGGAATCCTAATCCCCTATACTATAGGCGATTAGGAGCCCATTCGCCTGAAGGGGAGCCCTAATCGCCTATAGTATAGGCGAATAGGATCCTATTCCCCTTTACTTCATGCATTTACGATCCTAAATGCTAGTTATGCCCTGAATTGCATGCTTTACGACGTAATCGCCTATAGACTCAAAAATTACATATGAGATAGCCCTAATCGCCTATAATATAGGCGATTAGCATTCCTAAATGCCTGTTGACCAACCTAAATGCTAGTTGACTTTTCCTAATCGAGTGTACTGCTGCTGTAAGTGTAAATTAGCATTCCGAGACCCGATTTGACACCTAGGAACATGCTAGGAACCCCGTAACATATCTAATAACTTGGTAACATGTGTTCGGACTTATTTACGTGATACTTGAACTACGTGCTATAACTTGTTGGACTTTAACGTATGTTAAGTGTGTATTGCATGATTGTGTGTTTGTGAGTGCAAGTATAACACGAGGAGTCTCGGGTCACCAATGGGATGTCGAGTCTTGTACTTTGGGTTAATTTAACAGTCACGGTGTTTTCAAACGAACTTGGTTATGGTCTGGACATCTAGGGACTAACTAACCTACGGGTTATTAGTCTAAGTACTTGTAACTGTCATATGTTAGGTCGCCGCTTTAAGGGACTAGCATAGCTCGCTGATATTATTCGTGTTTCGAAGTAACGCAACCTAAGGTAAGTTTACGGCCCCTCTTTTAACTGGTTTCACTTTTCGGGGGAGAAAACATGTGTTAAAACTTATGTTTGGTAACTACTGTCATACTATGGGTTTCTATGGTTTACTATACGATCTTTGGAAGTCCCGGGGGGAACCATGAATGTGCGGGTTAGCACAACGGGGAAATGTGAATAGCGCTATTGGGAGTGACCAACCCCGCTCGTCGGCTTGGAGGGCCGGGCGAGTGCATATTGTCTCAAACAGGAACAACAGGTTTACTATTCGGGCACGACATCTGGTTTGCGAGTTAGTAATGGTTTTCCAAATCGTAGTAGTAACAAAACATACGCCTAGCTAGCGTACTTTGGTTTTCGATTTGTTATAGTATGGACAGGTTGAACTTGGTACTGTGATTACAAAACCTGTAAACTCACCAGCATTTTTGTGCTGACGTAAACTTTTACATGTTTTCTCAGGTCGCTAAGGTAGCACAATGGAACTAGGGCGCACGCGTCTGCACGGCGTCTAGTTAGGGTCGCATGGTTTTCAAACGTTGAACACTTGGTTTATTTTGGATTATGTTTTGAATAAGCTTCCGCTGTACTTGAGGATTTTTAAACTATGTTTTCTTAAATTGCATACGTTCATTTAGACTTGTTTATTGTGATCGTTGGTTTGGATCCTGGTTTGTCATGCGCCTCGCGGTAAAACTCCGCAAGTGGATTTTGAGGGTGTGACACAAAAACTCGACCCCTAATCATGGTCATAAACTCTTTAAGTTCCTTGATGTGTTTTTCCAAGGATGGCTTTTGAAAAATGTGGATTGCCTGGCTAGAAAAGACCAGGGAAGAATATAGCAAGTTTGCATATCGGCAACCCATGTTTCCCTTTAGGTTCAGGAAGAGATTATTGAGCCACCACAACATGCTAACACCCTACAAAAATCTGTTTCACATCTTTCGGCATGTTGTGTTCAATTGAATTGAGTGTGCTATTATAGGCGCATAAGGTAGAACTTGCAATTTTTGATACGCCCACCACTTTAGATTAATTGTGACACAAGAATGATTAAGGCATTAGGTCTATCTAGCCTTTTCATAAAAAAAAAAACTTCCCTAGTTAAACAAACTTGAGCCTTTAACCTTTCAATTGATTACCCATGTCAACCCATTTGACCCATTTAGCCTTTTCAATTTTTAAACCCAAATGATGAAAATTCGGTCATAGATTTTGATTTGTATTATATATATTTTGTAATGAGAGTTCAAAAAAAAAAAAAAAAGCATGAGAACAAATACGCTTCAAACAAATGGAAGTTCTCATAGAAAAGCACAAAAATATGCTTGAGTTAGTAATTGAATAAAAGGTGCAACATTGCCTTATAGTTTAGTAATTAGTTAGTTGATGTAATAAAAGTCGAATTTTCATCATTATAGTCACTTTTAAATATCCCCTTCCATACCCTTCGCCTAGCCCCATTACAACCCATTTTAAGACCTTTTGACTTGTGTTCACTTTTGAGAAATTCTATGGAAGGCGATTGAATTGCAAGCTTATGCTAACATGCCCTATAATCGGTTTTGAGTGATTGATATGAAATACTAACACATCACTTGCTAGTCTAGATAGTAAACCGAGTGGAGTGAACCATTGTGAGGGGTGTGCAAAAATGTGAAATCGGATCTAGTTGGATTTGGCTAGGCAATTGTTTTAATAGCATGTAAAAACCTTGGAATGTAAATCTACTGATAGGCGTAAGCAATGTTGCAAAAGTCGCTAGGCGGCCCCTAGTCGGCTGACTGGGGAGTTGGGTGTACTCGGAGTACACGGGGAATACTCGGGGAGTACTAGGACATGGTAAATATAAAGAAAATTAATTATTGGATATAATATATATATATATATATATATATATATATATATCAAAATAAGCATAATTCATGTCAAATACGCATGTTTTTTTAAAGATACATGTTTAAAATTCAAAGTTTTCCGAGTACAAGGCCGAGTAGGCCGAGTACAGGGCCGAGTAGGACGAAGATGACTGATTTTGACCACTGAGTACAGGGCCGAGTTGGCCGAGTACAAGGCCGAGTTGGCCGAGTAGCCCGAGTATAGGGCCGAGTTGGCCGCCACCGACTAGTTTGGCCGAGTAGGAGAAAGTCGCCTCGGAGGGGTTCCGAGGTCCGTGTAGTCGCCGAGTACAAGGCCGAGTAATCCGACTTTTACAACACTGGGCGTAGGTCTTTTGAGTTAGGGTATGACTAGGGGCCGTTTTTGAGAATTGATAAAAGGTGAAATTAATTTGAAATGACTATTAATTTGCTTGAGGGCAAACAAAAGATAAGTGTGGGGATGTGATGGGTTAGTTAAAAGATGTGTATAAAAGCATCTATAAATGAGTTTTAAGGAGTGTTAAGTCGTCAAATGGTGTTGCTTTGATATTATTATGTTATTTCAGGATTTGATGACTAAAGGAGGCACATATGACGTTTTGGAGTTGCTCGGGCAAGAAACGGAAGCTTACATGAGCTGGAAAATCAAAAACTGAAGAAGTTGGGGGTTTTGGCGTAGGATACGCCAAAACTGACGTATCCTACGCCAATGGCGTAGGGAAAGACACAATGGCTTGCGTAGGGCAGCAGGCAACAGCTCATGGAGAAAAGACTTGGCGTAGGATACGCCAAAAGTGGCGTAGCCTACGCCAACTTCAGATTTTGGTCAAAAGTTTCCTTTTTCCAAGTCAATGATGGTGGAAAACATTTTGATGACGAATTTATGAAGGGAGGGACATTTTTTAGCTGGATTTTGACTCATTCTCATCATCATAATTCACCACCATTAAGCAAATAAACACACACACAATTCTCCCAAGATTTTGAAGCATTCTTGAAGATTGAAGACACAAACTTGAAGATGAACACCATGGCCATGCTTGGCTAAATCATTTTGTATTACACTGGGGATGTAGGTTCTTGATATCTAGGGTTTGAACACATTTGGGTATTATTCTTAAACTTTTGTTGATGTCTTTGTGTACTTGAATTAATTGTGTTGATTGGTGATTAATCTTATGCTAGACTCATTTTTAGTTAATTGATCTTGTGCCAATTTCTAGTGTGATAAGCATGATTCCTTGCGTCAACACTACCATAGGATTGTATGTTCTAGGTGATAAAGTATAGTTTAGTCCATCTTGATGTTGACAAAACTTGATACCTAAATCTATTGAACAATCACTCCGTTAGTACCAATTGCATTATCATTATTTACCCAATTGTTGAAAGCCCTAGTATTCAATTGCCGAATCCTTAGTGTAATCGCTTTAATCCTATTGTTTACAAGTTTCATTACTTTCGTTATTCTTATTAATTCAATTAAATTCTCATTATAATCAACAACAACTTTTTAATCAACTTTTAAATGATAACTTACACCCTTCATAACTAAACTAGCATCTTCATAAGCAACATTCTCTAGTTGACTAAACAATACTCACTAACCACACGCTCCTTTGATTGATACCCTATTTACCCTATCTACCTAGGTTAATTAGGTTTTGTATGACCCGTGACGACCGGATCATCAAATGGCGCCGTTGTCGGGGAGCTAGTGCGCTTAGTGTTTATTGAGTAGTTGATATTGTGATAATCTGTTTAATTGTTTGTTTGGTTTATTCTCTACTTTTCCTTGTTACGCGGGGTGTGTTATTTGTGCAGTTTACAGGTAGTGCATGCGTACAAGACATTCGGGGAGGACATCTCCTTTAGTGTTTGAACCGGAAATCGAGAGAGTAGCAAGAAGAAACCGACAACACCGGTTAGAGGAGCCGATTCCTTCTAACTCTCAATCACCACCCACAAGTCAACCTTTGTCCTTTGGAACCGTTCAAATGGCAAGTTCAAACCCAAATCCCCGTTCAGGTGAAAATCGAAGACCACCCACTCCACCTCATCAAAACCGAACCCAACATTCACAACAACACCCAACTCACCAACCACTTCATAACCGAAATCTCAATTCTCTCTTTGTTTGAATCCAACTTGTTTGCTGAAGGTGATTCTGATCATCATACCATGTGCCGTCGGGCTCTGGCGGAGATCCGCCGTCAACGATGGCCAGAGAGCCATCAACCTCTCATTCTCTCCCTTAGCTCTCTATTCTCTCTTTGTTTGAATCCAACTTGTTTGCTGAAGGTGATTCTGATCATCATACCCTCTTTGTTTTCATGAATACAAAACACCAACCGGCTAATGATTGCTTTTGGGTTTTTTCTTTTTGTGGAATATTGGAAGTGTGTGTCCAGAGGGTAAAGGAATGGGTGGGTAGGTTTGGGGTTTTATAAAAATGAGAGTTTGATGGTTTTTAGAAACCATCTACGATTTTATGTGTGTGTTGTCACATGACGAGTGAGTGACTAATCAAGATTCAAGAGGGTGTCTGATAGGTTCGTTATCGTGTATCGGTTCGGTCTCGCAACGTATATTTCGTTAAAGTGGGATAAGAAGACTACCAATTTAGAGGTCCAACCAAACGGCACTTACCCATTCAGCCAGGGTCGTCTCCGAAAACATAAAAAAAATTTGTGTCTTGGGCGAAAAAAATTTGGGCGCAAAATTTTGTAAAGAAGAATGAATTAAAAAAAAAATTGAATATGGTGCTATAGCAAAGTTCGGGCCCATTTGAGGATCGTGCCCTGAGCCGGTGACCACTCGGCCCATGCTCAGGGCGGCCCTGCATTCAGGACTTAACCATTCAGAGCCTCTTACTGGTTTAGCACTTACCTATTCAGAAATTTCATTCCCTATTTCTAAATGGAGTTGTGTCAATATCTTTTTTTTTTTTGATATCATAATATAGTGATTTGAGCTTTTAGATTCTATATCACAAAATGATATCGTACCAAACCTATTCAACGACTGTTTATAAAATACATGATCTTATGGTATTAAAATTTTTATTGGTTAATAATTATGTATACATTTTTCGTACAAATTCTTTAAAAAATTGTCATTCCCACCCCGAAACGCGATTATCTTTTCACGACACAATAGAAGGTGCGCAACGCGCACCTGTTAATAAACCTAGTTGTGTTTATGTTTGTTATAGTTTCATGTCTTGTTTGTTATCTCCTCGGTATCATTGTCTGTATACATATTTAAGTTCTTGTTTCTATTTGTCTAATGTCTCATAATCCTTGTATTAAAACCTAGACCATGGGAATAGAACAACCGTCAGTTAGGGGTGTAAACGAGCCGAGCCAGACCTGAGCTTGACTGGGCTTGAGCTCGGCTCGTCATGTTTTTTTTTTCATTTTTTGAAGCTCGAGCTTGGCTCGAAATAATTATAGAACAATTTAAAAGGAGCTAAAAGCTCGGCTCGAACTCGCTTTGATAGCTTAAACGAGCCAAAATTTGGTTGGGCTCATTTAAGCTCGTGAGCCTAAACGGTCTTTGTATGAAAAGTTCGAGCTTGGACTCGATAACTAAACGAGTCATGTTTCAAGCTCAGGCTCGGGCTCATTCAAGCTTTTTACCGATCCGGTCCCGAGTAGCTCTCAAGCTTGTACCACTTAACCAACATCACCGACGGAACCCTCATCCTCCGCTCACCAAGTTGTGGCAGTGTACGCGCCGTGTTGTGAAACCCCCCCCCCCCCCCCCCCCCCCTCCACACATTTGTATCTATTAGTCTCGAGCTCTTAGTCTCTATTTCTTCCTTATAAAAAGGAGATGGCAACACTGCAATTAGCATGCAATTTTTATCTAATCATTATACTATTCATAAGATCTTTCAACATTTGTTATATAGATAGATATAAATTAGAAAGGGACAAGATGTAAAATTACTGGCTCCATTAATTATATAAGATGTGATGCCTTTTACAAATAAAAGATTTTGATGTTAGTTGGTCTAGTAGCATTGGTGATTACCTCACGAATGTAGTGCGATTTCAAATCTCTATCAGTGTAAGGTGATTAGGTGGTATGTATTTTGGAGAAAAAAAATGATATTAACTAAAGAAAAAAAAAACTGTTATAACTTATAAAGATATTAAGAGAAATAGTTAGGGGTGCAAACAACTCAAGCGGCTTGCGAGCTATTTGAGAAAAAGCTTGAAACGAACCAAGCCTTGACGAGCCCGAGCCGAGCTTTTGCTTAAAACAAAGCTCGTTTTTTTATCAAGCCCTAGCTCGAGCCTTAATGTAATATTAGCTTTATTAATATTTAATAATACTTACCCCTCGTTTAAAGTTGTTTGGTAAACAAGCCGAGCCTGAGCTTCAATTATCGAGCTTGCGAGCCTAAACGAGTGTACTACTTATATTATTTTTATCTAACCTATTAAATAATAAATAAAAAATGAGCCGAGCCTAAGCCTAAGCCAAGCTCGAACTTTAGAAACTACCAATGAGCCGAGCTCGAGCTTTAGAAACTACCAACGAGCCGAGCTCAAGTTTTGAAAACAAAGCTCGATTCAAGCCGAGCTTGAGCTCAAGCTTTCATAAGTCAATTAAGCATAAGCTTATGCCTGGTCGAGCTCGGGCCCGGTCGAGCTCGTTCGCATCGATAAGAGAAACATGAGTACAACCTTAATAATATTATGACTAGACCATACGTATGATAGACATTGTTGGTGTACTGCATTCAATCATTGTTTTAACCTCCTTTTAAAGAGTCGAAAACTGAGAAGATAAGGGGTATCATAATGATTGAATGCAGTACACCAACAATATGTTCATCATACGTATGATAGAGATTGTTAGTGTAACGCATTCAATCATTGTTTTGTTGTCATAAACTTGATTTTATTGGAATTATAGAATTAGTAGAAATGCACTTGAGTATTTTATACTTTAAGTAGGTTTTAAGACCAAGTTTCAAATAAACAACATATGAGGAGTAGGTTTTTTTTAACCACATAAACATAAAAGGGTACATTCAATACCGACATGTACACTCGTGATCACTATATGGGTAATGAGTAATAGGGTACCAAGTACAATGAGTATGGATCATATGTGAAAAACAGTTTACAACTAGATATGCAACTTAAATTATTAATGGTCGTCCCATACTCCAACATACACTTAATATACTAGCAGGAACCCACGCGTTGCGGCGGGCCAACATGTAACATTCGTACTTTTTGCATTTCCAATTCCAGTTCCTGTACTCTTGTAATTTTCCATTTTACCCCTTGTAATATCGAGCTTATGATCAATGGAAAACTTTTAGTCAAATACTTATTATATTCATAAACAACCTTGCATAGACTATTTAAAATAAACATGTTGCATTTACACTTGAAAAATCGAGTTCTAACACTAAACCGAAGCATAAACAAACCCATACAATGTGGAAATCAAGCCCAACTCAAAAAACATGTCAAAATGGGCTCAAACGCTAAGTTTTAACCCAAAAACACGTCCAAAACCGAGTCTGTGCCAAGCCCAACGAAAACCAACTTTGGGTTGAACCCCCTCTCCCCCGCGTACCTCGAGGAGAGGAGCCCAGCCGCTCATGGTGCTCGAGGGGCATCAGATCAGCAGCAGCTTTGGCTGCTTATTCCCACTCGTAAATCACCCATTTTCCCACCTAATTCACTCCTAACCACTCCATTTACTCCATTTAATACCCAACCACCTTAACCCACTTATAAATACCCCCTCCCTCACTCCTTAATCCTTTGTTCACCCCAAATCTCTCTCAAGAACTCTCTAATTTTCAAGGTTTCTCAAGCAACTTTCTGATTCACAACAGTAAGTTCTTGATCCTAAACCTCTACCTTTCCTACTGATTTTCCTATTCTTTTCTACTTAGAACTCATTGAAGAAACCTCTAGGATCTACCCCTTGCTTATCCACAGAAATGTGTAAGGGCAGAGCACCAAAAAGAGACCTCAAAGGTGATTATTTTTCATTGTTCTTTTATGTTCTAGGATTTTTCTTGTAGAGATACCAACCAAGTCCACCAACAACTCAATGTTGGATGGATTTGTGGTATGGTAATGGTTGACAAAGGAGAGCCAAGGCTCATCCAAACAAGTCACCATACTCTACTTAAACTTCTTAGTTATATTATGTATTAACCCTATGTTTACTTTCAAGCTTTAATCTTACTACTCTATTAACAAATTCTTGGAAGGTTTGTGGACGAAATTTTGGACTAAACTCAATACGTATAAAATTTTGGACGAAAACGTGTAAATTTACACTACTGAGGAAAAAAAAGCGGCTGGACCACCCCCGGCCCCAACAAAGCTTCACCAATGGATCAGCCAAAACTGAAGGAATTTAATGGGGAGGCTCTATTCCGACCATGAGGTGATGAAGACGGTGGAGATGATCAAATAGGACTCGTTTGTTTGTTTTAATAACATGTCCAAATGTAACTCTCTCTTGATTTTGATATTGTAGACGTGTTGTAAATCTCGTTGTTTTTGTTTCTTGCGTGCTTCATGCTAGATTATATATTTATATATAGAAGTTATCGTTTAAAAATCATATAAAGAAAACAAAAGGGTAATCTTACATAAATTTAAGAGTTGTAGTAATTACAACTTATTTAGAGGTTTGAAAGCGTCCTCTCTATTTTTAGAAGCAAGGCTTATTTACATCTTACCCTCTTCTAAACCTACCAATAGCTTCATGTGGAATTTACGGGTATGCTTGTTGTTTGCAATTAGAGGTCCTTGCATGCTCAACTAACGTAAAACATCATTTTTGTAAATTAGAAATAATCAAACAAAATAAAAATAAAATATATGAATCCCAGATAACAGTCGACGTATGCCCCTAAAATCTTTAAAATTTGTTGTTATTCCCTCTAACTACCATAAAAATATTGATAAACCCGTAAGATTATATCATTCAAAAGTTTGAGCAATCTATGACTAAATTTAGCGATATATAAATCTTGTCTCGTACATAAATAAACATATTCATAAACGTGCTTACGACCAATAGCTTTTTTCTATTTTTTTAATGACATGATTAATTATATAGCTATGTTAAGAATATTCTTAGGTTTTAAGAACTTTTGTTCCACGAGTCAAAATATAATCGAAGAAATTAACATACTTTTATAGATTCTTGTTATCCATATAATGCAGAGGTATTCGAAAATCCCCCGTTTCGAAAAAAAAAAGAAAAATATTGTATATGACTATGATGACATAGGATGATGAAATGTCTAATACATGTTAAGTATGTGATGACATTCAAGATAAAATGATGGTTACATTTTTGTCAAAGATAAAGGAAACTAATAGTTAATAAAAATCTATAATGCATACAAAAAATACAAAATGGTCAATTTTTGTGGATTTATGTGTAACTTTTCTTTCCATGTGTCACTAACATGGTCAAAATTGTCTTACCATTCCTCTACAAAAGACACGATTGACGTGCAACTCAAATCTATCTTTTTAGTGGAAGGTATGTGTGTATACCTTTATAAATGAAAAAGTTTCCATAGGTTAGGGGATGAACTTTGACAATTGGAACACATAACCGAATAAGTTTCATATCAATCATCATTACATAATTATATAATTTGAGTCTTATATAAGTTTTATTACTGTTCGGGTCACCAGCTTTTATTTCTAACTAGGGGTGATCCCAGCCCTTCGTGCCGGGACCGGCGATGGAATTGATCGGTATAATGCGGTTTGTACGGTATCAGAACTCGACATAGTAACCAAAAGCGGATAGCTTGTGTACCGCATTCATATAACATATGATACCATATGAAACATTATATATTGAATGTAACTTTTCCCTCAACAAAATTTATACCGTAACGTTTTAAGTAAAGTCACGTATTTAAGGTTTTTTTTTTAGAAGTTGACAAACGCAATTTATACAAAAAAAAAAATCATACAACAATATGTATATGTATTATTAGAAAAGAAACTCAAATGATTATACTAATGCATATTCTAATAATGACAATATGACATATGCTATGGTTTGTATACATGTATACTAATACATATCATTCTTATTACACTATAATAATAGATAAAGGGATTTGAATAGTAACTTCAATTTTGAGTATATTTTTTTATGTTAAATACATATGATTTCAAATATGTTTAACAAGTGTGGTGTGGCATAGATGGTTGGAGTGATGCTTTGTTTGGCATTGTATCCGGGTTTGACTCTTGTAGGCTTCTTTTTTTTTTTCCTTTTTAAAAAAGAAAATGTTTTATTGTGATTGTTTCTGTTTACAAGGGCATTTAAGTCATTTACAATATTGCACAACTGGATTTATGATACGTGTCTTCTTCTGGTGTCTTCTTCTTTCTTCTGCAACACGTGTTTGCCTAAATAGAAACCCTTTTTTACACTCTCTCTCCCTCTCTTTTAATATCATGAAATCATCTGAATAACCCACACACACATACAAATGAGAGAGAGGGGCTGAGGAAGTGGACCACAATGGCTACCCGACCTCATTCTCTGTCATAAATTTGGATCTGCCGCCTCTTTCCTTTGCCTCTGATTGGCTTTAGGCGGTAGTTGTGGTGATGGTTAGACGCCGTCGCCGCCTCTGCCCCTATTTTGGTTTAGGCTTTTGGAATGATGGTGGCAGATCTGGTTTCAATGCCGATTGTTAATGACGGCAATGCTGACTATTTATGGTCGGTCAAACAGGGTTTTTGTAAGGTGAGTTTGTGAACAGTAACGTTATGCGAATATGTTAAAAGGATGAGTGAAATTTGCAACACCTGTCTTCTATTATCTTTGGGTGATATAAAAAGCCTTTGCATGGATCATTCCTCACCTTTTCTTCTTTCGTTTTCTTCTTCGTCTCTCCTACTGATCATACATATCTTCGTTGAAGCTTTTGTTTCAATCGGAGCTTAAATCATAGGTACTGTTGATAATCAAACTGATTTGAACAATATTCTATCTTGTTTTGTGTTATTGTGTATGATTTGGTTTAGCATTGTTCTTATTATTTGTTCCTTTAACTGTAGGCTTGAAAAGAAAATGAAGAGTTTTGCGGGGACTCCTGGAACATTTACTTGAACAGTAACTGTAATAATAAACGTCTGGATTTGAACAGTAGTTTTATTATTTTTGGTTGTTTGTGGTGATGGCGTGGCGAGGATGGTGGATGACAGGTTTACACTTGCAATCCGCCTCGTAGCCAATGTTGTTAGAACACTCTGAACAGTAACTATAATAATAACTCGAGTGATTTAAACAGTAATTGGTTGTTTGCTGGTTTGTATGATCATGGCGGTGATGGGTTGTATTTTTTACCGACAAATCGTGGTGATGCCATGGCGAGGATGGTGTATGGCAGGTTTACACTTGCAACCCTCCTCGCAGTCAATGTTCTTAGAGTTTTCCCAGATTATGTTATATTATTTTGTTGATGTTAGGCGGCTGCGACTGTGGCTCACTCATTTGTGGCTCTTTAGGCCTGCTCAAATCCGTACGTCTATTATTACAGTGTAAAGTCATGTAATGTAATAAGCCAAGCGGTTTGAATGGTAACTTTATTATTTTTGGCTGTTTGCTGGTTTGTATTATGATGGTTGTGATGAGTTATACTTTTCCCTGGCAAATTATGGTGATGGCGTGGCGAGGATGGTGGATGGCAGGTTTACACTTGCAACCCGGCTCGCAGCCACTGTTCTTAGCACACTCTGAGCCTCATTAGGTTTTCACGGATTATGTTTGTTTCATTTTGTTGATGTTAGACGGTGGCGATTGGGGCTCACTCATTTGTGGCTCTTTAGGGCTATGATGATGCTCAATCATTTGTGGCTCTTTAGGCCTGTTCAAATCCGTACGTCTATTATTATAGTGTAATGTAATGTAATGTAACAAGCCAAGTGATTTGAATAGTAACTTTATTAATTTTTGGCTGCTTGCTGGCTTGTGTGATGATGGTAGTGATGAGTTATACTTTTTACCAACAAATTTATGGTGATGGCGTGGCGAGGACGGTGGATGGCAGGTTTACACTTGCAACCCGCCTCGCAGTCAATGTTCTTAGCACACTCTGAGCCTCATTAAGTTGTCCCGAGTTATGTTATTTTCATTTTGTTGATGTTAGACGAAGGCGATTGTGGCTCACTCATTTGTGCCTCTTTAGGGCTTTGATGATGAATTAGAAATCATCTGAGCCTAAATCATATTCTATCCTGATTTATGCTATATGATGGCAGTGATGAGTTATAGTTTTTACCGGCAAATTATCGTAATGGCGTGGTGAGGATGGTGGCTTCCAGGTTTATGCTTACAACCCGCCTCGCAGCCAATGTTCTTGGTACACTCTGAACCTCATTAAGGTTTTACGGATTATGTTATTTTCATTTTGTTGGTGTTACATGGCGGCGACCGTGGCTCACTCATTTGTGGCTCCTTACGGCTGTGATGATTATTTAGAAATCATCTGAGCCTAAATCATACTTACTGTTAATAATCAAACTGATGTTACTGCACTGCATATTTGGTTGCTTAAATTATGAAACAATTACGTGTTTAGCATGTTTGCAAATCGGAGGAAAATGCTAAAGGCTACTCAGATGTGGACGTCTATTATTATATTTAAAAGTGGTCATTGCGTGACGAGGATGGTGGGTGGCAGGTTTATGCTTACAACCCGCCTCGCAGCCAATGTTCTTGGTACACTCTGAACCTCATTAAGGTTTTACGGATTATGTTATTTTCATTTTGTTGGTGTTACATGGCGGCGACCGTGGCTCACTCATTTGTGGCTCCTTACGGTTGTGATGATTATTTAGAAATCATCTGAGCCTAAATCATACTTACTGTTAATAATCAAACTGATGTTACTGCACTGCATATTTGGTTGCTTAAATTATGAAACAATTACATGTTTAGCATGTTTGCAAATCGTAGGAAAATGCTAAAGGCTCTCAGATGTGGACGTCTATTATTATATTTAAAAGTGGTCATTGCGTGGCGAGGATGATGGGTGGCAGGTTTACACCTGCAACCATCCTGACAACTAATGTTCTTGGCACGCTCTAAGCCTCATTAAGTTTTGTCGGGTTATGCTATTTTCAGATCCTTGATGCTAGACGGCGCCCACTGTAGTTCTCACGTAGCTCACAGGTTCACGTTCGTTCGTTCATGGCTCTTTAGGCTTGTGATAATGATTTAGGAATCATCGGAACTTAAATTATAGTTACTGTTAATAGTTGTTGTTAGTAATAATAACCTTCCTGATTTGAACAATACCTTGAATTCTTAGAGATTGAACAGCCATTTTATTATTTTTTCATACTTTTCAATGACCTATGTTTGTTATTTGTTGCAGAGATATAACAAATAATTAGCTATGGTTCATTGTTGCTGTTAGTAATCAAACTGATTGGAACAATATTATATCCTGATTTATGTTATTGTGTAGGATTTGGTTTAGGGTTACTATATAATTTGGCGGTTTGTCCGGTGGTTTGTTTCGTTGTTCGTTAGTTTGCATGATTATGGCGGTGATGAATTATAGTTTACATCTTCTTTGCTCATCCCCCATTTTAATATACCAAAATGCATCAACCCTGTGGTGGTTCTATTGTTACCTGTGGTGTGGTGTGGTTGATATCTGATTTGGAATTACACTTTCTGGGACAGTTAGGCAGGTGTGTTGAGTGTAATATTTTATGCGTTTATGTCAGATGATGTTGCTGGTTTGTATGATGATCACAGTGATGAGTTATAGTTTTTACCAAAAAATAGTAGTGATGGCGTGGCGAGACTGGGGGATGGCAGGTTTACGCTTGCAGCTCTCCTAGCAGTCAATATTCCTAGCACGCTCTGAGCCTCATTAAGTTTTCCCCAATTACGTTGCTTACATTTACTTGGTCACTCATTTGTACCTCTTTAGGGCTGTCATACTAATTTAGAAATCATCTAGGAGTGAACGTACTATTCAAACATTGGAAGACATGCTTCGGGCATGTGTAATCAATTTCGGTGGAAACTGGGATTCTCATTTACCATTGGTTGAGTTCTCCTACAATAACAGTTACCACACCAGCATCAAGGCTGACCCGTTTGAAGCCATGTATGGACGTAAGTGTAGATCTCCTTTGTGTTGGGCAGAAGTTGGAGACAAGTATTTGACTGGCCCCGAGCTCATTCAAGAGACCACCGACAAGATCTTTCAGATTCGTGATCGCTTGAAAGCCGCTCGAGATCGTCAAAAGAGCTACGCTGATCGCCGTCGCAAACCACTTGAATTTCAGGTAGGCGATAAGGTACTCTTAAAAGTCTCACCCTGGAAGGGTGTATGTAACAACCGGCAAAAATGAGGTAATTCCGTACTAATTAATTAATATGTGATTAACGTAATTAAATGCAATTATGTGTTGCTTATCTAACTGAGGCCTTAGAGGATAGTAAATTCCCATATAATGCATAGGGATGCATACGTTTAATGGTAAAACATGATAGGATCATGTGCGAATAAACTTATCCGGTATGGACATTGGCGATTACCCGGTAAAAAATTAAATAAACGAAAGGATCCCGGACACCCAGGATATAAAATAAAGGGTAATTTCACAAAATATAATGGGTTTTGGAACTCCAAAATCATAAGTGAAAACTTTTCATACAAATCTCCCGGTAACGAATAAAGTGCGCGTACCGCACCCGGTACGCGTATAACTTATATTTTCACCCGACAAGAGCCTAAATAACCAATCAACGCTTAAACTAGGCTATGTTTAAGAGTTATTAGAGACATTTTTAATGTCCGAATAACGCGCGGATAAAACCCGAAAAATACCCGAACGACACCCGAACGTTAAGGGATTTAACTTAACAATAAATGGTAAATATTTGGTGTTGTGGACCCCACCTAAACCCACCACATGGCCGGCCTAAGAACCCCCCCCCCCCATGCATAATCTTCTTTTATGTCTAGTAACCCACTTTTGTACTAAAAGTAATCAAATGGTTTAAGCATGCATGGATGGATCTTGGGAAGGATTATGTTGTACCAAAAAGGATCCCAAGGCCATGCTTTCTTGTGAAATTTTCGGCCAAGACACACAAGAAGCCAACACAAGAGCATTTCCAAAGATTACACTAGTACACTCATGATTTATATAAATCTAGGATAGATTACATGGAGGATTACCATATCTTAGCAAGATCCACAAAATCCTTTCTCTCTTCCTAAATCCCACGGCCAAACACCCCTAAAATATCTCCACAAGATTAAGCTAGTACAAGGAGACCATGCTTTGAAGGATTGCATATCCAAGTGTGATCTTGGCTAGATTATATATGATATGTGCATGTCCTTGAAAGATAATAAAAATCTCCTTTCCTCTTGCATACCTACGGTTACATACATCCATACACAATCCACCCAAGATCATTCTTGTACAACATAAATCTCTTAAATATTTGGTAGATCATATGCAATCCATGGAAGATATGGGAGTATTATAAAGAAACATGTGGTAGATACTTGAATCAACAAAGCAAAATCTTCTTCTTTCTTTCTCCTTTGGACGTAGGTATTCAAGAGCACAAACACACATTTCTTTCAAGTTTAACACTCCCAAATTACTCCTAAACATCCATCCTTCAAAACCCCATTGTGTGTTTCAAGAGCTTGGAGCTTAACCATTTGGAAGAACACACTAAACCTCATCTAAATCAAAGGTTTTTGTCTTCCCTAGCCTTGTGCTAGTAGTAAGCTTCTTAACCTTGCTTTGTTTCACTAAATATTCATGTATGTGTTTTAAAAGCAAGTTGTACATGAAGGGTTAAAAATGTGGTTTTAAACATAAGCTTTAGTATATTTTTACAAGAATAAAATGGATGATTAAAAACATGTAAATGGATCATAGATTTGATGTTGGTGATATAGTGTTTTAAAAGCTATAAAAACTACACATACATTTATGTAGGATGATGATTTAAGCATGATTTGTGAAGATAACTTGAATATACTAAAAAGTAGTTTTGATCATCATGAAATGATCACCTAAAGCTTAATACAAGTTGGATTGTGTTAGAAAAGCAAAAATACAAAAGTTACATATTTAAAGTCTACTCACTTGGATGAATGAAATTTGGATATGTTGAACAAATACACTAATCACACATATTAGTAGCCTTATTTATGGAATATAAGACTATTAAAAGTGGTAAGATGCAAAAATAATCTAACATTAAAAAGATGATCCTTCAAAGTCCACTAAATTGGGAGAAAAATGCTAACTTTGAAAGTTAGGGTGGAAAAATACAACATTTATAAGTTAAGGGACTAATGTTGTAACTTTGAATGTTGAGGGACTAAAATGAATATTTTAGAAACTTGGGTCCAAAAATGCAACAATTGAAAGTTTGGTGTCAAAAGTATACTTTCCAAGTTTGGTATGGTAAACACTAGTAAACTTACTTAATTATTTGGTATAAAAAGTGTATTTTTATAAAATGGAAGTTTATAAAAGTATAGACTTATATTAACATAAGGGTTTTATAAAAATAAAGGTTTTTATAAAAATGATGAACAAAATTAAAAACTTGGGAAAACTTATACAAAAATGAACACTTTTATATAAATGAGAATATAAAGGTGTTGGAACATTTTTGTATATAAATTGTCAAGTTTTGGGTTAAAAATATAAAAGTATTTTTAAAAACCTTCCAAATGATATGTGTTGAGAATTAGAAAAGTGAATAATATTTCTATAAAACACATATTGGAAAAACTTGGAAAATTAACTACATAAGTTAAGAAATCGGACTTAGACGTGATAATGAACGATGACGTAAAAGCGGACAAACATGAGAAATGCCGTTACGGCGAGACAAGTAAATATATATTTTAAGGAGTAAAATATACAACTTGGGTGAAAATTATATAACAATTTCCTAAGTGTTGGAGAAAATATTCGTGGGAGAAAAACATAACGTAAACGATTAAAACGTTAAACGAACGTATGGACTTAACGAGGAAAGTACATGTATATATATATATATATATATATATATATATGATCGGCTCGAAGAAATTCTAGTATATCTACTTAATGGGAAAGTAGATATACGAGAAGGAAAACCGAGACGAGTAAATAATATATATATGTGTATACCGAACCGACGAAATCCTAGTATATTTACTTAATGGGAAAGTAAAATATACGGAGTGGAGAGTCGAGTCGGGCGTTAAGAATATACTATCGAACGACAAGACCTTAGTATATTTATTTGAATGGGAAAATAAATATGCGGCAAAGTGAGTCGAGTCGAGTGTTAAGAATATATTATATCGAACGATGTAATCTTAAGTATAATTATTTAATGGGAAAATAATTATACGTTAAGTGAAGTCGAGCCTAGAATAATATTATACAAGTTAATGAAATATTAATGCGAATATATATAACTTGTAAGAAAAGGGTAATCCGTCGCCAACGAACCTAGGATACGCATTTAATTAAACGGGGAATTGGAATAAATCGTGGTCTGGGAGTTGGGTGTACAACTTGCCGAAGCACATGCACTATAGGTATAGTGGCTTATACGTCTAGGACGTTTGTATGTGCGTGACCACAAGCTTGCTATTCCCTCTATTGAGCCGAGCACATATTCAGGTGAGTCTCACGGCCCCATTTTAAACTATTTTACGTTTTCGGGGGAAAGATATGTTAGGGAAAATGTTTGACGGGATAACTACTTGAGTTGTGATCGCCACTCGGGGTTGAGTCCTCTCTACTATAACCATTAATTCGGGAAATGAAACTGAAGGTATATTTGGATAGTACTATTGGTGCCCGACAAGGCCCACTCTAATCGATAGCGTCGATTATGCATCGGCGTATGCCTGGGGTGCACGTATTCTGAAATCAAGTCGTAGGATACCGAGTAACGACTTGGAGCGGGGCATTATTATTATTTGTCTTGGTTTGGTTATAGGCTCAAGTAGAATTGTAGGAACTTGCAACTCCTATAAATTGTCATAACATGGTATTTCCCAAGAATTAAAGTTTTGGAAACTAAAACCTGTGAACTCACCAATATTTATATATTGACGAATTTTTAAACGTATCTTTCAGGTAATTGATCGACGACGGATGGCATGGCAAGCAGGGTCGGGGGAATCTCACTTTTGGGGCGTCGGATGTTTTGAAGGGGTTTCGCCTTTATTTCCCAAGAGTTGGGATATATTTGAGAAACCTCCTTATCTGTATTAAAACAATTTAGTTTATGTGTAAACTTAAAACATGGTTTTGACGCCTTAATAAATGACCCATTTTCTTAATTACTTATGGTTTGCGTTAACCTTGACTTTATACACTTGAACCGTCGCGCCACGTGTTTCCGCCATTGGCGTGGTGTGACAGTGTACCACGATTTGGTAAGCGTGGGAAACTTAATCCCCTATACATCGGTCCATTTGAAATACTTTCTAGGGTTGGTCCCGTGGCTTACAAGCTCAAGTTACCAGAAGAGCTAAGTGGTGTTCATGACACTTTCCACGTGTCCAATCTAAATAAGTGTTTGTCTGGCGAATCTTTGATCATTCCTCCCGAAGAAATCCACATCGATGATCAGCTCCATTTTGTCGAGTGGTCAATCGAGGTGACTGATTGGAAAGTCCAGAAATTGAGAAGGAGCCGCACTAAACTTGTGAAAGTCAGATGGAATGCAAAGCGCGGTCCCGAATTTACATGGGAACGTGAAGACCAAATGAGACGCAAGTACCTAGCTCTTTTTCCCGAGACCACTAAACTGGTAGAAAAACTCGATTTCGCGGACGGAATTCCAAAACAAGGGGAGAATGTGACACTAGTCAACAAACCAGATCAACATCCGTACATGTTTCATTTATTACTTCATTCTAAGTGCATAATTAGACATTTTTCGTACATTATACCCCCCAGTCTAGTGAAGCATGAGTTATACAGAAAACTCAATCAACAACCATGGTTTATGCATACAACACCCGGACATTCACCATCAAGCATTCAATGAGATTAGTTCATCTTAACACATGATAAGTTATCACTAACACACGTCTATGAATCAAGAAAGTGTTCATATACTCTCATTTTCTAACAAGGGTATACGACTAGAATAAATGATCACGTCATCATCATGTACACACAACAAGTTTACAACCTACTCGACTAATGACTATAAAGACATCTAAACTCACATGGTTTGGATCGAAACATTAATCAAAAGACTTGATACATCACTATCACACTTAGTAATACAAACACAAGGATCTAAATGCTACACTAACACCTACACATCATGATTTTCGGCTATGAATACCTTCCACACTAACACGTGACAAAAACACCTATACTAATGCTTGAGATCATCACTTACACAAGACAAGACACATGACTTTAGGTAACTATCTTTCCATCCAAGAATCACTACCTATATATGTGTGTGTACACAACTTTCGGCCACCTAGAACACCACCACTAAACACAAGACAATTGCTAAACAAGGTTTGGTTCCCACATGAGACAAACATTCCTTTGCACTAAAATAGAAACCTTACACATACACCTCTACACTTGATCCTTACCCCTTTGTCCTTGATTTTCGGCCGAGCACATCACTAACACACCAAGAAGCTTCCAAATTCACAACTAAGACACCTTGAGCTATCAACATCCAAGCATGTGTAGACAAAACTTGTCATGGAAGCATCACTATCAACCTAATACTCCTCTTGTTATTCGGCCGATCCCAATTCCCAACAAGTGAAAGTGATGGAACATAAGACATTCTAGATAGCACAACAAGACAATCAACTCATGCATGAGTCACTTGCATCCATTCGGCTAAGGACAAGGAAGCAACCTTCTCCTAATCAAGTCAACGCTTCCCTAAATGTGATTAGAAACCTACAGCTCATGATCTTTCACCCTTTCATGCAAATCTTTCCCTAACACTATCCTCGGTCGAAGCATGAGGATGATACCCAAAATGTTTTGTCACTGATGTGTTGCCAAATGCATCACATTTATATATTAGTTTTGTATAGTTTTTAATCGTTTATCGTTCGTTTATATCGTGTCTTAGATACTTAATTGTGTCTTGGTGTTAAGCAGGTGTTCGTGGGCTAAAACGAGAGAAAAAGAGCTTAGTTGGAGAGGAGACGAGCATTCGATGAAATTGGAAATCGAAAAAGAAACAAATCTGGAAGAAAATTAGAGAAGCTTCCAGTAAAAGTTATTCGCGGGTCTCCAGGAAGTAAATTAGAGGAAAATGACGATTTTACCCTTAATGAATTGTCGTAATTACGGAATATGCCCTCGCGACATTTTAGGTTATTAGAGACCCTCTAATTCCAGAAATAGTTATTCATGGGTCTCTAATACCTTCCAGACCCATAAAAAGCCCATTTTCTTGGTAAATACCTAATCAGCCGTTTGAGGAGGATATCTTCGACTTCCAGAGCAGAAAAGGGGCGATTTTGAAGACTTTTTACAGTTTCATTCATTCCGGTTGATGCCAGAGCAATTCAGAACAAGTTTTGAAGCCGAAATCATGATTATGCACGGCTAAACATCCTGCGGTTTCTCCGGGTGAGAGATTCGGTTATTTTGTAAGGACTTATCTGTTTTGAACTATGTTTTAGGATCAGGTTTCATGAACATACTTATGTGTCTTTGAATCTGGTTGTATGTTTGACTGATTTGAACAGTTTGACTGATTTTCACAATTACAATTCGTTATCGTTTCTTGGTTTTCTTGCACTAGGAATAATTTAACTTTGTGATTTGTGTTTTGATGTTGAATTGGGTTGAACAATTTAAATAGAATCATGTCTATGTGATTGCCTAGCTAGGTTAATTCAGATTGTCTATACAGTTACCAAGTCAGAAACCCGGAGCGACCGTTTTTCCATATTATTGTCTTTTCTAAAAAATCAATTATCAATCCGTTTTGCAGCACTGGAGCACTTTTACATTAAACTTCATAAAATTACTTTAGTTAATCTTAATTTAATTAGAAATTAGTAACTTAGCACTTTCCACAAACTCCCTGAGGTTAGACAACCCTACTTTCTATACTGCAGTCAGTTGTAGCTAAGGAATAGTTTTTATTAAGTTTTTGATTAGCACTTCGACACGCGATCAGTCACCACTCTCTTGAACCACTATATAAAGGCCTCTTTGTTCCACTCAAAAACTCGCCCCGCCCTCATCCATTTCTTAATATCTTGCAGCCAAGAACACCCTCTCAGACACCCAAGATCCATCGGCCAAGACAAGCACAAGCCGAGGGAAAGGAAGACCAAGAACACAAGGCATTGCACCATCCCAAGCCCACTCTAAGTAAGTCATCTTGTCCTAATAAGCTTCTAAACTTTCGGCCTATCATGTTCACCCAATCCATCAACATTTTGACTTGCTTCTAACCTTATGCAGTGAGTAATCTGCACATATACATGTTTCGTATATTTTTTGGGACCTCATGCAATTTTTTGTTTATATTAAAACTTGGTTGAATGAACAAGTAAAATAGTATTACCTTGTGCTAATACTAATATATATATATATATATATATATATATATATATATGAATAGGATTATTTGAGAACTTCTTTGAGTTGTAAGAACCATAGGAACTCACTTTATAACCATACAATTATTTTAATAAAAAATGAATATGTGGTCCAAAATTAAACAACAATAAAATATTGAATAAAATATTAATATACTTATATAGGGGTAAAAATCTTTTACATCGGTGTAATTCGGCGTAAATTCATGCATTTTTTTTTACTTTTTTACATCGGGTTTACGTATTTTTACAACAGTGTGCAAATTTTTTTCCCATTTTACGTCGAGTTCTCACCGGATCTCAACCCTATATATATAGGCTATGTATCCAATAAAAACCTTATTAAGTTGTGGAAACTCTATAAACTCATCTAATAGGTAGCATACTTTCATATCTCCCTTCTCCTTCATTTCACACAAGCGCAAGATTCTAACATTACCTATCTCCTTTTTTACATGTCTGACACATTTGTCTTCCACGCTCACCCATCTTTCTATCTAATATAGCAGATCCACCCACCTATCTTCCTCTCTCTACAATAAAATCAAATTCTATTTAAACCCATTTTCTTCTCTCTCCATCTCATTAAAAAAAAAAAAAAAAAAAAAAAACATCCAAGGTACAGAAAAAATCCTTTGTGGAGAGAGTAAGGTTTTCATACATATGTTTCCCCTCTTTCTAGTTTTGTACGATGGTATTTATGATTCTCCAACTCATACACACGTCATGCCACCATGGCTTAGGTCCCACTTTCATCCTCTTGTTAGCGATTTATGCTGTCAAATCATTTTCCTCTAAGGTACTCTTTTTAAAATAATTATCACCTTAAACGCACATGGGGTGGTTAGTGATACCATCACACTATCACACCAATCAGATTGTGATACCTCTTTTTATCATATTCCATCACATTCTATTATTAAACCCATGTGACAGTGTTCACATTCTATCACATTTTATCACTAAACTTTAAAAAATAAACTAAAAACATTACATTTTAAAAAAATACAAAAATAAAATAAAATAAAATAAAAAATATTACATTAAATAAAATAAAAAACATTAAATAAAATAAAAAACATTACATTAAATTTAAAAAATAACACACTACTAGAAATAAAATAAAAAACTACTAAAAAATACATAGTAAAAACCTAATAAAATTTTGGGCGTAACATTCGTCATGCCGAAACATGTGGAAAATCAACCCCAACTTCGCACAAATTTCACGTTTTCATTTAATGAAAATCGAATTGTATTCAATGTTTTTAAAACCGGATTAAAAAACCGGTCACAATATCTAATCTATAATTCCTTTTTGATTAATCTTTATAGAACTCAAATAAATTTGCAACACCAAAATAGTAATACCCTTTTTAGAAGAGCCCACAAATATAAATCCCAATATGGCCCAAAATAAAGTTGCAATTTTTTTTATATCACCGAGCCCATAAATAGCGTGTTTATTTATTTTTCTTTGATTTTTCAACCATTATCATCTCTTTCACCCAATTTAACAAAAGTCAAAAACCCTAATCTTTATACAGAGCCATTCACAGTTCAGAGATGAAGGATGAGGGATGAGGTGTGTATGGATATAATGTTAAAAAAAATTGAGTTAATACTTGAAAAACGAAAAGAAAAGAAATCAAAGATAAGGCACCGTGATGTACATCACGAAATTAGAGCTTCGCGGCCGTGATTGAATGGAGGGGCGGTGTTTCGTGGTATCACGCCAACCACAGGGTGGCCATCACGGACCACCCCGTACGCCTTAAGACCATGTGTAGTGGAGGGGGTTATTTATAACGCCCCTGATTCTGATTGGTCCATGTGGCAGCTGAGTCAGCATGAGGGTTTAATTCAAAATAGGGGTGTAGTGGAGGAAACAAATTGGGGGGGCGCTATTTAAAAAAAAAAAAAACTGAGATGAGGTGTCCTTTTTCTATTGGTCAAGCAAAAATCAACTAGCGTTATACATACAACGCCTGAGCCCCTTTTTGCAAAATAACGCCCCCCCCCCCCCCATAATGATGTGGGGGCGCTATTTTTTTTTTGTATAACGTCATTTGGCGCTTCCACTGCATGTAGACTAATAACTTTTTTTAGTGTTTCAATATAGATAAGATAGAGCAATCATGATCTAAAAGATTGTACACATAGTTTTTTTTTTTATTAAAGTATTAAACTTGTTTTATAATATTAGATAAAAGTATGTACCTTTTTTGGATTTCTAGGTTTTTCTTTGTATTTATTATATTTATTCGACTTAAACTAATGGTTCGCAAAAAAATTGCAAACTTTTGATACGTCAATATCTCACTTAAAACTAGATCTGGATGCACGGATTCACGACTTTTTTCTGTTTGTTATTTTTTATCAGTAGAATCCATAAAATTATGTTAAAACAATTACTAATTACTTTTTTTTGAACGGCCAACTATAATTTCATACCAATTGGCTAGCTGGAAACTAGCCTCACCAGAGTACATACATACATACACCAACTAGCATAAAACATACAGCAATTAACTACAAAACCCAATTAAACTACCATACAGCAATTAAACTACCAATCCCTATTAAACTACCAGCCAATTTGGTTCAAGTGAAAGCCGCGCCACACGCTCCAATCCAGATTCACTTGTTTTGCTCTAGCCTTAATCCACAAAAATAAATAACTAACTAGTGTCAAATATTTATAAAAAAATGTAAATAATAATTTAACGTTTAATAAATGTTTAACATGTCTTTGTGCCAAAAAGCAGTGTTTAATGTCTCAAAGAGGCCCATGCTCAAGATTTCCTCACTACACCCCTAATTGATGGACTCGGGCAACATATGTCGGCTATTGAATATCGGGCGCAGTGGCGCAGCATAGTAGGGGCGGGGAGGGGCGGCCGACCCCCCCCCGGATTTTCACGCAGAAGTTCCGATTATATAGTATTCGTATAGAAAATTTTGAAAATATAGGGTTTCGATCCCCCGAAACTGGTTTTCGACCCCCCCGAAACTAGTGACTTCCGACCCCCCCCCCCCCCCGAACCTTCGGGTCAAGCTTCGCCATTGAACTGGCGGTCCACAAATACCGTCTTATGATTCCCATGTTTCCCGTCGACGAACCGTGTCCGATTTGTAAAAAAAACATGCTCGGACAAGTTTGGAGAACACACCCTAGTTCCCTGCATTGTAAGGAGTTGTCAGGCTTTAAATACAGACATGACCTGGTTAGAGATGTTTATATGGGATGTGTTACGAAGGGCAAGGATTTCAGTCAAAAAAGAGGTTCCCGTGAATTTCTGTTAGTTAAGTGTATTGATCACAAGTAGTTTGTCAATAGGTAATGTTTGAATGTTGTTTGAATGTTACATGTGGATGCACACCAGGTGTTTGTCAAAATGCTTATTTTATTTTCTTATTTTGTTTTCAGGATTTGGTGGAGTTTGGTGCTCATTACTTTACTGTTAGTTAAGTGTATTGATCACAAGTAGTTTGCAATGTTCTTGCAAGGTGGCAAGGTGCCAAGGTATGAATGCTAATCATTACTATCAAATATCTTGGTAGGAAAATATCTATGTAGATTATTGCTTGAGCATGTTTTGAAAGTTCATTTCTTTTAGTGGATTATTACTGAAAAATGCATAACCATCTATATGTCAAAAAATTGGTTAGAGCTACGCCACAGTTGGCTAAGCTTTTAGTTATTAATTCGCCTTTCTTTGGACGAGGCATAGTTATCCTTTTTGATGATGATATTTCAATGAATTTGGTATAAAAAAATATACACAAAAAAACTTTTAGGGCCAATACTTAATTACCTATAATCCAAAATAAGCAAAATGTAGATGAGAGCATTGGAACAAGCAATCAACTTGGTTTCTATTGATGGGTTCTAAAAGATATTTAAGGGAAAAATGATATATGAGTGCTCTTGCAGATGTTTAGCCATATTACCTTCGTATTGTGTGGGAGAAGTTGTAGAAAGAAAGGTGAGGATAATATATAATTCCACCCTTTTTTAATGTTTTGAGACTAAAAAAGATAGTTAAAATGGGAGATTTGATCATTGGCTAGAACTTACAGTTTCATTGGCCTTGATTATTAATGTTGTATCGCCGCATATTATTGAACCTGAAGTAGCTAGTGCTATGAATATTTGATCATAGTGAAACTTTGCCAGAACATTTGTACGCTACCACCTCCTACTTTTTTATTACGTCCCGATGAACTTGAAAGACATGGGGGCCGGAAGAGGTTTCACTGGAATCCTTGAAAGAAAAAAGATTGAACAAACCAATAGCAAGAGAAAAGAGACTTCCTATCAAGGTACAGAATTATGTAACTCTAGCTTTGCATCTGAATTGCTGAAACTAAATTTCCTATACAAAATTCATTGTCATTCAAAATACTAACTCATCACTTCTTAAAAATTAAGACTTCTACATTTAAGAGCTTAAATGATAATGCAAACAAAAAAGTTTTGTTTTAAGACCCTGATTCACATCCTCAATTGCATGTTTTCTTAAACGGGTACAACTCATTTTTACACTTTTTTTTACTCATTTTTACCTTTTGTAGGTGTTATAATTTAATGTGATTTATAACTGCACGTTGTGGGATTGGATTTGACGGATGATGAAAGCTAGACAGAAAGGCGGCCTACCAAGCACATGCCAGCACCCGCCCAATGGACATATATTCAATCTCGCGTTCTCATAGTGTGTGTATTATTGTTATGCAAGTCTCTGCACACTGAATAAGGCGTGTATGTGAAATTTTAAATCAACTTAGTTTATTTTTCGAGTCTTTACCGAACCTACCCTCTTCAAACTACTCTTGGTCTTTGTTGTTGTTTTCGATTTGAAGACCCATCAGTTATGATTAGCTGAGTTGTGACACGTTGCCATGTTTGTTTAAAATTGTGTTTGCGCAGTGAAGCGCGCGGGCATATTACTAGTTAGGTATATATCCTAACGTTTTAATTTTATAATTTTTACACCATAGGCCTATTAATGATTCAATTTTTTTTACTTAAAATATATCAGTCATGTTGATTACAAAAAATCACAAACACAAACACTCTCAACTCTCTGCCTGATGCATAAACACACGTTGCGAAAAACTTAAAACTTGTGCGCGTTAAAAACCTAAAGCACACCTTACCCCTGTCTCCTCTACACATCTTGCTAAACAACTTGAAAACATAACATACAGTCATACATCACTATCTATTCTTATCTTCATAGATAGTATTTTATTTAAAAAAAATAAAACGTCGTACAATCTAAAAATTTGAATTGATATATATCCTATTACACAGAATCACCTACCAAGAATAAGAATATTTTTAATTTATAATTTTAGAATCTTTTGATAGGGATGTTTTTTTTTTAATATTTAATGATTCAAAAATTCCATATATATCTCCAATAATACTACACATGATGACCTAATGTGATTATGTGTCTCTATATATACATACATAATATTATCAACAGCTACCTTGTGGCTCATATTCATCTCACCAACCCATTCCTTTGAAGTATTGCCACGTGAATCTTTTCACCTTTACAGATCCACATTAGGATATACAAACACTCCATTAACAATTATTATTATTTTCCATTTATTAATCATTTAAAGGTTTTGGAGGTTATGGAGTTTGCATCAATGGCTGCCATTACAACCATATGTAATGTGTTCTTTTTTCTTTGGTTATTCATATGGGCTTTTGCAGACATTTTAAAGAACAAAAGAAGTGGGTGAAAACACAAGTTTGTTTACAAGTTTCTCCATGATTAATATCATGTCATGTCTTGTCATTACAGTTTGTCATATGGGTCATGTTTGTACAAGGTTTTAAACCATGAGGTTGTTGTACCTTATGAGGACATTGTTATGACATCTACATGGTGTTTTAGCTAGTGTTGTTAGTGTCTACTCATTGGTTGTTAGAACATTTGGTCATGTTACTAAATGGCCTAATGTTCTTGTTTTGTTTTGTTTGGTCATTGGTTCTTGATTTGGTTATGGTAGGTTTGATCATGTTAAGATATATGGGAACTTTACCATTGTTGATTGTTTTGGGTTATAATGGTGTTGGTTATTGTGTTACCAAAGGCATAAAGAGTTGGAGCAGCCATTGCTTCAAGAGAGTGATGCAAAGATTGATGCTTTTACAAATGCAGGGGTATGGAAAAGGGTTAGTTTTAATTGGCTTAGCCCGCTTTTCGAAGTGGGTCGGGTTCAAAAACTTGAGTTTGTTCATGTTCCTTCGATTCCTGAATTGAAAACAGCTCAAGAGGCTGCACTTTTGTTGGAAGAAGCTATTCATAAACAAAAGACTGGAGGAGGCTCGGTATCACCTAATATCATACTTTACGCAATGCGTTTTTCGCAGGTAAATTCTTGTCACTTTTTTTATCATTTTTGTTATTTTTTTTAAAACATAATATAGTTTGAATGTGTGTTTTGATATAGTGTTTGGATGTGTGGTAATAAAATCATCTAGTTTGTTGTTGTTGAGATGTTGACAAATGACAAGTGACAAGTTAATAAACAAAATAAGGGTTGTTAATTCATTTACTTTTAGCATTTGATGATTAGGGAGTGTTAGGGATTGCTTATCCAAACGGCGCATATGATTATTTGCGAGTGAAATAAGTTTTTTCGAATAAGCAGTTTGAAGAACGACAGCAAGTGGATAAGTATTTTTAATACGATACCAAACGCACCCTTATTTTTTTTGTAACTTGTAACTGGTATTATTAATTATTAAATCTTTAAATAAACAAATAATCATTAGAGAATCATATCCAAAGGCCAACCACAAAGCTATTAATCTTTTTATTATTAATACTAAATGGTTATAAATTAGTTACAAGTTACAACAAAACTAAGGGTGCGTTTGTGTGACATCACATAAAGCAGAAGCTAGTTACATATGGTCCAAGCTCCCTGCACAAACACACAAAAACATATAAGACAACAAAAACATATAAGACAACACATAAAGCACAAGCGATTGGCAGCACATGTAAGAATGAGATGGTATATTTGTAATTATATATATACTGTTTTTGTTTTTTTCTATCAAATGAGTCTTTAATCATCATACTTATTGTTTTATTGTTAAAATATAAAATTAAATATTATACTGTGCTAGAGTTAGGGATTCTAATCATGTGAAAATGTATAAAGTTGCATGATTTTATATTTTTATATATTTTAGTCTCCTTTTATCTTTATCACTTTCAGTTTGTGGCAGATGCAGGAATTTTTTTCAGGGGTTCACTTTTCTAGATACTCAAATTTCATATGACCAAACATAAAAAAATCGGGTCGGTTTGACGGTTCGGGTTGGGTAAGTTCGTCACATAATAAAAGAGAAAATTGCTCGAATAGTCCCTGTGGTTTGCTCAGATTTCACCTTTAGTCCCCAACATTTGAAAATTACAGGTATAGTCCCTAACTTTTGACGTTTTTTAACTCGGATAGTCCCTGGAGTTAACGGAGGTTAGATTATCCAGTTTAGTGAGTGTAAAATTACTAACCTACCCTTATTATTAAATAATATAATTAAAAATAATTGAAAATTATGTGGCCCCACCACTTCTTCTTCCACACTTCATCTTCCTCACCATCACCTTCACAAATCACCACCACCAATTTTTTCAATTATTTTTAATTATATTTTTTAATAATAAGGGTAGTTTATTAATTTTACACTTACTTAACTGGATAATCTAACCTCCGTTAACTCCAGGGACTATCCGAGTTAAAAAACGTCAAAAGTTAGGGACTATACCTGTAATTTTCAAATGTTGGGGACTAAAGGTGAAATCTGAGCAAACCTCAGGGACTATTCGAGCAATTTTCTCCATAATAAAAATATGATGGATAATTAGGAACCTACCTGTCGTAGAATGTTATCGGCGATCCAGAAGTAGCAACGTAGAAACCAAATTGCATCTCGTTAAAGGATTTGTAGATCAAACATCAAAAGTGTTTGTGTTCGTATTCAATCCCACCAACAAACTATCAACTGAGAATGATACAATAAACAGTTAACTAAATTAGAAATTAATATGATAGCATCACTTCTCTAAGTCTCTCTCCATACTACCTAGATACCAAATTCAAGTTTCAACATATTAAAAATTAACATCATAACTATTAAGTTTCAACCCATTGATCAATTAATTAATCATAGTTTAAAGCCTACTCAACACAAGAACATTCTAGTTTGATAGTTTAAAGTCTATTCAAATAATCAAACAACTGAAAACATATAAAATCTTCTCTACACCATTAACAACATAATAACATGTTCAACCCTTGTAGCCCAGTTGGTTGAGAGCTTAAAGTTTTCTATGGGAGGCTTGAGTTCAATTCCCACTAGCTACATTTGGAGGACATTGGTGGAGGGAAAATGAGGGATGACCCGGCCATTGGCTTGGGTTCGAGTCCTGATCCCGACCGGTTTTACCGATTATTTCACTGTCGTGCCTTCGGGCGGGTGAGTGGCCGGGTTTTCCCAGGAATTGGTGGCAATTGATGGCCCGGATACTCTTGAGTACCTGATTCGCCAAAAAGGTGACCGAGAGTGCTCGGAAATTGATTCGTTGGCTGTTTAAAAAAAACATAATAACATGAAATTATTTAATAATTTAAAGGACATAAATTAACAACATAACTAGTTGACAATTCAATCTTTTCCTACAGACCCTACACCAATTCACCACTTATGTTATCACACTATGACACTAAGTGCCTTAATAAACATAATAAACTTAAATTAGTTGATAATTTAAAGTAATAGTTACCTGTGGGCAGTGGGTTGCGGACCGGATGGTTGAACTAAGGGTAGGGAAATAGTGTGAACTTTGAACGTGAGTTTGAGTGGGGCTGTGCCTTTGATGTTTGAAGTATACAAAACAAAACCCTAGCTTTATGTTAAAAAAAATCAGAAAAAAAAAAAGAAGAAATAAGAGGCTAGACGGGATAAAACTTCGGATGTCTATGTTAGTAGGGGAGGAAATTACCATTAGAGCACTTACTTGAAATGGTTAAGGGTTCCTCTATAATATATTTAGGGGTTCCTATCCAATATTCTATATATAATAAGACTAAAAATTTCAAACCGAACGGGTTCCTAGGAACCCCTACCGAAGTGTAGATCCGCCCCTGCTTTCGGTAGTTACTTTACAATAAAATCATAAGCAGAATGTTTTTATTTTATTTTCATTTTTTGGCTTTTTTGGATAAAACATATGCCATGTGAAAAGAACATGTGTTGTACATAAGGTATATGTTTTATGTAAAGCTAAAAAGGAGTGGGAAAGGTTAGGGTAAACAATAGACTAAAGTTCAAAGTTTTAATTTATGCAAAAAAAAAAAAAAAAAAATCTGCATAGCTAAAACTATAGTCTAAGTTATTTTCATCTTCAATATTTCCAGAAGATTTCGTAGTGGGTCCCATTTGATTAAGCGAATCAAGTGGGATCCACGTAACGAAGATCATTTAGTGTATGTTGTTATTAGTTGTTACTAAACTGCATAACTAGTATTCTGCTCTGGTCTTATTATTAAACCACATGCATAACATTAGTTAAAATTAATTTTAACTGTTTCTTTATGGTAATTTTAGGAGTTAACACACTTGCTTCATACATGGGACCGATTCTGATCACAAGTTTTGTGAATTACCTATCAGAAGATGTTAGCGATTCAAGCTATAAATGGGGTTTGATTCTGTCATTCATTTTCTTCTTGGCGAAAACGGTTGAGTCATTGTCTCAAAGACAATGGCATTTTGGTGCTCAACGTATTGGCATACGCATACGCGCAGCCCTTATGGTAATGATATACAAGAAATCTCTAGCAATCAAATATGGTACCACAAGCAATGGCAAAATCATAAATTTGATCAATGTGGATGTCGAGAAAATAAGCGAATTTTTCTGGCATATTCATGGAATCTGGTTACTTCCAGTTCAAGTTCTTCTTGCTTTGATCATATTATACACGAATCTTGGTTTATTCCCTTCGATGGCTGCACTTGTTTCCACGGTTTTGGTCATCATCAGCAACACGCCGTTGGTAAATATGCAGAAAGATTTCCAAACAAAAGTTATGGAGTCTATAGACTCAAGGATCAAAGCTACTTCAGAGATCTTGAAAAGCATGCGCGTTTTGAAACCGCATTCATGGAATCAAATTTTAAGCAAAAGTTGATTGATTTAAGAGAAAAAAGAGCAAAACTGGCTCAAGAAATACTTGTATACATGCTCGGCGATTGCTTTCCTTTTTTGGACATCACCTACGTTAGTGTCGGTTTCCACTTTTATCGTTTGTATCTTCTTGAGGACGCCATTGACCCCAGGCGTTGTTCTTTCTACTTTGGCTACTTTTAGAATATTGCAGGATCAGATTTATAATCTTCCCGAGCTTGTTTCCATGGTGGCCCAAACAAAAGTTTCACTTGACTGAATCAAAGATTTTATATCGGATCAAGATTCCAAACAGTTGGTAGAATCTCAACCGTTTAAGGGGTCGGATATAGCTATAGACATAGAGCCTAGAGAGTATTCTTGGGATACAAACGATTTAGATCAAAGACGTCCCACGATCAAGATTTCTAAAAAAATGAAAATCCCAATAAGGTATAAAGTGTCCATTTGTGAGTCTGTTGGAGCAGGGAAATCGAGCTTACTGTGTAGCATTTTAGGTGAAATCCTTCAAGACTCGGGTGGGCGGATTAAAGTGTTTGGGTCGAAAGCCTTTGTACCACAAAGTGCTTGGATTCAAACTGGGACGATTAGGGATAATATTTTATTCGGCAGGGAAATGAACAAAAGGTTTCATGATGAAGTTGTTGACGGATGTGGTTTGGAGCGGGATTTTGAGACGTTGGCTGATGGTGATGTAAGTGTGGTGGGCGAGAGAGGGTTAAATTTGAGTGGTGGACAAAAGCAATGGATTCAGTTAGCCAGAGCACTGTATAGTGATTCAGATGTTTATGTTCTTGATGACTCGTTTAGTGCTGTTGATGCTCATATGTTTAAGGTACAAGATTCTTTAAACTATTTATCTGGTTCTTATTTCCTTTACGGCGGTTATGTGGTTTATCTGGATTTTTGACTCGACTTAGCAAATTGTTTGGCCAGTTACAGATAAAGTATAATCCACATCAACCCGTTACCCTTATATGCGAGAAATTTCCAATATATATATATACAATATGGATGTTTTATACGTTTCTAATATGATTCGAGTGATTTTTGACCCGTTTGATATACCAATTGTGTGACCCGTTTTTGGATGAACCAAAATTGAATACTTTTTGACCCGTTTGACTTACCAGTTATTTAATCCATTATGGATGAACCAATTTGAATGATTTTTTTGAATTTTGACCCGTTTGACGTTCCAGTTTGTTCCTCATCAATTTGAATCTTCCTTTTGCAGAAATGTTTGCTAAATCTGCTAGACAAGAAGACTGTTATGTATGTAACACATCAACTGGAGTTCTTAAGTGCATCAGACTTGATTCTGGTAATTTCGTCACTATTTCATGCTTTATATTCATATTTTTAGTGCATGTTCTCATGCGTGCGTGCGTGCGTGTGTGTGTGTTTGATCATAGGTAATCAAGGATGGCTCCATTGTTCAATCAGGAAAATACGACGACCTAATTGCAGATCCTTCAAATGAATTTACATGACAAATAGCCGCTCATTCCAAATCTCTAAACCAAGTGAACCCACCACACGAACCCAAAACCCAAACCCAAATCCAATTCTCACGCCACACGAGCCATATAGAACCAGAGCCGGGTCATCGGGAACTACGATGCCTCAAGAAGAATCCCAATCGGGTCGGGTAAGATTCAGTGTTTACTCAACATTTATCACATCAGCATATAAAGGGGCTCTAGTTCCAGTGATTTTGATATGTCACTCCCTCTTTTTAGCATTGCAAATGGGCAGTAATTATTGGATGGCGTGGGCCACAGAGGATGCGGGTCGGGCTAGCAGCAAAGTACTAGTTGGAGTTTTTGTGATTTTGTCCGGTGGAAGCTCGATTTTCATTTTGGGCCGTGCCATTTTGTTGTCTACCATTGCTATTGAGACGGGTCAGAATCTCTTCATGCAAATGATAAATTCGGTCTTTCGTACACCAGTTTCGTTCTTTGACGCTACTCCTTCGAGCCGGATTTTGAATCGGGTTAGTAATCTATCCTTGCATTTTCGGTTTATGCAAAAACCTAAATTGGTTTATGCCGCAACTGTCACATCTATTTGACCCGTTTAGATAAAACACAAGTACATAACTCAAACTGACTCGTTCATATAAATATGCCGCAACTGTCACCTCTACTAAACTTTATCAAGTTGCTTTATCTGATTTTGTCAATTTGTTTCTTACAGTGTTCAACGGATCAAAGCACAGTGGATGTTTATATCCCTTACACAATGCCTGGGTCAATGGCGTCCTCAAGAAGATACAAACGATAAAAGTGGAAACCGACACTAATGTAGGTGATGTCCAAAAAAGGAAAGCAATCGCCGAGCATGTATACAAGTATTTCTTGAGCTAGTTTCGCTATTTTTCTCTTAAATCAATCAACTTTTGCTTAAAATTTGATTCCCATGAATGCTGTTTCAAAACGCGCATGCTTTTCAAGATCTCTGAAGTAGCTTTGATCCTTGAGTCTTTAGACTCCATAACTTTTGTTTAGAAATCTTTCTGCATATTTGCCAACGGCGTGTTGCTGATGATGACCAAAACCGTGGAAACAAGTGCAGCCAGCGAAGGGAACAAACCAAGATTCGTGTATAATATGATCAAAGCAAGAAGAACTTGAACTGGGAGCAACCAGATTCCATGAATATGCCAGAAAAATTCGCTTATTTTTTCGACATCCACATTGAGCAAGTTTATGATTTTGCCGTTGCTTGTGGTACCATATTTGATTGCTAGAGATTTCTTGTATATCATTACCATGAGGGTTGCGCGTATGCGTATGCCAATACGTTGAGCACCAAAATACCATTGTCTTTGTGACAATGACTTGATTGTTTTCGCCAAGAAGAAAATGAATGACAGAATCAAACCCCATTTATAGCTTGAATCGCTAACATCTTCCAATAGGTAATTCACAAAACTTGTGATCAGAATCGGTCCCATGTATGAACGGCCAATTGGAATCACTCACGGACCACTGGAATATCATCGTGCCACCGATGTTACCACGCGATCATATTCCACCACCAATATTTATATTATTTTCTTAATTTAAAAGTCACGTAATGTAAAATAAATACAAAGATATGTTTATTTTTAGTATCTCCTATGTAGGGTTGGCAATGGGTAACCTGTATAAGACACGATAAGACCTGTTAACTAAAAAGTACACTATGTGATTTTTTACTTTTTTTTAAATAATTAGAATTAAGAGGCAAAAATCCTCCATTTCTCTTTTTTGGTACATAAAACATAAAACCGTGTTATAAAAATGAGATATAAAGTAGTTAAACAACTCGTATTCATGTTTAGAACTTGGTTTGTTCGCGTCGTCAGATACCTGTTAAACCTGTTAAGACACGATTTGCCAGCCCTACTCCTAAGGCCACTAGCATTGAAAATTCCCTCCTAAAATTTTTAACACCATTAATATTAATTAATTAATTAATCATCTATTAATAATTACCAAAAATAAGTACAATTATTTACTTTCTATACTCACAACCTATTTCTATTTATTGGTGATTACTTAAATTTTTTTTCACCAAGGAATAACCACATTCTTTAAATTTATTCATTGTTTTTTAACTAACATGTTTAACCTTGTGTATATATTTTTTATATGTTATCTTTTAGAGACAAAAATTGGCGAGAATCATCCCACATTAATTTACTCACGTATACCGTAATGTTAAAATGGTCGTTTTGTACTTTCATTGACTCATTTCAAAGTTGAAATTTCAACTACATTGACAAAAATATTGTAATACAAACAATCCAAGTTGTCTCTATTTATTTGTGCATCCCAAAAGGTTTACATTGTATTCGTCAATACATTTGCATTAAAACATTGATGCATAACATAATGAATAAAATTTTTTTTGTTGGTACGTTTTAAATATTTGTCACTATATATCTGGAATTCAAGCTCGTAACAGAAACCAGGGATGAGGCGATCTGTGACAAGGTTCTTCGTACGATTGAACCAGGGATGAGTCGATCAGGCCTTAAAGTTCATATTTCCATTTTACTCATCATTTATCTGGCATTCAAGCTCGCAATAGAAACCATCTATTGACACAGGGGGTGGGGGTTCGATGTACAAAACTTTTTTTAACAGTTGTATCAGTGTGTGGGAAAAAAGAGTCATCTGGTAATTAGAGGTGTGCACGGTCCGGTTCGGTTTTTGTTTTTTAAAAAACCATTCGGTTTCGGTTTTTTGGTTTTAGTAACGGTCCGGTTTGGTTTTTTGTCGTTTTGGTTTTTGAAATATAATTTCATAAAAATTAAAAATAGAACTTATAATCCAAGGTTTAAGAATCTTTCTTATATGTTAATATTTATATTAATATACTTAACTTTTTAAATTAATATTGTTCACATAAATCGAACATTTTAAACGATTTCCATACATAAACCGAACATTCTAAACATTTTCCATGCATAAACCAAACAATCTAAACGAATTCTATGTTTTTCCTAAGTTTTTATTAAGACATTTCTTTTGTAATACTTTGAAAAGTAATTATTTTCAGGAATAAAACTAATGATTCCTAAATCAATGTATAAGGTATATCAAAAAATGATTTTTTGGGTTATTTGGTTCAGTTCAATTTTATTTCGGTTTTTATAAAATGTAAAACCAAACCGCTAATTTTGGTTTGTTTTATTTGTTTGATTTTCTGATTTTTTGTGCGGTTCAGTTATTTTCAGTTCGGTTAAATCGGTTTTTTTCGGGTTCGGTTCGGTTTTTCGGTTGTCTGCTCACCCATACATACTGGTAATCTATTAAAATTAACGGAATGTTATGAAATCCATCACTAAACTATTCCATAAGTTATTAACATGTACTAAGAGGCTGTTTGGTAAGCCTCTTAATAAGGCTCTGAACCATTCAGTGCTGAATGATTCAGCATTCAGCGCGTTTGTTTCAGCTTCTGAATGGAATGGTTAAGGCTGAACCATTAAGATTTGGGATGTTGCTGAACCAATAAGCATTGAAGTATTAAGAACTAAACTAGACTGAACCTTAATGAGACTCTCTTACCAATGTAGAACAAGAAAATTAACCATTAAGAGGTCCAACTTAATGATTCAGCACTTAAGCATTCAGACCTCTTAATCATTTAGACCTCTTAACGATTCAACACTTAATCAACCAAACAGCCCCTAAAACGTGTATTCATTTGTACTTGATTATTTCAAACTACGAGATCCTTTTATAGGAACTTTCAAATTTTAATGGTTTAATTTGATTCACCCACACAGTTGTAAGAGATGGCTTGAATTTTTTTGATGCTAACAAGTGAAGAAGGATGTTAGATTATAGAAAGAAATGGAGGTGAAATAATACAAAGATACGGAGCCGAAAAAACTTGAGATTATTATGTATGTGTTGTATACAGTTCGTACGACTGTTTACTTGTATCGAACCATGTATATTAAAACACTATGTAAGGACCAAATAATGCAAAAGGTTAGAATAGAACACTAAATTTTATGTACATGGAAATATTTGGAGGTCATATAAACAATTATTGTAATTTTTAATTTCTCTTTATTATGTATGAGAACGTAGTGTAATATGCATTTCTATTTATGATAAAGAGTTACAGACGAATGAATTATGTGGTACTAGACTATTGCCCGCGTGGACACGTGGTTCAACAACTAACAATTATTTGGAGCCGTAAAACCTATAAACAAAATATAGTAGAAACATTTTATTAAAATTTAAAAGCAAGGAATACACATTTTATTCAAATATCACTAAATATTTCCTTATACAGCACATTTTTTGTTTTAGTCTTGACATTTCAATCACTATCTAGTATAAGTAATTTCACCCCTGTTATGCTTTTAACTCTTGATAATGCGACATAAAGTTGGCCATGTGAGAATACGGGGTCTGTTAAATACAATCCAACCTTCGATAGAGACTATCCTTGGCTTTTATTGATGGTCATTGCGAAACATACGGATATTAGGAATTGACGCCTTTGGAACTTCACTGGAATCTATTATCAGATGGTATTTAAGGAGTATTATCTAGTAAAAAATAAATAGCAGTGAAAAATATTTCTGATAAAATGTTAAAAGTAAGACACCGTTTAAGTCAGATCATTCAAAATTCGAATTAAATGTTATAATTAAGTCTAATTGTTACCATTATAGATATTAAAATATGAAATTATATAGTTAAATAGAACATTTAACATTTGAATATTTATAAAGTTTAACTGAAATCTATCAATTCAAATTCTTGTATTCAAAATTTGAATTTTAACTTGTAACTAATTTGAGAAATTTATAACTAAAACTATTATTTGTTAAATTTCAAAACTATTATTTATTAAATTTTAAATACATTAGGAAATCTCTAATTATAATATCTTTATTTTAATGATCATAGTAGGATTAGTTGTTACAATTATGAATTTAAATTCAAAGTTTGAAATTTTTTAGAATATTCAGATAATTCAAAATTTGAATTAAATGTTATAATTAAGTCTTATTGTTACCATTATTATCCAAAATTTAGATTTTTATAATGTTAAAAAAATTTAAAAATTAAAATTATAGATATCAAAATATGAAATTATATACTTAAATAGAAAATTTAATATTTGAATATTTATAAAGTTTAATTGAAATCTATCAATTCAAATCATTCAAAAATTTGAATTAAATATTTTTAATGTGTTAATTAAATCTAAATCTAAATATTACCACAAATCTTAAATTCAAAATTTTGAGATTAAATATTTAAATAAAACATTTAGTATTCAAATATTTTTAATCTTTTAACAGAAATCTACAATTTCAAATTCTATTATTTAAAATTTTAATTATTACTTGTAATTAATTTGAGAAAGTTACAACCAAAATTATTAATTGTTATATTTTAAATATATTATGAAATCATAATTTAAAGATAATAAATAGGTGTAATGGTTATCATTATTAATTTTAATTCAAAAATTTAATTTTTTTAAAAGATTAATTCATTCAAAATGTGTAATTAAAAGGATAATTAGTATGTGTAATTTCTTACCATTATTAAACAAAATTTGAAATTTGAAATTTTGTCTAATTAGAATTCAAATATTTTGAATTTTAATTTGAAATTGATAGTTCGTTATTTAATTGATTACCAATATAAGTTAAACTAATATTAGGATAATATAGAGCAATTAAGAGGATCAATTAATGTATTAATAAAAGTTGACACAACTTATGTAGGGACTTTGAATCATATTAACTGTGTATATAAAAGGATAATTAGTATGTGTAATTTCTTACAATTATTAACCAAAATTCAAAATTTTAAATTTTGTCAAATTCGAATTTAAACATTTCGAACTTTAATTTGAAATTTGAAATTCAAATTTCGATATTTAATTGATTACCAATATAAGCTAAACTAATATTAGAATAATATAGCACAATTAATATAATCAATTAATGTATTAGTTGGAGAGTTGACACTACTTATGTAAAGACTTTGAATCTTATTAAATTGGTAATTAAAAGGATAATTAGTATGTGTAATTTCTTACCATTATTAATCAAAACTAAAAAAATGAAATTTTGTATAATTCGAATTTAAATATTTTGAATTTTAATTTGAATTTTGAATTTCAAAATTCAAAATTTAACTTATTACCAATATAAATTACACTAAATTTAGGAAGTGAGTAATTTGAATGTAATAAGGAAATTTAATGAGTTCCTAATTTACGTTAGTTTCCTTTCCCATTCTCATTTATTGTTGGGTAGGTAACACCCACCAGTTCTGGGGAATACCCGACCTTTTACCCACCTGAGGACATGACGATAAAGAGCCGGTAAAACCCGGTGGATCAGGAATCAAACTCCTGACCAAGCGGCCAAAGAAAATATCATTTTCCCAAACCACTGAGCTATAAGCTCGTGGTTTAGGTATAATCTATAACATTAATCTAAGTTTATATGGTTGTGTTAATAAATAATATGAAAAAGTTTTTTGGTTATGATATTTTCATTTTATAATGTTATATTTGTTAGTAATGGACGTTAATCTAATGGAGTTTATTTAATTTAGAATTTTAGGTTTTGAATTTCAGATAATTAAGGTAAATTTTTGAATTTAGAATGGGTGTAAATAGTTAATATATAATTATTTTACCAAAATTTAAGGTGTATTTATTATCTACGAAAAATATGGGATTTTCAAATTTAATTTTTTTTTTTAAAATTCGAACAACTGTTTATATGGTCAAATCTTTGAATTTGGAATGAGCGTAAATATAGTTAATATATAATTATTTTACCAAAAATTAGGTTTTGATTAATATACAAAGCATAATTTTGAAAAAATAAATTAGGGATAATTATAAAAAAGATTTGAACAATATAGAAAAGTAACCTAGGAAATTGAACAATTAATGAACAAAATAAAAAATAGAAGGAAAACTTACAACCGATTGAGTGGCGTGCCTACAACAATTGATTTTGTTTCAAGAAAGACCCATCTCTTTTGCGTTTAAGGTAGATTGGAAGAACGATCTAGTTTCAAAAGAAAACGATATAGTAGATTAATCGTCAGGGTCATAAAATTGGATGTATCAAACACACAATCTTAGCCGAATAAGAACTTATGAACATGAACGAAAAAATATGTGATGATTAACCAAAGCTTAGCCAAATACAATGGCTAAGTTTGGGTTCGTTCTAATGCCTAGAAACAGCTACGTACCTTCAAATCGATCACATAGTCAGAATCAAACATTAATCATAATCAGCTAACTCTAATCACCAACCAAAACAAACAATCGGTCTTAAACTAAATCAACAAACAACAAAGGACCCTAAGAACATGACAACCCATCCCTAGACAACTAAAATAATGTGAAATACACGATCATACCTTGGAGTTCAACATGATAACAATCAATGGCCAATAGTTTCCAGTGTGCACACCATGCGCATAGGATCTTGTTGAAAATAATCAGCCAAAATCCAAACTAAAAATCACCCGTATGATCCACCAATAATCAATCTGATAATAATTAACCAATATGAACATGCTCGGCCTTGCATCATGACATAAAATCGATTAAAAAGAAGTTCATAACAGAAACTTCACATAATACCTTGCTAATTCCGGAGTTTGATCGGAGAAAAAATGCAAATGATCTTCAATGAACCATCAGTTCTCTCTCTCTATCCCGTCAAGAAATCATCGATTTGAAAATCAACATCAAACGCCTACAATTAATAAATATGAAAATTATTCAGAAATTGAAACTGTTATCTGTGACAATAAACCAAATAAAGAAAAACAAAAGAGTGAAGAAAGATGAAGAATGATCGTTTTATAGAATAAGGAGGTGAGATCATACCTTGAAGAAGACGAAGGATCGACGATGGAGAGGAGGTTGGTTTGATTGTTTTAGAGTTTAGAATATTGTGAATGAATGATCAATCGGGTATTAGAATGATTGAGTTTAGAAAAGTTATTAATGGTTGACCGATTTTGACTTACAAATTAATATATGATTTTCGATTTAAAAAAAATTATAAATTACAAGGAAGGGACAAGTGGCACAATATGGAGGAGAGATGATTGAAGGTTGAATATAGGCATGACATGTGTGTTTTGGTCAAAAATTACTTGCTAGAAATAATTTTGTATTCCAAATTAGTAAAAGTGAGATTGAGTGCTAAATGTGTGAAATATGTTAAAAACTCAGTGTTATTTCCAAGATAGTGACTTATAAGAATGAATAAGCTATAATACGACAAAGAAATAACAATATGACAACTATGCTCAGGATGGCAAAGAAACTGACCAGGATGCACATTATATCCTGAGGATGTTACTGTCAGACAGAAAGGTGAATTAAGAAAAGATAGACGATTGTAAGTATAATGCAATAAAGGAACAACACTCGATGTACGAGGAAAGCTCTTGGTCAGTTGATGATCGCCGACACAAAACCTCAGGAGGATTCTAGGCTCCTGCCTTTGTTTGTTAATATTAATATGGTAAAAATAAGTACAACTTTGGATAGGTGATGAACGAGTATCTAAGATTACAATATGAGTGTTGTGTGTGTGTAGAGAGAGAGTTTCAGGTGTCTACGAAGTGTAAAGCAAGTGAGAAGTCGTGTCCTATACTCGTTTGATCACCCCCTTTTATGGTTACACGAAAGTAAATAGAAGATCCCACATAATCCGCTATCTTAGTTAAGCTTCATGAATGATTCAAGTGACCGTTGTGGCTGTTTCAACTGAATATAGTCGTTGAGTAACTGTTTCCCTGTTTTTCTCCTTCATTTAATGCTCATCGGTTACAAGTTTGACCTCTTCTTTGGTGGTGGACTTGTTCTACACGCATAACTCTTAAATGATCAGCTCCTTTGTCTTAAATGAGACAATATAGCTGTTAGGGATAAGTTACAAGCCTTAATATTGATTAAGTGTAACTAGAATATCGTCATAGTAAGATAATTCGTCAGTCCATCCTCAGGATGCGCATAAGGTAAAACACAGTTACATCCTGAACCCTGCTTAGTCCTTCAGTATCTTGAGGATGTTACTTAGAGAATATGAGGTAAAATCATCCTGCATTCACATAACAATAAGTTAGTTCGTTAGTCCATCCTCAGAATGTACATAAGATAATATTTAGTGTCATCCTGAATCCCGTTCTTCCTGCAGTATCCTGAGGATGTCACATAGAAAATATAGGTTAGTTCTATCCTGAAGATTTCACCACCAACAATGTGTACCAGGGGACTTTTGTTTATTAGATGTATAGAATAGAAGATTTTTGTTTCTCTAATTCTCTTTGATAATTATCTTTTATTTTGTTAACACAAATCAATTTAATGGTTCTTGACATTTGGTTCGTGTTTGTTTTCGTGTGTTACTTAGTAAATGACATATAGTTATTTCATTTTATGTATATATTCTCCCACTTTTCATTTTATCTTTTATTTAACCCATGAACATATAAATTGTAATACCCGAATATTGAAATAATAATATTAATATAATATAAATAATATATGTTTGTTTGTTTGGCACTTTGTTTCTCTAGACAAAATTGAATTTTTACGTATTAGGGAACGAAACTCATCTTTATGAGATTTTTTTTTTGTTTTGTTTTATAAAAAATGTAATATATTCTATCATTAATATTGTCCATTTCAACCGATCGATGCTTTGACCCATCTATCTCTTATTATTATAACTTAAAATAGGTTTATGTTAGCCTTATCTAAACTTCACATTTGAATTCAAATTCCTTTGCAAAGAAACTGATCATCCGAACAACACTCTCATCGATCTTTTAAATTCTGTTATCCCACATTTAGATGGTATCGCAAATTAACCATGTGTTTGGATTAAAACCTTGTTCCGGTTTAAACACTGACGCACCTCCGTCTGTCACCATATATTCCGTCATTCGAACCCTCCGCTCTGCAATCAGCCATCAAGAACCACTGCCGCTGCTCACCGTAATCTGGTTTCATGTGACCGTTTCGAAGCGTATAATCTCCGTCCGTTTGAAAATAATAGCCACCGTTACCGTTATACATCTGCCGCTTCCGCTCTCCGACTCATTGTTCCATTCAGTATTTGAGGTATGAACCTCCGACCCATTGTCATGATCTGTTCCTTAATTAAGTTTTATTTGGTTTCGGGTTTGTTTCGAAGATTTTCGGGATTTGTTTGGGTCGACTCCGGCGACTAGAAAGGAAATTCATACCTGTTAGTTAATGGTAGTCAATATATGAGACGAAAGAGTCTCTTTCAGAATACCAAAACAAACTTCCAACATAAATAACTAAATGAATTCTTTGACTATTAAACTATAAATATTGAATGTGTGTTGGTGTGGGTGTAATATGTGTGTGGTTGTGTTACGTGAGTATGTGAGGTGTACATAAGATGAGATGGTTCCATGAGGATGTGTGTTCTAATATGATTTTATATGTTGGGTCAATTATTTAGCGTTTTGGGTTAGTGACGGACTATGAGTATGTAACAAATCCTTATCAACTCAAGGTGATAATTAAATTGTTTTATAAAGATTTGATAATCTATGTACTTACCTAGAAACCGCATGGATTGTTTTAAAATAAAAGAATTAGAGTCGAGTTCTTAGTCGCTGGGGAAATTTTAACGAACGACTCACTAGCATGGTTAATTTATCAAAAAAAAAACTAATTTGGAAAATGACGCGATTTAGGTTCGCATATTCTTTGAAGACTATTTGCTTAACTTTTGCTTTGCTAAGGTACGGATTCCGTTTCCTTCTCTTTATAGTATTTTTTTTTATATATTCGGTCCGTCACTTTGTAGTACGGATTTTGTTGAATTCATACGTTCCATTTGATTTTTAGATAGCATGCAATATACCTAAAATTTGAGATCATTGTTGCATGTTCCATTTAGACTTGTGCTAGTATTTTTTTTAAAATATGATACGGCTTTTGTACTCTATCACCCGAGCACTCTGTTTCTGACTTGTCGTTGGGGCGTCAACGGCATGAACACTTTCCGTGACAGTGCGTAATCAAAATCACGGCGTTTCTAAATGGTCCCTTAGAGGCGTATGGATATATCCTAGATCTGATTCTGACTTCTGATATATGTTTCTGTTTTCTGGAGATGAATGTGTGTACGCCACACGCACCATCTCATAGGTGCATGGACTAGCTATCTGTGTATCCCTCTGTTTAGGCTCGTGGGTGCTTCTACATTACGTGACTTATTTATTGGCATGTATAGTCATGTATTTTAGTATATGATATGTTTTGAGGTGATATATATATATATATATATATATATATATATATATATCTGATTTGTTCGGTATATATATCTGATATAAGTTTTGAGATTCGATTCGTGTCAGTATCTGCTTTCAGTTTCAATTTTTATTTCGGTTCAGTTTCGGTACCTTTTCGTATTATTGTATGTCCGGCTTTACTTGTACTGTTGATCTCTCCGTTACTGAGCAACCTTTGGCTCAGCCGTATTTTCTTTGTTTTGTTTGTCTTATGTGCTTGCAGGTAATCTGGGGAATCAGGGATGAGTGATAGAGTAATGAAGTTCAAGAATAAATAAACTCTCATTTTCGTTTATTTCCGTTTTAAATAAATTAAGATTTAGGATTTTTGTTGGAGATTATCGGTTGTCTTGTGAATTCTATTTTCTTTTTAAAGGGATTGTGTTTGGTTTTGATATCTGTAATAGTGACACGTCAGCCTGTTCCAGGTTGGGGTGTGACAATTATGGTATCAGAGCCCAGGCTCTTTCCTGTAGAAAACATAAACTTAAATAAATAAACCTGTGAGGTAATGGGTAGACGTTGGGTTAGGATTCCTCTTTGACATTTTCCGCATAATATAAGTGCTTTTTCTCATACGTATAACTTCCTTTCAGAATGCCTCCTAAACGTGTGAACAACTCTAATGATGATGCTGATGCTTCGGGCGACGTTCCCCTTGAGACCCTTGTCGCTGAAGCTGTTAACGCAGCGATTGCTGGTTTGGTTCCTAACTTGATCCAACAGTTGCAGCAGGCTAACGCCAACGCTAATGCTAATGCTAATGCTAACGCCAACGCTAATGCCAATGCTAATGCGAATGCAAATGCTAATGCTAATGCTAATGCTAATCCTCCTGATGGCATTCACGTCTGGCTGGAGCGTTTTCAAAAGCAAAAGCCAAAGTCTTTTAGTACTGCTGCCACTCCAGTTGAAGCAGAAAATTGGATAGCCCATATTGAGAAGTTGTTTGAGGTTTTGGGAGTCGATGACGTGTTTAAGGTCAGGCTCGCTAGCTATAAGATGGAGGACGATGCTCACCGTTGGTGGATGACTCTGAAGAATGCCCGAGGAGGTGATAACTATGCTGCTACATTGTCTTGGAATGACTTTCGTACACTGTTCTATCAGCAGTACTTTACTGATGCTGACCGCAGCGAGTATTTGAGGGAGTATTCTACGATCATGCAGGATGACGACGAACCAATCATGGAATTTAAAGCTCGTTTCTGTCGTCTGGTGAGTTTCCTGGGCCCCACTGCAGGTACTCATGAGCAGCAAACCAACCGTTTCAAGTGGGCTGTGTGTGATCGGGATAGGAAATTTATTCTGAATCTTCGTTTTGATGACATTAATGAGATTGTGGATGCGGTCAAGAATTTGAATAATGATAAGAAACATCGGGAGAAGACTTTTGATGATAGTCGCAAACGGCCAAGGGAAAACAACCAAGATGATTCTTCTACTCATGATGGCAGTGATCAAACTCAAGATCGTAGGCATCGTTCTAACAAGAATCACAATAACCAAAATCATCGGTCTGCACAGAATCAGACACAACAGAACCCCGAAGTTATTCCTCCTTGTGCAACTTGTGGGAAGGCTCACAGAGGGATATGTCGTCGAGCTGAAGGCCTTTGTTTCAGTTGTGGGAGTTCAGAGCACAAGGTTAGAGATTGCCCTCGGCGTAATCAGCAAGCTAATACTGGGGAAAACGCGAGACCTGTTGGAGGACGAGTTTTTGCACTTGATGCTAATAATGGAGCTAATGCCCCAGGTACGTTTCCTGGTTAATTGCATATTGTTGAACGTGATACGTATGCTCTTTGACTATGCCTACTGCTTAAGATTGTGCAATTAGATTCATGACCATTATATGTTTTATATTAACTAGAGGACTTGCCATTCGTGTTCACTGTCTAAATTCGTTTACGTCACAAGTACTCTGATATTCGATATTTTGACTTCGTCTGATCTTGTCTGAATTTTAATTCACTTAGTAGGTAGTGCCGTCATACATGTATGACACTTGAAATATGTTTCGTATCTGTTATATCAAAATATGTTTGTTAACCGTATTTAGCAATTTTGAGGACAAAATTTTTTTTTTAGTGGGGTAGAATTGTAATACCCGAATATTGAAATAATAATATTAATATAATATAAATAATATATGTTTGTTTGTTTGGCACTTTGTTTCTCTAGACAAAATTGAATTTTTACGTATTAGGGAACGAAACTCATCTTTATGAGATTTTTTTTTTGTTTTGTTTTATAAAAAATGTAATATATTCTATCATTAATATTGTCCATTTCAACCGATCGATGCTTTGACCCATCTATCTCTTATTATTATAACTTAAAATAGGTTTATGTTAGCCTTATCTAAACTTCACATTTGAATTCAAATTCCTTTGCAAAGAAACTGATCATCCGAACAACACTCTCATCGATCTTTTAAATTCTGTTATCCCACATTTAGATGGTATCGCAAATTAACCATGTGTTTGGATTAAAACCTTGTTCCGGTTTAAACACTGACGCACCTCCGTCTGTCACCATATATTCCGTCATTCGAACCCTCCGCTCTGCAATCAGCCATCAAGAACCACTGCCGCTGCTCACCGTAATCTGGTTTCATGTGACCGTTTCGAAGCGTATAATCTCCGTCCGTTTGAAAATAATAGCCACCGTTACCGTTATACATCTGCCGCTTCCGCTCTCCGACTCATTGTTCCATTCAGTATTTGAGGTATGAACCTCCGACCCATTGTCATGATCTGTTCCTTAATTAAGTTTTATTTGGTTTCGGGTTTGTTTCGAAGATTTTCGGGATTTGTTTGGGTCGACTCCGGCGACTAGAAAGGAAATTCATACCTGTTAGTTAATGGTAGTCAATATATGAGACGAAAGAGTCTCTTTCAGAATACCAAAACAAACTTCCAACATAAATAACTAAATGAATTCTTTGACTATTAAACTATAAATATTGAATGTGTGTTGGTGTGGGTGTAATATGTGTGTGGTTGTGTTACGTGAGTATGTGAGGTGTACATAAGATGAGATGGTTCCATGAGGATGTGTGTTCTAATATGATTTTATATGTTGGGTCAATTATTTAGCGTTTTGGGTTAGTGACGGACTATGAGTATGTAACAAATCCTTATCAACTCAAGGTGATAATTAAATTGTTTTATAAAGATTTGATAATCTATGTACTTACCTAGAAACCGCATGGATTGTTTTAAAATAAAAGAATTAGAGTCGAGTTCTTAGTCGCTGGGGAAATTTTAACGAACGACTCACTAGCATGGTTAATTTATCAAAAAAAAAAACTAATTTGGAAAATGACGCGATTTAGGTTCGCATATTCTTTGAAGACTATTTGCTTAACTTTTGCTTTGCTAAGGTACGGATTCCGTTTCCTTCTCTTTATAGTATTTTTTTTTATATATTCGGTCCGTCACTTTGTAGTACGGATTTTGTTGAATTCATACGTTCCATTTGATTTTTAGATAGCATGCAATATACCTAAAATTTGAGATCATTGTTGCATGTTCCATTTAGACTTGTGCTAGTATTTTTTTTAAAATATGATACGGCTTTTGTACTCTATCACCCGAGCACTCTGTTTCTGACTTGTCGTTGGGGCGTCAACGGCATGAACACTTTCCGTGACAGTGCGTAATCAAAATCACGGCGTTTCTAAATGGTCCCTTAGAGGCGTATGGATATATCCTAGATCTGATTCTGACTTCTGATATATGTTTCTGTTTTCTGGAGATGAATGTGTGTACGCCACACGCACCATCTCATAGGTGCATGGACTAGCTATCTGTGTATCCCTCTGTTTAGGCTCGTGGGTGCTTCTACATTACGTGACTTATTTATTGGCATGTATAGTCATGTATTTTAGTATATGATATGTTTTGAGGTGATATATATATATATATATATATATATATATATATCTGATTTGTTCGGTATATATATCTGATATAAGTTTTGAGATTCGATTCGTGTCAGTATCTGCTTTCAGTTTCAATTTTTATTTCGGTTCAGTTTCGGTACCTTTTCGTATTATTGTATGTCCGGCTTTACTTGTACTGTTGATCTCTCCGTTACTGAGCAACCTTTGGCTCAGCCGTATTTTCTTTGTTTTGTTTGTCTTATGTGCTTGCAGGTAATCTGGGGAATCAGGGATGAGTGATAGAGTAATGAAGTTCAAGAATAAATAAACTCTCATTTTCGTTTATTTCCGTTTTAAATAAATTAAGATTTAGGATTTTTGTTGGAGATTATCGGTTGTCTTGTGAATTCTATTTTCTTTTTAAAGGGATTGTGTTTGGTTTTGATATCTGTAATAGTGACACGTCAGCCTGTTCCAGGTTGGGGTGTGACATAAATAAACATTGATTTCAAGAAAAGTTATAATCACCTGACATTCTCAATGGCCTAAAATATCTGGATTGCCCAATCACAGGTTAGCATTAAAAGTTGGGGTGCTAGTAACGCTACTACAAAACATTGACTAGCAGAATGGATTGTGTAATGACACTAGGCTTCAAGTCAAATCTCTTGGTAAGCGTGTCATGAAAGTCGAAATAATATCTGGAAGTAATATTTGGACTCGAAAGTTTATTCCTAGAATTAATATGATACATTCTGATAACAACATTCCTTTTAAGTTTCAGAGACGACAATTTTCATTGTCTGTTTGTTTCGCAATGACAACTAACAAAAGCTAAGGACAGTCACTAGCGAGAGCTGGTTTGTACTTGAAAGAACAGGTTTTTAGTCATGAATAGTTGTATGTTGCACTATCAAGAGTAAAATGCAAGGACGGAGTGAAACTATTAATTTTAGATAAAGAGGGAAAACCTACAAATAAAACAACAAATGTGGTGAACATTGAAATCTTTAGAGAGTTATGATTTTTCTTATATGTTTTGAAATTAACTGTAATTTCAATTTTACATATTTAAGGCAACATTTTTTTCCATTTAGAAATTTTTTTACAATTTAGTGTTTATATATTATAGATTGTTCATGTACTATTTACAACTTCTCATTAACACATTTGACATTATCCAACCTGTGTAACACACGGGTACTTAAACTAGTATTTGTATATACTACTCCATCCAATGATATGGTGTCATGTCAAATTCACTCCCAAGTGGCAAGTACCATAGAGAAGCTTAGAAGGTGGTGGCGGCGCTGTCTAATGGCTTAATTTGATTTAAAGGTTTTAATTGGAGGAGAAATGGTTAAATGGTCAAAACACACAAACATTAAATGGCCAACACACCCAAAGCACCAGTACCCTTTTCGGTAACATGTTGCCGTGAACATCAAATCTACAACCTTGTTTAGGAGGTGACGGCGGTGTCGCCTATCCACAAAGTAACTGGAAAGGGAGTAACCGCAAGGTGCCTCATCCTCCGTGATGTTTATAATTATGAAATATACGCAACTTTATATTTGTATTAAATAATAATGAGTTTAACATGTTTACATACAAAATATATATATTTTTTCAAAAGAGGGAAATACGCGGATAGTCACTATGGTTTATAGAAAGTAACATCTTAGGGTATTAAATTTATTTTTTAACATGTTAAGGGTTTATGCTTTCAAAATAAGTTCACGCCTGACAAAAAATACGTGTACTCGAAAAAGTGCAAGTCAATATGGATGATACATTGTAAGCAATGACGGAGTTTGAAATCTTTTTTTTTTTTGGGTTGGGTTGGGGGACGAAAGTCACGACTCTAAAATTAGGGGAGCTAGATTCAATTATGTATAAAAACTTAATGTTCCAAAAATCAAACACTCCAAACCAAAACGACTATACAAAACAAAAAAAGACAACGTTTTGAGTTTCGGGTTTTTCTGTTTAGGTGGTTTGGGTAATTGGATGAGAAAAATGACCCGATAACAGACCATTTAACATTAGGGTTGGTAGGGTTCAAGTTCAAGCTTTTTAGGTATTCTCTAATTCAGATGGTTTCGGATTTCGAGTAAAAATGAAAACTTAAGTAGACATTTATACCCTTTTGCTAAAATCTACCATTGGGTTAAGTTTCTTTATGCTCTACTTGTGAGGCTATACGTGGGTAATACTTGCATTGGGGCCTCCACTAAAGTTCAGCAAGGGGATCCTTTGGGCCGCTCTTTTTGCGCACTTATCCTGTATCCGCTAGTGGTTTGTGTGGAATAATGTTACTAACTCCCCTTTCATGCATGGTATTTAGATGATGGTACAATTTTTTTTTTTTTTGGGGGGGGGGGGTGAAGAAGTGGCTAGGGCCTTGGAGATTATTCAAGCTGAGTGACCGAATATGGGCTTTGCGCTTAATGTCAAGAAATCTGAAGTCTTCTGGCCATTGTGCAAGGGAGCGAAAAGGAAGCGTATAGTATACTATTCCTTGATAGATTAGTTCTTTGCCAGTTAGAAGAGCTACACGAGCTATGGATTTGGTGGGTCTTTTATAGAAATTGGAGGATCCCCAAAGTGAACTCATTTTGCTTCGCTCTTGCATGGGGGTTGCAAAATTACTGTTTGGCCTTCGGACGTGTCAACCGACCTTTGTCGCTAAAGCCATATCTATTTTTGACAAGGGCTACGGGGGGCAGTCGAAGATATTGTCGTACAAGGTGGCAGTTTTTTTGGGACTTTAAACGGCGGGTGGCATCTCTACCAATACATTCGGGAGTACTTGGTCTTTGTTTGGTAGGGACGCGTCTGCGTATGCCTTTGTTCCTCCTGGGTGCAATATTGGAAGTTTCAAGACCACATCTTAAGGAACAACGATGTGGGGGAGATGAACTCAGATTACAAAATTTCCCTAAATATAGTTCGCAACTCTCTCCCCGATTTAGATCTGGGCAGTTTGATGGATAAGGACACCGCCCCCAAGAAAGCCCAAAAAACCTTGGCAAGTGCGTTTACCCAGAAAACCCTTCAGACTATGGGAGAGAAGTTTGTTATGACCTCACGTTAGAAAGCGGTGTTTGAATGCCTCCAGGGGCACATGTTCGAGACTTCTTATCTGCCCTCCCCATCAACGGGATTTGGCGTTATCGAGTACCAGGCCATCCTTAAATACAGACTTATGATCCCTATGTCCCCTGTCGACGAACCGTGCCCGATTTGTAAGAAAGTTTGTTTGTAGGGCTGAAAACGAACCAAACGAACACGAACAAGGCCTTGTTCATGTTCGTTTGTTAAGAAAATAACGTGTTCACAAACTGTTCATGAACACTTATCAAACGTGTTTTTTCTGTTCGTGTTTGTTTGTTAAGGAAATAACGTGTTCACGAACTGTTCATGAACACTTACCGAACGAGATTTTCTATTCGTGTGCGTTTCTAAAGGAAATGAACATGCTCTTTTTCGTTTGTGCTTACTTGTTAAATTTAGGTGTCGGACAAAAGCGAACGCAAACAAACACAAATTAATGTAAAGGAATGCAAAAAAGCATACATGAACAAAGCCGGAGTCAAACTAACACATGTAAAATTTCGAATAAAATCAACATTTTTTATCACAAATATAGTTACCAAAAATATAATAATCCAATTACCTAAACATACTTGACATAATCTTGATCTCATAATTACCATAACACAATGTCTCATAAAAACTCAAAATTACCATATTAAACTTGAAATTTTCATTTAATCCACCCAGGATATTAGTTAATCAAAATTAGTAAAGTAAGATTAATGTGTAATACACTAATATATATGAAATAATCTACCACTAGGAAATTTAATATACCTAAATTAAAAATAAAAAGTTCAAAGCTCTAATGAACTATCGAACACAAACAAATATAAACGACATGTTATCGAATGTTCACGAACACAAATGAACGAACACGACTTCTGTTCATGTTCGTTCATTAATTAAACAAACGAATACAAATGAACTTCCCGCCGAACAGTTCACGAACTGTTCGCTGAACGTGTGGTTTGTTTACAGCCCTACCTGTTTGGATAAATTTGGTGAATACGCCCTATATTGCAAAGAAATGCCGAGATTTAAATACCGACAATCAGGAATGATATATGGAATGTTTTGCGAAAGTCTGGGATCTCAGTCAAGAAAGAAGCCCAGTTAATTTTTTGATGGACCCGCTAGGCGGACGGTCCACCTTACGGCCAGCAGGTGTATTTGTGTTCGGATGGGCGGCAAGGAAAACATGCGTGCGTTAACCTCACCGGTATGTCCCCTCTGGCGGGACTTCGGGATTCGGGTTTGTGGCAGGCCAAACAGTCTCAAAAGCTGAATCTAAGAAAGTCGCTTAACATGAAACCGCCTGCATGGAGAACCAGCACGTCTTCGTGCCTTTTGCATTTGATACATTTAGGGCCCTTGCCCCCGAAACAATCCATTTTCTAGATCGGGTGCAAAAGGTGATGCATAGTAATTGCTCGTCAGAGAATGGACAAAGCTTCATCTTTAATAGAGTATGTTTTGCTATTCAAAAGAGGATAACGACGCAAATTTTTTCTCGTTTACAAGTCGTTCACTTGTAATTTGTTATGGTTTAAATATGAAATGAACTGAATTTTATTAAAAAAAAAACATACACACATGTGTGGTCAAATCCTAGTAACATAATACTATGGTCGGGTTTCATAAGTTAAGTTGTATTGTTGATGAATAATGATATAATATAATCTTTCTTGCTCCTAAATTTGGAAATAAACAAAATGTTTGGAGTGGTCATCAAATTAGGGATGGCAATGGGTTGGGTTTGGGATGGGTTTACGTAATCCCAACCCCATACCTGATTAGATATGCTTGTCCCAAACCCGGCCCAAAACCCGTCGGGTTTGTGTCGGGTAATTACCCATCGGGTATCGGGTATACCCGCGGGTTTTGGGTAAACCCATTAATTTTTAAAACTTACCTATTGAGCATATCCAACCAACGACCCGACGAGTATCTATGAGGTAACTATTAACCAATTGCATTTAGCATTATTAAATATCTATGTAAATGATTACAATGTATAAATATAAAATACTTCAATTATATAAAAACACTCAAAGACATAGATAACAAATAGTATACACTGATTTTTGGTAATTTTTAGCACAAGATGACAATCTAGATGAACAATTTGATATATTATGCATACATATTTAAAAATATATATTAGAAATTATATTGGGTATCTAATTAGCTAAACATATATACTTTATCGGGTAATTGGGTCGGGTAAACGGGTATATCATCAAATCCCAAACCAGTCCCAAACCTGCGAAAAAAATAAAAACTAATCCCAAACCCGGACCCATACCCGATTACCCGACCCCAAACCCATCCCAAATGTATTAGGTTTCAGGTTTAACCATCGAATTTGGGTTTGATTTTCATCCCTACATCAAATGGAGGCTCAAAAGTGACACGTGAACTTTCTAGCAATTTCATGGATATCACATAAGTTGGAACCATTTTTGCTTTCGATATCTTTCTTTCTTGATAACTAGCTTTATTAACAAGGATATATATGTCTTTCTTGATAACTAGCTTTATTAACAAGGATATAGTCATATAGACCCATGTGTTATATGGGATTGTATAGTTAGAAAAATGAAAGTATGTAGCGGATACAAGAAATATTTTAATATGTTGCTTTTTATAAATGTTTCAATTTCATATGACCTAACATAAATGTTTTCACTAATAAGTCTAATCGATTGGGTCCCTGAAAACAGTCTTTACATACCGAATCTGCACCAGATGATAATGTCTACAAATACATAACTGAAGTATTTGTATTACATACAACTCATAAATTTCTAAATATTGTTTTGTAGAAGCATTTGGTGTTTTGTTTCTAATTTTATTGTCTTTGTCATATTATTAATTGCTTATCCCTGTTTTTAATATACATTTATCTTGTACTTAAACTTTCATTTTAATAACAATCGCCTTTTTTTATACGTATCATAAAGGGTTTTATAACTACATCTACTTTTAATCCATAAAAAAAACAATCAACTTCACATATTCCACTATATCTCCAATCTTCAATCTTTTATCATTAAACACTTTTTTCGTTCCTAGCTTTCCAAATTCATCAGCAAGTAATCGTGACGATCTCGTGCAACTCCTTATTCCCCTCTTCCCCATTTTTGCACATTTATGCAGGTCTAATAAATCATTGAAATCAAATGCGTAAATCGGCGAGAACTTGCACTAATCACTAACATGTGTCCATACCCCAGTCATAACCCAACAAGCTGTAAAAATGTGCTCTACCGTTTCACTATCCGACTCACAAAGAACACAAACTTTTGATCATGTAGCCACATTTGATGGTAGGGATGCGTCCCATTTCTCAACTCGTATCACTCACCATAACTTCTTAGGGTTGTTTTTTTCCTACAAATATGACCTTTCGAGAAAAAGAGTAAACACATGAAGATATTATATATATATAGGGGAGGGTTTAAATGAGAACACCCATCTTTTGTGAGAACAGTGAGAACAAATCTCAACCATTCATCTATTTATCTTGTGTTTTAATTAAAAAGGGTAAAGTGGTAATTGTGAAAATTATAAATCATTCCATGCCTGTAATCTGATCTCTCTCATCTTCTTGGTACGTACGAAAAATCATGTGGATCTAATTACCTTCAATCTTAGTTGTTCACGTGGTACCATCCTCAGCGGTGTCAATCCTGCAGTCGTCAACCAGGTAACGATCAACCAATGTTTACTTTTTTAAGTTTTTTTTAAATCAATTGTTGTTCGTATGATTGCTTCAATTGAGATTGGCCAGGTTGTTTTGACTCTCGAACTTGCCTAAAATTTATTTTATTTTCTCAATTTTGGGTGATAATCGGTGGATAGTGGGTTTTGATATTAGGTGGTTTGTGGTGATAATCAATTTGGGTCATACTAACTATTAATTTAGTACCACGATTACAGATTTATTGATTTGGCTTATGTGGTGTTTTTGTGTGACATGTATTGGAACTCGATATTGGCACTCGGTAAATAATTAGATGATGATGAAGCATCAGTTTATTGAAAATTAAATGATGAATATCTTTTAACAGGTTGTTCATGAATCTTGAGATTATTAGGATTTTTTTTTTTGTTAATTCTTCATCTTTTCCATGCAATTATCTTGATTTTGTGGAACTTATGGATAAAATATGGAGATAGAAAGAAATTATTGTATCATTTCTAGGTGCACATAACCTGTTTGTTGAAATGCCAAAGTGAGTTTTGTGTTTTGCTTCTAATTTCCAAGGTCTAAATTAAGTTCCAATGGTCAAAAGCTTTATATAAATTCAATATCCAATAGCTAAATCAACGATTAAACCAATTTATGTTTATGTAAGTAATAGTTTGCATCAAACCGTTTTATTTCATATTCAGGTTCATTTTTAAACTATGTGACATAGTGTAATTAATGGTACTATTTTTTAACCCAGGAAACGTTGTTAAGAAGTTGATAAGTAGGCGGCCTTATTCGACTTAAAAAGCAGGAAATTCTCAATCGTAAAAGAGTACTTCATTGATACGAATTTTCAAGATAAGAAATACATTTCAAAAGCTGGCAGATTCGGTATGATGGAACTGGTGAGTGTGATTATAACAGGTTAATCGACACAAGGCGTGTACATAGACTTTTAACAGAAGATACTAATGTAAAAAATGCTATTTTAATGCTGGAAGACATGAGAGCATGTATGTGTATGTGTATGTGTGTGATATTGAAGAGAAAAGGTTGTCTCAAGTTCTGTTCAACTCGCTTGCAAGGCTTCATTGGATGAATGAGAATGTTGATGCTGCTGCAAGGATTCTTATGTGTTGTTCATATTTATGAATGTGTAACAGTTGATTGTACACATGTGTAAGTATATGTTTTACATACGTGTATGTGTAATGTATTCTTTTGTCCAAACTCAGACCTTAAATTTTTTATTAGTTGAATGACAAAATGCCTAATCTATTATATTAACGTACGGGTTTTGTCATATATAATGTTAACCTTCATTTGCATAGATTGTTTGTACTTTATAATTCCTAATTCAGACCTTCATTTTCACAGATTATTTGTACGTTAAATTTTGGTTTGTTCTCTTATACGTTATCAAATTTATTTGTGTAGGTGTCTGATTTACACATGTGTAAGTGTCTGTTTTACACATGTGTAATCATAAAAACAAAAGTTGTAATTATTGATATATCCTAACCACGGTAACATAGAAACAATTCATAATACATAATATCATTTGTTTATTTTTTTTTTCATTTTTTGTCTCTATCATGTCAATTATTTCTTTCTGTTTTACACATGTGTAAATTGTTCAGTGTTAATTATTTATTTCTACACATTTGCAGCTTTAATTACACGTGTGTATATTCTTTAATATCACCTATTTGTTTCTATTTTACGTTTGTGTAGTTGTATTACACATGTGTATATCGTTAAATGTCACATAATTGTGTATGTTTTACACATTTGCAACTGATTTACACATGTGTAAACTGTTCACTATCACTTTTTGTTTCTATTTTACATATGTTTAGTTGTATTACACATGTATAAATTGTTCATTGTCACTTACTCGTTTATGCTTTACACATTTGCATATGAATTATACATGTTTAAACTGTTTATTGTCATTTGTTTCTATTTATACTTATATTCCGTTGTCTTACACATGTATAAGTGTTGCCTTACACATGTGTAAACTGTTCACTATCATTTATTTCTATTAGACCTATTCATCTTCATTTATTTCTATTCTACCTATGTCCAGTTGTTTTTACACATGTGTAAATTGTTTATTGTCACTTGGTTGTTTTTGTTTTACACATTTGTATCTGAACTACACATGTGTACGTTATTCACTGTCACTTATTTGTTTCTATTTTATACACTTGCATCTAAATTACACATGTGTAAACTGTTCACTATCACTTTTTTTTTTTCGTTTTACACATTTGCATATAAAATACACATGTGTAAACTTTGAATTAAACCAAGATAATACTTAACAAAAATCAAGAGTATTATACTAACCAACAAGTAGGATTTACAAAAATAGAATCATCCTGAAACTAAAAGCATTAAAATGCTTAACAAGTCAAAATCCTTGACATGCGGTAACAACGATACATATAAACAAAAGTTACAATCCTTGATATATTATAACCACTGTAACATAGAAACCATTCACAATCCATTATATCAAATTCCAATGCCTTCTCGATCACATTTTCTCGATGGTGAATATTCGCTTTCAAAGTACAATCTTGGCATCATTTTTTGGGTTTCTACAATTGACCTCTTAAATATCTTGTCTTTTTTCCATCCAACAGTATAATGTGCCATTTTTTCTGAAATGTGCCTGATCAATGTGACAAAAGTTCAATACCATTAAGCCATTTGATTTTAGTGCTATTATAACCAAATAATCCGACTGATTTACACATGTGTAAGTTGCTTAATTACACAAATGCAATATTAACTAAGGGGGTGTTTGGGGTTGATTATTTAAAACAGATTATGCGTTTTGGAAAAGCATGGGTGGAGCTGCTTATAGATTATTGCGTTTTGGTAGCCTAAAAAACTGATTATCTGCGTTTTCAAAACACAATCCAAACACTAAAAACTGATTATCTGCATTTTTAAAACGCAATAATCTAAAAATCAGATTTAAAACGCAATCCCAAACACCCTCTAAGATGATTTACAAATGTGTAAACAACTTACTTACACATATGTAAACAAATCGACAAAACTACTATTTTTTTTATTAAACTATTATGATTTACACATGTGTAAACCTTTATATCTATACTATTTTTTTTTCAATATTATGATTTACACGTGTGTAAACGTTTGTATTTTTGTTTATTCACATAACTATTTGTTGATATTGGTTGTGACTACTTCTGCGTCTTGATTTATAAAATCTTGTGCACCATCCTAGTCATGTCTAAAAGCAATTTTATATAACAGTAGATAAGCACTTCTATTTATAGTTCGTTTTGTTAAACACCTTTTAAAAATGACATCATCATGAATCATACATACATAGTACAAACATATACATATACATACACATATCAAAGCTAGGATAACTAAAACAATTAGAACCCCAATCTTTATGAAAATGGTTATGTTCTCTGCACAATCAAATTACACATTAAAACTTCTTTTTGCATTAATGTAAAACATACTAGTTGGAAAAAATAGATATTTTGTTTGGTTCTGCACATGTGAGGAACATATTATGTAATAGCTAAGTTGAATACTACCAAATCAGTGATCCCATCTACAAAAGTGTACTAAAGTAAGTCCACCATTATATAAGTCAGAATACATAAACTAGCTGTAGATTTCAGTTGTAAAATTTATAGTATCACATACACTACAGATTTAGTTCAAACAAAATAAGTCAATGTAAGCGAGTAATTAAATAAAACAACATTTACCGTGTAAGAAAATAGTGATCTCAGCAAGATGTAAAGGAACAATTTTTAAAGAAATATTCTTCCATCTCTCATTCGGGAACGCCATGCTTTCTAAACCTTGTGCACTAGTATTTAACCGATTATCAGAGGCTGACGTCACCGGATAACTTGTGATTTGCAGGTTGATTTTTGTAAAGAAGATGGTAGATTCGAAAGGCTTTAATTCGATTTCTATTGGTAATCAAACCAACACGTACCAAGTTATCAAAAGGCGGCATGATATGATAGTCAATCGAGTTCATGAACATTGATGTTGCAGAAGATTGCATGATTGGAGATGATGATATTCGATCAGCGATTTATGAGTTGGTAATCCAGATAGGGTTTCATGATTGGAATATTAGAAGGGTTTTGACAATAATACCCCTTTAGTCTTCTAATTTATGTTCCCTTCACATTGAAACTCCCTCTAATCTTAGCCCTTAATTTAGGATGATCTATGGATGAAAATTGTTCTTAGTGTTCTCACAAAAATTGATGTTCTCAAGATAACCCTCCCATATATATATATATATATATATATATATATATAGGATTTGGTTTAAATGAGAACATTTTTCCAAATTAAGAACTGTGAGAACCATTCTGGACCACAAATTTCTCTAAGGCAAAAAAAAATTCTTTTTGCTTTAATCGCTGCTTTATATGCATGAAATTTTTTTTATTTTTTTTTCACTATACACATGTGTATAATTACATTATACACATATGTATAATACAATATACACATATGTATAATACAATATACACATATGTATAATTGCTATATACACATATGTATAAATGAAAAAAAATAAAAAAAAATCCTTGCATAAAAATGAGCGATTAATCAAAAAAAAAAATTGCCTTTATATGAAATGTGTGACCCAGAATGGTTCTCCCAGTTATCAAATAGAGGTTGGTTCTCTTAAGATCCCTACCTATATATATATATATATATATATATATATATATATATATATATATATATAGGGGGAGGATTAAATAAAAACCCACTCAAAACGAAGAAACTCGGTAAACTCTGACTTCCCGAACTTTTTATCATCTGAAAAAATTAGGGTATGTAATATACATGTTTTTAAGAGTTTTGAGCCAAAAAAAAAAAAAAAAGCGCCGAGTGGATATTTTTAAAAAAAAAAATAAGTTTTTTGTGTTACATATGTAACATGTCTGTTTTTGTGTAACATACGTAACACAAAAAAAACTTATTTATTTTTTTAAAAAATATCCACTCGGCGCTTTTTTGATTTTTTTGGCTCAAAACTCTTAAAATCATGTATATTACATACCCTAATTTTTTCAGATGATAAAAAGCTCGGGAAGTTAGAGTTTACCGAGTTTCTTCGTTTTAGAGGGTTTTTTGTGGATACTTAGCCTATATATATATATATATACACACACACTAATGAGTAAACCAAAAGTGAAGAGTTGCTGATTTTATTTAAGATACATGAGATAATATACTTGTAAAAGTATTATTAATCTAACATATTTATAAAATATAAACTAAACCTAATGAAATATTATTTTCTCTTAGAGTCAAATATTAATAAATTCATATATATATATATATATATATATATAAATATAATATGTTCTTGTCATTGAAAGAAAAAAAAAAGAAATTACCTTTTATAGAATCTAGATAGATAGTTTTTTTTCTAGATTATATAAAGGGAATATTTTATCGAATAGTAATCAACTATTACTAGTGTTCCAATTAGATCATTCATAAAAATATTTGTTCTAATTAAGTCATTAAAGTTTATTTTATGTTCTAATCCTATATAGTTTACCTGAATACCAGGTATACTATCTATAATTGGAACATTAAAGTAAACTTTAGTAACCTTATTAGAACATTAAAGTAAAGTTGACTTATCTAATTGGGAAAAAAAGTTTTATAAAAATTGTGAATATTTAAAAAAAATTGCGAAAATTTTAAAAATGTTTATATTTTTATTTTTTAATTAATGTTTTTTAGACAATTTTTAAAAAGTTCGCATTTCTTAAAATTTTTTCGTTTGTTTTTTACTTTTTTTTTTATAATTTTACATATCTTTCATAATTATTTTAAATTTTTCTTCATATTTTTTTTTGTATTTTCGTAATTTTAAAAATATATGTTCCAATTTTTTAATCCATGTTGTTATTGATAATCCAAGTCAACATTTAAAAAAATAACCAAATAAAAGTCATATGAATTGATGACCTTCTTAATGGGTAAATTATCTATGATTAGAACACTAAAATAACTTTAATTACCTAATTAGAACAAATTTTTTTATGAGTGACTTGATTAGAACACTGCTAAAACTAGGTTACTATTTAGCAAAGTTACCCCTTATATAAAAGAAAGTAAAAGTAAACGTATTTTGAAGTGGTAGGTGGTGTTCAACACTTGTAGCCTAGTTGGTTGAGGGCTTAAGTTTTCTATGGGAGGCTTGGGTTCAATTCCCACTGGCTACATTTGGAGGACATTAATGAGAAATGAGGGATGACTCCTACCTATGATTAGGAGTTCGAGTCCTGATCTCGCCCGGGTTTACCGGTTCTCCACAGCGGGTCTTCGGACGGGTGGGGGATCGGGTTTTCCCCGGTTCGGAAACCTCGTGGGCAAGACTGGCTACCCTGACCGGCCCCTTGTATAGTCGGGGGGCTTCTTGGGTTCGCCAGTTTACGGGTCCCATGGGTAGTCGGGCAGAAACGTTTAGTTGTTTGTTCAAAAAAAAAAAAAAAAGTGGTGGGTGGTCCAAAAGGTTACAAAAGGGAGTCACGTGTCGAATGGAAGAAGGCATGTGAACCATGAATGTATACCTCACTGTACCACGAGCTACTTTGCTTACTCATCAAAACGACTAAACCAACTTGTACGGTTGCATATAAACATACAATCATATTCTTGATAAGACTATGTGTTGTGGCCCGTGAGCGATCAGCCGCGAGCCACTTTTTAATCCACGTGGATAACTTGATCCACAACAACCCCAAGTGAACGCTGGCGCGAGCGAGGGCAAGTGACCATAATCGCGTGTGCTAGCGAGGGGAATATGACCGTTGGCAGCCAACTAGCCGTTGGCCAACGGCTAGTTTGGCTATTTATAAAAAAAAAAACTGTTTTTATTCATTTTAAACAAACAAATACACTCTTCAACCTACAAACATTAAACAATCAAAAAACAACCTTTGATCTTCAAAAAATGGACCCGTCACAATGGGAAAGATGTTACTAACCCGCTATGGAGTTCTTTGATGAAGACGGGTATGGTACGAATAACAAACATCGAAGATAATCTGAGCCAAATGCCACCACAGTCTCCGGATTTTGTAATTCCGGATTCGCAACCACCACCCCCAAAGCGAGGTGGCAGAAGTGGTGGTAAGGGTGGTGGTCTGGCGGCTAGAGGTGATGGCTGAGGACGGACAGCCGACAGAACTGGTGGCAGAACTGGTGGAGGGGTGGTGAACCGCCCGAACAAGATGTACGACGAAAGCGTCAAGTGACGCCTTGGACGAAAGAGGAGAAAATAGCCCTTTGTTGGGCTTGGGGTGAAAGTTTCGGAAGATCGAAAAACCGGTATAATTTTATTTTTAGATTAAAATTGATTTTATTTCAACTTAAAACACGTGTGTAAAAAAAAAAAGTTAAACATGCTAACCATCTATTTCACGGCCTACCACTTAAGTTAAGTCCCACCTCTTTTGTCTACCTTACCTTCGAGTACCTCTTGTGTCACACCCCGCCAAGGCAGAAACACGGGAATGCGACCTCGAAAGGTTTTCAAGCACAAGGTACAAGCAACACACATAAATTTAGTTAAAGATATCACCATAGGATGATTATTATCATAAAACTTAATAAAAGTTGAGAAACATTGTCTGAAGACTAGTGCATTGTCTGAACAACCACAATATTACGGAATAGTAAAAATCCAACCCATGATGATACCACCCAGTGCCTGCTTGGACCTCTCTCTCAAATCCCTGCTGCCCTCCATTAGTTACCAGAAAAACATGCATAAAAGGTTTGTCAACAATAATGTTGGTGAGTTCACAGGTTTGAATGTAACAAGTAAAACATTTATGTAATTTGTGTATGACCAATCATATGCTAGCTAAGCGAATGATTTCTGTGCAAACCATGAGTCCCGTAACCAAACCTCTTGACTGTGGTGCCTCGCGCATTGTACACTAAAGACAATGTATGTATAGTAGAATACTAACACTCTTTTGTATGTAGCCGGTTAGAGCGACTAACCAAGAGTGGGGGTGTCAACCCAATAGATCTATTAAAGTGTTCCACAACTTTTGATAGCTAATGGTTACAGTAGATGTAGTACGAGGACTAATGAGCTCATGAACCAAATGTCTCATGTTCCACATGGCAGCCACGATAGAATATACACACACTCACTTATAAATGATACTAGAGTTGAAGCATGTTTATCCCCCGAAATGTAAAATAGTAAAATAGGGCCATGAAAACTCACCTGATGATGTCACGTGTGGTCTAGTGAAGCTGTAGTTGTCGTCCCGACACTGTTTGCCCTATGATATATTAGGAGCTTGGTAAATTCGCAAGTTCTCATTGTTTATCATACAAGTTGTTCACCCGACATTTGTGGACCCGGTTATTGTGTATGTGGGCCATAATTTTGTACATGTGATGACCCTTAGTGTGCTTGTAAAGTGTTTGGAAACATTGATAGTGATCATAGATAAAATGGACCTTTTTCAAGTTATCATGAGTTCAAGTAGTCCCCAATCCATCGTGTGTGGTTGATTTGTGATAAAATGAGTAATTTAACATATGTTTAGTCCATTATATCTTTCAAGCCAATGCTAACACATGTTCTAGCTTCACTTAACATGTGTTAGTATGTGGTAGCCGATTAAAGCATACTTTATAAGCCTTGAAGCCGATTGTATAATAGGCTAAACTTGGTGGATTTGTGCTTGACAAGGTCTCGTAAGGTTACCATAAGAGATGTCCGTGAGTTTTGTGAGAAAATCGAGTATGATTATCATGTTTTCTAGCCTTAGCTTCGAATATAAGCCAAGTGAGTTTTAATTGTGAAAATCGGTTCCTACTTAATGATTTAAGTTATGTATTGATTCTAAAAGCATGGTTTGGTTTCTCTTAGTAATCATAAGAGCCGATTATTGATGTGTTAGGACATTGTGATCATTAGTGAGTTGAAACAATTATAAACTAAGACAATGTGTGCACCTTGTGTGATCATGCGATTGTGTTGAACCAAGGGTCGAATAAGGTCGGGTGGAATTGACAAAATCAAGGTTTAGGGGCATAGGGATCTTACCAAAAGATGGTTGGTGTTGGATAGCTTCCTAATCTTCTCCAAGAGCTTGAAAAGCTTTGGCTAGGAGGAGGTAGTACCCGAAATTTTTAGAGATAGAATGATGTGTTTGGTGTGGCATTTGGGAATGGAATGAGGTCTCTTTATATAGGGGTTCGGCCAAGGTATGGACAAAAGCAAATGAGGAAAGGTAAGCTTCTTGGATGAGGCATTGTTTAGGACTTCAAATCATGGTAGGATGAAAGATAATGACTTGAGAGTGTGATTTTTCTTGATCTTAGCCGATTGGTGTGAAGCATAGACATAAGGGGAGGGTTGAATCATCAATGGGTGAGATGGAGGTTTGTTTTATTGTCCAAATTGGTTCAAGTTACTAACATTCCATGAGCCATGCACTCATGACATCACGCGGCCGAGTAAAAGACAAAGAGAAAGGGCCAAATCCAAGTGAAAGTGATGTATGCTAGCTTTCTATCTTGTCCCTTTCAATGTGTGTTGGCAGATTGTGTTACTCTAAATGGGGAAGGATTTGTCATGCTTAAACATGGTGTTAAGTGGTCTTGTCTTATAGTGGTTTTAGTGTAAAGGATTGCATCATGTGTGAGGTGTTGTTGCTTGTCCCATTCAGCCGATTAGTATAGGTGAGGGCATGGTATTTTTGGCAAGTGATCAAGGGGTATCAAGAGGTGTAAGAGTGGTTTAGACCTTAACTGATACAACCTCTATAGTTGTCAAGTGATGGTGATTGGTGAGGGGTGTTATCTTCGGCCGATTATAATCAATAGGTGGGAGATTTGCAATTTGTTTTGAGGTGCCTCTATGTTGAGTCCAAATCAAGTGATGGTAGCCGTGACACTTAGGGGTGATATCAATGGAGAAAGATGATGATTTAAGGGTAAGGAATGGTTCCATTTATTTAGTTGAAACAACTAAGGTTTGTGTTCATATGTGTGTGAATTATTGTGTGGATATACTTGTATATATATAGTTGATGTTGTTGTGAATTGTTTAAGATATCATTGAAGTAGATCTTGATGAAACTTGTGATCATCTTAGTCGAGTGTTTATGGAATTAGGTGATCCAATGAAGTGTGATCGGATTTTAGTACAAAAGAGTTAGGTTTATTGATTCATAACTCAAGTTATCTTGGACATAGTCGACCATAATCTTACTAAATCTTGTTAGGGGTGAGATGACGACATCAACATGTATTTGTTTCATAGATATAGGGTTCATGAACACATGTTTATTATATGATAATCCATGGTGGTCCTTGTAATTTCTTACATGTGTTAGAGGGAAATTACCATGTGTTAGGGTGTGGTAACCTCATGAAATGTTTGTTTGGTGATTTGTCCTGGTGTTGTATGACTAAACAGATGTTCTTTGTTGAGTTTTCTGATTAACTCTTGCTTCACTAGACTGTGGGGGTATAGTGCATGTAAAAATGTGTAAATATGCACATATAATGACAATTGGTAAATGGAAAGCGTACGGATGTTGACCTGGTTCGTTGACTATTGTCACTTCTTGACCCATTCCACCTCTCGAGTCGGTCACAACACTCCTTCGTCTAACGCTTAGACTATGTGTTGTGAGCTTGAAAGAAGAGACCCTAAATGAGCTTTAAGATTAACATAAATGAATATTAGATTTAAATAATCTCACTAATGCTCTTTATTGTGGAATCACACGAAGTCTGGGGGAAGATTTTTGCTTGACCCCACGCCAGAAAGCCGTCATGGAATGCTTACAGAGGCCCCACGCCCAAGATTTCCTAACAGTTATCCCTATCGAAGGGCTGGGCCAACGTATGTCAGCGGTGGAATATAGAGAAATCCTTACATATCGTTTGATGATTCCCATTTTTTTGGATGACGAGACATGTCCGGTTTGCCGTAAAGCGTGTTTGGATAAATATGGGGAGCATGCCCTCCATTGTAGAGAGTTACCGGGGTTTAAGTACAGGCACGATTTCGTTCGGGACGTTCTAATGGATATTCTTAGACGAGCAGGGATATCGGCAAAGAAAGAGGCCCCTGTTAACTTTCTTACAGACCCGGCAGAAGGGAGGTCCACTTTACGGCCGGCTGACCTGCTAGTGTTTGGTTGGGAAAGTGGGAAACACGCATGCGTGGACCTTACGGGTGTGTCACCTTTAGCGGGATTCAGGGAGAGTGGGTTCGTGGCGGGGCAAGCGGTACTTAGAGCAGAGTCGAACAAGGTGACAAAGCACGCTAAAGCGTGCGAGGATAACCAACATGCTTTTGTCCCTTTGGCTTTTGACACTTTTGGCTCATTAGCACCAGAAGCGATCAGGTTTCTGACGAGAGTCCAGCGGGTGGTCCACAGCAACTTCTCGACTCCCCAGGGGCGAGGATTTGTTTTCTCTAGATTAGGGTTCTCTATCCAGAAAGGGTTGGCGGCGCAGCTTGTTGCCCGCCTGCCTGCTATTCTTATGTAATTTGCCTCTTTTGGTCAAGAATTTAATAAAAAGAATATATTTTTACTAATGACTATTGGTTGAAACCAATCCCACTTTCAAAAATTCATGTTGGTGATCTCACATTTTAAGCTATTTTCTCTCAGGGGTCCCTTACTAACTAAAAGTTAACCAAGTTAGTTTTTGCTATGTGAACTAATTATGTGGCAAAAAAGAAGTCAAAGTTTGTTGATGTGAACTGCTTATGTGGCAAAGTTTTGATGATGTCGACTGCATATGTGGCAGTCCACATCAGCAAAACCTAATTGAGTTAGCTTTTAGTTAGTAAGGAACCACTAGGACAAAATATGTTAAAAGGTGGGATCACCGGCACTGATTTTTAAAGATGAGACTGGTGACGACTCCAATAGTCGATAGTTGAGATTATGTAAATCAGTATTCCTAAAAAATGTTGTTACTGGTGCCACATAATCGTATTTAATATGAAAAATACCCATATATCTTGCTCTACGTCCTTACCTCTAGCTGAGCCCCTCGCCCCTTCCGAGCCAACCCATTGTGGTGTTCTATGCCATGGCGCAACCTATGTGGCACCGAATACCACACCTTCCAAACCCACTAAGGCACTAACCAAAGCCGATTCAACGTTCTTGGCTTCTCTAAGCGAACTACAAAGTTGGGGCCCTTTGAATTTGTATAGTTCACGTGTACAAAACTTATACTAGATTAACATTACAATCTCCTTTCTGGTAACTATTAATCAATTAAATTATTTCGTATTCATTTTATCTAGTTACATCCCTTGGATATATTGCAAATTAAGGACATTTTCTAATTTGAATTTTTAGCCCATTTTGTGAATCTACAATTTATTATGTATTTCTTCGGGGCTTAATTTAATGATTTTCTCAGCATCTACTTTGATTAAGAAAGTAGATAAACATTATATTATCCAATCTCTTTCGTAAGACTTCAATACTTGATAAACTAAAAAATTATCAATTGACAATCGACAATAGCAAATCAAAATCGCAAATTTTAGAGATTCAATCATTCAGTACTTGATTGTTTTCACTTGGGCCAAGACAAATATATTACGCAAAAAAAAAACCTTAAACTTTGAGCCCCTTAGTTTTTTGAGGCCCTAGGCCTTAGCCTAGGTTGATAACACTATAGGACTGGCCCGGCGCCCCGCACTAACACATAATCTTATTGACACATTTTGTGTGTGTTATTTGTTTATTTAAAATTCGAGTGGTACTCAATCGTTTAACATTTTTAAAAGTGGTACCGGCGAGGCTAATTTTGTCCACTATATACTTGCTAGAAACTGACACCAATATTTTTGAAAAATGACTCCCAAAGGGATATATATGGATTTATTTATTAGAAACTTAATAATATATTAATATAATATTTACTTTTTTAATCTATTTTATATATTTTTACCGTTTTCCTTAACAAAGATGCGGTTGGCTGTATTCTCTGCGGGTTTGCAGGCACTAAAAAACCCATCAACGATATTTTCTTCACTCTTTCTTGTTTCAACTTTCAAGGAATTAAAAATAAATCATCTATACTAATTACTATATAAAAGTACTATTTAACATTCCATTCTATCACCAAAACATGGAAGAAGTTGGTGCAGATGGTGTCCGTAGCTAAAAAAAATATTTGATCAGCCCAGTCGCGGAGCTAAAAGAAAAATTTTGTGAGAGTCGCAAGTCACATGAACTTTAAAATGAAGGGACTACACTCAATACGTATAAAATTTTGGACAAAAAGATGTAAATTTACACTACTGAGCAACGGTGAGGGCTGAACCACCCCCGGCCCCAACAAAGCTTCGCCAATGGATCAGCCGAAACTGAAGGAATTTAATGCGGAAGCTCTATTCCGACCATGAAGTGATGAAGACGATGGAGATGATCAAAGAGGACTCGTTTGTTTTGTTTAATAACATGTCCAAATGTAACTCTCTTGATTTTGATATTGATATTGTAGACGTGTTGTAAATCTCGTTGTTTTTGTTTCTTGCGTGCTTCATGCTAGATTATATATTTATATATAGAAGTTGTCGTTTAGAAATCATATAAAGAAAACAAAAGGGTAATCTTAAATAAATTTAAGAGTTATAGTAATTACAACTTATTTAGAGGTTTGAAAGCGTCCTCTCTATTCTTAGAAGCAAGGTTTGTTTACATCTCACCTTCTCCTAAACCTATCAATAGCTTTAGGTTGAAGAAGGGTTACAATTAGGTAAGCAATGAATGTCTTGTCGATTAATATTCGTGGGATTGGCTCCCGAGGTAAACCGGGATGGATAAAAAATTTGAAGAATGATTTTGGGATTACGTTTCTTGGTCTTCAAGAAACGATGTCGGATAATGTTTCTGCGGGGCTGGTGTCTTCTTACTGGGGTGGTATGGGTTTTGACTTTGAATTCGTTAATTCCATTGGTAACTCAGGCGGCATCCTTAGTGTTTGGGATACGAATTTCTTTTTGAAAGATCAGGTTATCAAAGATAATAATTTTCTCCTAGTGTCTGGTTTGTTGGCTGATAGAAAGAGTCGAATGAACTTTTTGAATGTTTATCCACCTGAGAATAATTCTGATAAAAGAAATTTGTGGGAGAGAATGTCTCGGGTTATTCAAGCGGGTCAAGGTTGGTGGATTATATTTTGGGACTTTAATGCGGTCAGAAACCCTAGTGAAAGGAAAAACTCTGTGTTTGACCCGATATGCGCTAAAGATTTTAATGACTTTGTGGATGAAGCGGGTCTTGGAGAATTTGACTTAAAAGGAAAGAAATTTACTTATATGGTCAATCGGGGTGGAGAAGTTAAACTCAGCAGAATCGACATGGTGTTTGTTTGTGAAAATGTGTTCAACAAGTGGTCTCAAGCTTATGTTAGAGCGCTTAAAAGAGGTTTATCGGATCATGCGCCTCTTCTTCTTTCCCTAGTCGATACTAATTTCGGGCCGAAGCCATTCCGATGGTTCGACTCGTGGTTAGACAGACCGGGTTGCATGGATATTGTGAACTCTGTTTTTGGAGAATGGGTTTCGGTGGGTCCGCATGATTTGAACCTGACGTATAAACTAAAGGCCCTTCGTGAAAGACTTAAACCTTGGTTCAAAGAGTGCAAGCGTAAAGATGTTGAAGATGAACAAAGACTTAAACAAGAGAAGGAGGAATTGGAAGTCATTATGGAACAACAGGATTTAGAAGAATCCGATTTATGGATATGGTCAGAGTGTGTGAAATGTTTGCAAGAGATTGAATTTTATAGAACTCGTGATATTAAACAGAAATCTCGAGTTCAATGGGCGTCCCTTAGAGATGAAAACCCGAGCTTTTTTCACAATGTGGTCAAAGGTAGACAAGTGAGAAACGCGATCCCGGGTCTCGAAGTTAGAGGTGAATGGGTATCCAAACCGTCTATTATTAAACGTGAAGTGCTTTCTTTCTTTAGAGATCGGTTCAAAGAAAATTTTAAGATTCGGCCGGAAATTGTTTATTTGGGTTTGAAGCGTATTTCGGAGCAAGACAGTTCTTTTCTGATAGAGCCGTTTTCCAAACAAGAAATTAAAGTCGTTGTGTTTGATTGTGGGTCTAATAAGGCACCTGGCCCGGATGATTTTAACTTTCGTTTTGTGAAACATTTTTGGGATTTATTGGAGCAAGAATTTTATAATGTTTTGGATGAGTTTCATAGAACAGGTACCATTAATGCTGGATGCGGCTCCGCTTTCATCACTTTAATCCCGAAGGTAAAATCGCCTTTGGGTCTCAAAGATTACAGACCTATCACTCTCATTGGGATGATTAGCAAGGTCATTTCCAAAGTCGTTACTAATCACTTAAAGAGGGTTATGGGCAAGGTTATTTCAGACTCTCAATCGGCATTCTTATCGGACCGTTTCATTCTTGATGGCCCGCTTGTGGTGAATGAACTTTTGGAATGGTTGAAAAAAAGGAAGAAAAAAGCGTTTCTTTTAAAGATAGATTTTGAAAAAGCCTACGACAACGTCAATTGGCATTTTTTATTATCTATGTTGAACCAAATGGGCTTTCCGTCTTTATGGTGCAGGTGGATTAAAGGTATTCTTGATTCAAGTCAAGCGTCGATTCTTGTAAACGGGTCGCCTACATTCCAGTTTAAAAGCGAGAAGGGTCTCCGTCAAGGCGATCCCATCTCTCCTTTTTTATTCTTGATAGTCATGGAATGTCTTACGTGGATGATGGAGAAGACGGAAAGTATTGGATAGCTCAAAGGCATTAAATTGGCAAATGATGTGGATATTAGCCATCTTTTCTATGCGGACGATGCCCTTATCATGGGAGAGTGGTCTATTTATAATCTTCAATGCACAGCTCGCATTCTTAGAATTTTCTATTTATGTTCGGGTTTGCGTATAAACATTCATAAGTCCAATTTATTCGGAGTTGGCACGGAAGATAATGAAGTTGATAACATGATGGAAGTCTTGGGTTGCAAGAGAGGTACTTTTCCTGTAACACCCCAACCGATGGCGGAATCATCGAGGTGCCACGTAGTGATGATTGTTCAAAAGCTCATGGTACTAAAATGTAAATATTTGATTATTGAATATTGTTTTACAACATGTGAAATTAAATACAAGACAACAAAAATAAAGATAATTGATTGATTTAATCTAAGTCCAAAGTCCTATGTGAAGCGTCAAGCAGCTTATTCTGAAACATGCACGAAAATAATTTTGTCAACATATGATGTTGGTGAGTACTACTTAGTTTTGTACATATAGTATAAGTTTTGAAAAGTAGTATAATTCATGTGTCTAGCATCACCAAGGCATTATGTAAACACGCAAGCAACCAAACAAGACAAAGATCAAATGTAAAGTTTGTACAATGTAATTGATAATGAGCACCTCAACACGTGTGAGTCTAAAAGAGCACCATAACATAAGTTATGTCTAAATGAGCACCGTAACATAAGTTACGTCTGTATGTAAAGAGCACCATAACATAAGTTATGTCTGTATGTAAAGAGCACCATAACATAAGTTATGTCTAGATGTATGATGTTTGTATGTAAGCTACGTTCATGTTCAAACATAAGCACAAAGATAAACAAGACACGTATATGAATTGTAAATGAATGAAAATGTATGTGTAAATGAATATGAAACTTTTGTATACTTGTGCATGAATCACCCCAAAAGTTGTAAAAGCGGAAAAAAGGGATAAGTAATACTCACCTTAGCAAGGTGGTAAGTCTTGTGTAATTGAATAGGTATAATCCAACGTTGCCAAGTATCACCCTATGTATAATATAACAAATAAGTCTAAGTCTATCTAGTTTATAAGTACTTTCTAGGGTTTCGAATTGGGGATAAGTATTCGTTTGATTAATAAATTAAACGTTTAATAAATAAGAGAAATTTGATAAATAAATAAACAAAAGTCTTTTTGTAAATTTTAAATCAAAGATGGTCACAATATAAGGTTTTAAGTGTGAAAATAATTTTTATAAAATTATTTTCTTATAAATAGAATATTAATCTATTTATTTCAAATTGTCAAAATATAACTTTAATATTTAAAAATATTAAAATTAAAGAATTTTTAAATCAAAAATTGTATTTCTGTTCCAAATGAATAGAAATAATTTATGTAAAATTTTGGTACAAAAATATTGAAAAATGAATTTATTATAATTTATTTATGATTAAAACTAACAAAAATTAATTAAAAATATAAAATGCACGGTTTTTCTGAAATAAAATTAATTTCTGAAATGTTCAAGGATATACAAGTTTAGAATAATTTTTGTGAGATTTAATAAAATCGTTTAGATATTTTTATTGAATTTTATAATTATAAATGAATAAACTTGTAATATTTATTATATATATTAAATAATTAAATTTTTTGAAAATAAAAGTTGTATAATAAATTTTATTAGTCATATAGTATAAAATAAATTTTGTAGAATTTATAAATCATATTTGGTATTTTAAAATTATTTTAATAAATAATATCATAAATATACAAAAGAAAAGGGGTAAAAAAAATATGTGTAGGTTGTGGGAGTCGAACTCCAGACCAAGGCTCTGTCATAACTACACCATAACCAGCTGGGCTACCATTGCATTCTGATCTAATCTCATTTTAAAATTTATAAAAACATATATCTCTGTTTATCCCCAAATTGGCTATAAACCCTAGAATTCAAGATCGCCCAAATTAAACATCTAAACGATCTCGATACTATACAAAAGTATAGGGCTTTTAATCTGCGATGAAAGACGAGCAAAACCCATAAATAAAATCGTACTTACAGAAGGCTTAAGGTCCGGTTTAGATGATCAATCGACAAGATAAAAAAAAAGAGCTCGATTAGCGTTTAATAGCGAAGCACAGACAAGATTGAAGGTGGGGTTCTCTTAGTCGCACCATAAGGCTGTTGGGGAATGCTTCAATTTATAACATTACACGCTATTAATCGATTTGGGAAGTTTTAAATTGTTTGACTAGAAATAGTCAAACACGCGTTTGATTGATTCGATTATGGAAGGATTGGAGCTGTAGACGCGTCCTAGACGAGTGGGATTTATTGCTGGCCCATAATTATCCTTTAATGTGGTCAACCTTTCCAAAAGGAAAGCTTGTTTGCTGCTCTCGGGTCTGCAGCGATCACAAGGAAGGAGAAGGAAACAGATAGAGGGTGTTTATATATAAATCGGGTTGGGATTGAATAAGTAGCGAGCTGTAGCTCAGATGGTTTGTGTCTTGTGCGGTTTGTGCGGGCCGGCTCTCTGCCCGGGTTCGAGTCCCGGCAGGAGCAAAATCTCTTTTTTTTTTAAACAACAAGGGAAGGAGAGGGCTTGGGCCAGACCTTGGGCTCAGGATGTTGGGCTCCCAAATAAGGATTGGGTATTATGTTGGATTTCAAGGGATTTGGATTTGGGTTATGTTGGTGTTGGGTTTAGGAGTGGTTTAGTTGTTTGAGAAAGACTAACATATATCTATTTTTTTTCTCATTATTATTATTATTTGTTAGGACAAAGAGGATTGGTGAAACCACTTTTGTAAACCTTAGTCTAATTCACTTCTGTCATTTTGGCTAAGTATAGAAGTACTGAAGAGAAGACAAGAAACTGCTGATTAGAAGATATGAGAAGTGCTGAAGTAGCAGAAGTTCTGAAGTCCAAACCAGACAAGTTCACTTCAGAAGTACTGAAGACAAAACTACTCTTCAGTAGTTGTCCTTCATCAGCACTTAGCAATAGATATTTCCCACCGCCTTTTTGCATCAGTAGTTTGTTGTTTATTATTACTTTTAGCTGTATTTGTTTCTTTCAATGTTGCAACTTGTTTCTGTAGTTTCTGTACTTGCTTATTGGGCAAGATACATGCATGTAAACGTCTATAAATAGGAGGCTTCAACCTTCTATTTTAGACATTGATTTTAATAGAAAAAATCCTTCAAACACTCTCACTGTTCTATTCCATTTCTGTATTTATTGTGAATCTCTCTGTTGGGTCTGCTGACCTGGAGAAGAACAGATGATTGGAAAGCCAAAATATGCTATCTATTTGATCCTTGTATAAACAGTCTTTACAACTTGCTTCTCCCAAAAGACTGCTGACCCTAACTATTGTTCTATCCAAACAACTGCTCAACAACTGCTGATATAAAGAACTGCTGAGGAAACAACTGATGAAGAACAACTGCTGACCAAAGGTCTGACGAAGAGCAACAGCTGATACAAGTACTGAAGACCAAAGCACTGCTGGAACCAACAGCACTTAGGCTCCAGCAGTGGATACAAGACCATCAGAGTTTATCTTTAACAGCTGTTTATTATCAGTGCTTTCAATGTAACAGTAGTTTGTATAGCAGATGTTTAAGTTTGTTATTCTGTTAGAGGTCACTGTCTTAGGTGACGTCAGCCTAGGTCATCAGTGGTTTGAGTCAGTCTATAAATAGAACAGTGCATGTACTGTTCTATTGCATCACACACAAAACATTCTCTCTGACAAACAACTGTGTGATCAGGCTGAGGGGGAGTAACTTGTACGATTGTAATCTTTGAATTAATGAAAGCATTCGATCTAAAAACATTTACTCTCTTGTTTTGATTTACAGTTTATTATTCCGCTGCACTTTCATTCTATTTTCATTTCATTATTATCATCATTTAGTTAAACAATCAAAACAAACAAACTCAGATCCTAACAATTGGTATCAGAGCTTGGTCAATTAAATTCGATCTAACAAATCAATTTAATAATCAGCTCACAATTATTGATATCGTTTGTCAGTTTGATTGAAAACAGAGTAATAGTTTAATTTCGTTTCAACCGTTGTTAAACAGACTTTGTTTTTTGAAAAATCAGAGAATGGCTTCTATCAATCACGATCCACATAACACTGGCACGAACAACAAGCCACCGATGCTTGTCAGATCTGAATACAATATCTGGCAACGTCGGATGAGCCATGTTCTAGCTCAACAAAACACTGGGTGTTGGAAGTCGGTTATCTTCGGACCACATGTTCCGACTGTGCCGAGTACTGAAGATCCCAAACTGTTTGAGCCAAAGAAACTTGAAAACTACTCCGACCAGGATTTTCAGAAAATTGAGCTAGATGCTAAGGCCTTCAGTATTGTGGCCATGGCTCTACCCAATGATATATATGCTGGGTTGTTACACTGTAACAGTGCAAAGGAGTTGTGGGATGCACTGAAAGAGCAGTTTGGTGGGACTGAGGAGGTTATTGAAAACAACCGTGAAATACTTAACCAACAATATGAAACATTCAGTCATGTCAAAGGAGAGTCATTAACTCAACAGTTTGAGAGATTTAACTGCTTAATTAGTGAACTAAAATTGGTTGGTCTTACTTACCCTCATTCAACTTTGAACCATAGGTTTTTAAGATCATTACCAGACAAATGGGACACTATTGCTATTGTTATGAGAAACTCAATAGGATTTAAAGACCTATCACTGACCCAGCTTCATGGTAAGCTCTTGACCTATGAAAGAGAGCTTAACCAGAAAAAGAAGCTCCAGGACTCTGGAAAAGTGTCTGATGACTATGTGTTTGGGAGTACAGCACTTTTGGGTCATGATGAGGTGCCTGGAAACACAAAGGATCAGAGTTATGATCATTTTATTGACATAACTTCAGGTTTTAACTCAGGTTTTAACTCTGATTCTTATTCACCAAACTATGCTTTCACAACAAGTGGTGGTGATATACAGGCATCTGACAACATATCCTTTGAGTATGATGACCTGAAATACTTTGACCCTGATGATTTGGAAGAAATGGACATTATGCACCAATTGGCCCTTCTCAGTGTAAGAACTAATAATTTTTACAAGAAAACAGGGAGAAGGTTTCCAAGGTTGACTGGCAGATCTAAGGTGGGGTTGGATAAATCAAAGATCAAGTGTTATAAATGTCATAGGTTTGGTCATTTTGCTAGGGAATGTAGGGGTCAACATGGTACACCTATGATAACCTATCCAAATCAAAGACCACAGACCAACACTTATCAGAATTCCTATAATACCCCTGGACCAAATGTGCAAAACACTGCTCATTTTGCACAGTCCTCAAACACTGTTCCTGTCCAGTATGTCCAAACCACTGTTCCTCAGATTCATTATGTGCAAACACCTGTTGCTCAACCACCTGTACAAACGACTGCTGCTCCATCCTCTGCTCCTGCAGAGACCAGTCAACAGAGCTTCTTTACACAAGGCTTTGTTGATTGGAGCAGTCTACCTGATGAGCTAACAGATGAGAATTTTGCACTAGTTGCCAAAGCTGAAAATGAACCAGAAAATTTTTGTTTCATGGCTATGGTTGATGAGATTGAATCTGAGGAAGTGGTAACTGAATCTGATGTTGTGACTGATGATATTGTTAGTGAAGCTGTTGCAGGTGAAAAACCTGAAGAAGAGGTTGTGAATCTCTCAGATCCCTGGGGTGCATCTGATGAATGTGAGTGCAAGTGTGATTGTGCTTTGATGGCTGCTGCTAAGGTATCTCCTCAAATTCTTAAAGAATTGTGTTCTGACAAATGTGTAATAGCATTTGCTAACATCAAAGAGGTGAATGAAAACCTTAGAAAGAAAATTTTGGATGATGAAGTTAAATTTGAAAAACTCACAAAAGATTTGAAAACAAGTTTAACTGCAAAAGAATCTGAAATTAGCAGTCTAAAACATGAAGCAACTATAACCAAAGACCAGCTCCAAACTATGATAACAAAATATCAAAGTTGTAAAAGTGAGCTTGAGTCCACCCAAGTTGAATGTAAAAAATGGGTGGAATCATGTAGAGGTTTTGAGATGCTACTCAACAAACAAACCAAAAGTCGTGTGAAGTTTGGCTTTGGTTTTGCAACCACTGCTCCAGCTTTTGAAAACACTGACACAAAGAGTCAAAAGTCTGTTGAGATAGTACCAACAAACCTTCAGGGTCAAGAGATTAAAATCACTGAACCAAATGGTAAGAAAATTGTTCTTGAAAAACCAGAAGGTTCCTCATCTTTTGCTGAACTTGAAAAGTATGAATTTAAACCTACTTGGTCTGATGAGTGTGATACTCTTGAGAATTATAAACCTGTTGATTTTAAAACTCCTGAGGGAAAGACAGCTCCTCAGGCAAGGGTCATTCCCTTGGCAAAAGTCATTCCCCTGAAAGATTCTCCAGCAGATGCTCAAACATCTGCTGAAAAGAAGACTGAAAAGGGGAAGAAGAAAGAAAAGACTGTTAACTTGTTTTGTGATTTCTGTGAAAAGAAGAATCATGTCACCAAAAACTGTTTTCTTCTAAAAGCATATGACATCAACAAAGGAACAAGTGAATGTGATTCAAAAGCCACATGCTCAATATGTGGGAAAAAGAATCATAAGACTAAAGAGTGCTTGTATCTCAAAAATTTTGATGTAAAAATACAAGAATACAAAGCAAAAACTCTTGCAAACCCTGTGGTTAGTACTCCAAAAGGAAAGCCCAAACAAACCTTCACACCTGCCCAAACATCTGTTACAAAAAGGCTTGAAACATCTGCTTCTAGAGATGTCCAAGTAACAGATGCTCCACCCACAAGCAAATACCCAAGAGGTTATGGTCAACCTCCATGTCACAGTCTGCCACATGTTTATGAGGAGCCAAAAAGACCCTCTAAACCAAGAGTGAACAGAAATCCATATGGGTATTATCATCTGTCAGGAAGTGATCAAACAACTGCTGCCCCAAGTGTTGACATACAAGCACTGGCAAATGGTCAGCAGCAGTTGTTGACCTTAATTCAAAAATTGGTCCAAACCACTGATCACCTTCCAAAACTTGAGTCTGAAAGGTCTGAGGACCCATCCAAAGCCAATTTGGCTTTGGACACTCACCAAAACTAATCATTTACTGATGTGCAGGGAGCTTCTGCTTGTTTAGATAGTCTTTGGTATGTAGATAGTGGAGGTTCCAGGCACATGACAGGATGTAGAGCCCTACTTCTGGACTTCTTGGCTCATGGAGGGGGTGATATATCCTTTGGTAATGATTCTAAAGGTAAGGTGTTGGGTTCAGGGACTGTACAGGCAGGAAAACTCAAGTTTGAAAATGTCAATCTTATTGATAATCTCAAGTTTAATCTTCTGAGTGTTTCACAAATGAGTGACAAAGGTTATGGCTCATTTTTCACAAAGAAAACTTGTAAGATTATTGGGCCAGAAGTGGTGAAAAAGATTGATACCATTATTGCTGAGAGCAAAGCACAGCTTGTTGCTCATAGAAGTGGCAATGTGTATGTTGTTGATATGTTAAAGGACAATCCTATGGCAAATGTCTGTCTGTTTTCTGCTGCCTCCACTAAGGAGACAGAATTGTGGCATAGGAGACTGGGTCATACCAACCTTAATACTATCAACACACTCTCAAAACAAAGCCTTGTCAGAGGTTTACCATCAAAAGAATTTAAATGTGATGAGCATTGTGTTTCTTGCTTAAAAGGGAAACAACATAAAAGCTCTTACAAATCCATTGATGAGTCCAAAACTAGTCAGTGCTTACAACTGTTGCATATGGACTTGTTTGGCCCTGTTAAAATCATGAGTCTAAGAAGAAAAAGATTTTGTCTTGTCATAGTTGATGATTTTTCTAGGTTTACATGGACTTACTTTTTACACTCTAAAGATGAGACTGCAGGTATATTGAAGGACTTTGTCACCAAGGTTGAAAAGCAGTATGACTTGCCAGTAAAAGTCTTCAGGAGTGACAATGGAACAGAGTTTAAAAATAAGGAGTTGGATGACTTCTGTGTGTCAAAAGGGATTGTGAGGCAGTTCAGCATCCCAAGAACACCAGAACAAAATGGGGTAGTTGAGAGGAAAAATAGAACTCTTATAGAAGCTGCAAGAACCATGCTAGCAGATTCTGGTTTGCCACTGTCCTTTTGGGCAGAAGCTGTAAACACTGCTTGCTATGTTCAAAACAGAGTTTTGATCAACCCCAGACATCAAAAAACTGCTTATGAAATTTTGTTCAAAATCAAACCATTAATCTCATTCTTCAAAATCTTTGGCTGCCCATGTTTCATCTTAAATCTTAAAGATTCCATTTCAAAATTTGCAGCCAAAGTAGACTGTGGTTTTTTTCTGGGATATTCTTCTACTGCTAAGGCCTACAAAGTGTTTAACACAAGGACTAAGACAATAGAAGAAACCTTGAATGTTAAGTTCAATGAACTTTCATCTCTGAAAATCCCTGCAAACCCTGCTGAATTATTTGATTTAGATAAATTCAAATTTGAAGATATCACTGTTAAAACTAACTATGCAGGTATTCCACAGTCTCCACAGCAAGATTACAGAACAGATGTTGTGATTCCCAGTCACTACAAAGTCTATTCTGCATCAGAGGAAGCAGCTGTTCAAAACAATTGTCAAAACTCTGCCACAGCTGTGTCAACCACTGTTGGCCAGTCCTATCCTCAAACCTCTGCTTCACCCCTCACAACCACTGACCTATCATCTGTTGACAAAAGTCAATCATCTGTTGACAAAAGTCAGTCAAGTTTCACACCACTTGGCCCCATTCCTCCATTACCATTTCAAACATCTGATGGCACTACAGAAGTACCAACAGATGTTACACCAACAGAGTCACCAAACCTCTGTCCATCACCTCAAAATGCCATTGTTCCATATCAAGGAGATCTTATTTACTTAAGAGCTCATCCACCAGACCAGATCATTGGCAACATCAGAGAGGGTGTGCTCACAAGAAGCCAATCCTCAAATATCTGTCTTTTTGCAGGTTTCTTATCCCTCACACAACCTGTCAAGTACCAAGAGGCACTGAAAGACAACAGTTGGGTAGAAGCCATGCAAGAAGAACTCCTTCAGTTCAAAAGACAACAAGTATGGGAGCTTGTACCACTTCCTAAGGATGTTTGTCCTATAGGAACAAAGTGGGTCTTCAAAAACAAGACTGATGAAAGGGGTATTGTTGTCAAGAATAAAGCCAGGCTTGTGGTTCAAGGCTTCAGACAAGAAGAAGGAATAGATTATGATGAGACCTTTGCTCCTGTAGCTAGACTAGAGGCCATCAGACTCTTTTTAGCCTTTGCTGTCAACCACAATATAAAGGTGTATCAGATGGACATCAAATGTGCTTTCCTTTATGGCAAAATTCAGGAGGAGGTCTATGTATGTCAGCCAACTGGTTTTGAAGACACATTCCATCCTGACTATGTCTACAAGCTCAACAAAGCTTTGTATGGACTCAAACAAGCACCAAGGGCCTGGTATGAAACTCTTTCCACATTTCTCTTATCCATTGGCTTCACAAGAGGTAAAATTGACAAAACTTTATTTCTTAAATGGAAAGGGAAACACTTAATGATTGTTCAAATATATGTGGATGACATCATTTTTGGATCCACATGTAACCAAATGTGTGAAGAGTTCAGAAAACTCATGACAGCAGAGTTTGAGATGAGTGCCATGGGTGAGCTTCAGTGTTTCCTTGGTCTTCAAGTGAAACAACTGCAAAATGGCACATTCATTCACCAAAACAAATATATAAAGAACTTATTAACCAGATTTGAGATGAATGATTGTAAGCCATGTAGCACACCCATGAGTACAGTCAAGCTGCTCACTATTGATGACAAGGATGAACTGGTTGATCAAACACATTATAGATGTATGATTGGGTCTTTATTGTACCTAACTGCATCTAGGCCAGACATTATGTTTGCTACCTGTGTCTGTGCCAGATCCCAGGCTTCACCCAGAAAGTCAAACCTTATTGCTGTGAAAAGGATATTCAGATACCTCAAAGGTGCTCCCACACTTGGTATCTGGTATCCTGCTAATGGAAACATTGAGCTTTCAGGTTATTCAGATAGTGACTTTGCTGGCTGTCACACCACAAGAAAATCCACTTCAGGAGGGTGCCAATTTCTAGGGAATGCCTTAGTTTCATGGCAAAGCAAAAAGCAGGCAGCTGTTTCAACTTCAACAGCAGAAGCTGAATACATTGCTGCTGCAAGCTGTACAGCCCAACTCATGTGGCTTCAAAATCAACTACTGGATTTTGGGATAACTGCACTTAGGACTCCACTCATGTTGGACAGCCAAGCTGCTGAAAATATCATCAAGAATCCAGTCTCTCATTCCACTACCAAGCACATTGACATAAGACATCATTTTGTCAGAGACAGCTATGAAAAAGGTTTGATTTCTTTACACCATGTTCCAACAGAGGATCAGTTGGCAGATGTGTTAACAAAAGCTTTAGACACATCTACCTTTACAAATCTGATTTCCAGAATTGGCATGTTAAACATGGATTAAACAAATAAATTTTTTCAAATAAAATTGTTCAGAAATTAAATATTTTCTTAAAATTGCTGTTTGGTTGAAAAATCTGTTTATAACATCTGATCAGATAAAACAACCACTGTTTCATTCATTTCCACTGTTGGTTGAAAAGTCTGTTTCCAAACATCTGATCAGATAAAACAACTGTTAGTTGAAAAATCTGTTTCAGAACATCTGTTCAGATAAAACAACTGTCCACCTATATATATATATATACTATATCAAAAAAAAAAAAAATCCAACGGTTGGATCCATCAGCTGTTTGTATCAGTTGTTTACCAAAACAGCTGTTCTCCACCAGATGTTACATCCATCAGATGATTGCCACGTCTGCTCATATAAGCAGATGTTTGGCCACATCAGCGGTTTCATTGAGCCTATAAAAACTCTGTTTTACCACAACAGATGTTACACTGTCTCATTGTATTCAAAATACTGAAAACCGCCTTCTTCACTCTCAAACCCTTCATCAATCTTCAATCATTTTCACCTTCGAAATCCATTACAATGGATCTTCAAGCCAAAGCTACACACAATTGTCTCCCCTATCTGATTAAAACAGATGACAACACTCCATTTCATTCCACCATCGACATTTTCCTTAATTCCAAATACTTACCCATCCTAACCGCCAACGCCCCCATTTATCTGGATACTCTCCAAGAATTTTGGTTGAATGCTGAGTTTCTCCTACAAGACAAAAAGCCTACATCCATTATTTCCAAAATTGGAGAAACCAGTATCGTCATTACCCCTGATATCATATCCACAACCTTCACACTGAATGACCTGGCAGGTAAGGATTCCTTCACTAAAACAGAGCTTCACACTGAGTTCCAAGAAAGAGGGTACGATGGTCAGATGACTGGATCAACTCTTTTCAAAAAGTTTTTCCCTCCAGTTATGAAATTTTTCTTCCATACTCTTCTTCTTTGTGTCTCTGCTAAGTCCACATCCTTTAATGAAATTCCATTGAGGATGCAATATCTGGGATATGCTATGTTGTCAAACTCTGACTTCAATCTATCCCAGGGATTGTTCATGGACTTGGTATCAAATGTGAAAGCAGTCAAGTCTGGGTCAAACAATGCTTTTCTTATTTACCCACGAATTCTTAGTGTAATTTTACAAAAATTATTACCAGAAAAAGTTTTCAAAAAGGGTGCTGCTATGCAAATGAAAAGCTTAACTGATGAAACTTTCACAAGAATGCTGGGTGGAAGCACCCAAGAAAAAGTGTCTAAAGTGTCAAAAGTTTCTAAAACACAAACAAAGAGGACAAAGGCAACAACTGTTGTCAAAACCTCTGTTGTTGAGCCCACTGCTCCTGGTGATCATGGCACTACATCCAGTGCTGTGAAACCCACACCAGCCACTTCCAAAAAGAAACATCCATCCACAAAAACCACCACTCAACCACAAATGAGGCTTCTGGATGTTGAGGTACCAGAAGAAACCTCTGTTGCACAACAAAAGCAACCTGAAACCACTGTTGTTACTTCCTCACAACAGTTGGACATACCTCCACCTGACCAAACTCCTCATGAATCCTCTCAAAAGGATCATGTTGTAAGCCAAGGGGACACACATCATGATGCATATGAGTCACTTGACCATATGTTCACAAGCCCCTCTCCCGGGGCTAATTCTCTTCTTACTCCACCACTCTCACCATCACATGTCCCACAAACAATGCAACCTCTGTTTGAAGCAATTGAAAAATCTCAGGAAGATCCCAGTTCCTCTCTTCCACCTGTCACTGAGAGTATACTCCAACAAGTGACTGGCCCTGAGAATACTCAATCTGCTATCCCCCAAACAGAAGAGGAGGTTACACCACCTGGGTTCAATGAAACTCTAGGTGAGTTTTCAAGTGGAGCAGCCACTACTGATGTAGAGACCACTGTCTCACATCAGGACAGTGATTTCATAGCTAAGACTCCCTTGAAGGCAACAACTGTTGAAGCCACTATAGTGTCTCCAAACACAGTTGGAAGTCCCCAGTACCAAGACAAAGGGGCATCTGATTCACCTATTAGGCCTGAATCAGGTAAAACTACCACTGGTAGGGACTCAGATGATCCTATTCATTTAGGAGATGAGTCAAAATACCAAGAATTGACGGCCAGAGTTTCTGTTATTGAAACCTCTGTTGCTGACATCAAATCTGATGTCAAGCTTCTCCTGAGCTCAATTGCAGATCTCTCCAAGAGTCAACCATCCACTGCTGATATAGCCAATGAGTTATGGAAATCAGTTTCCCCCATCATCATAGCTCACAGAAAATTGGCTGATCAGACACATGAAACCTACATGGCTGAGATCAGGAATATGGTTGATGCAAGGTACAAAGATACCCATGCTGACATCAAAGCCATCAAGGACCATCTGCTGAAGACTACTGGCTCTGCCCCTACCACCATCCTCAGGGATGAAACTGATGATGTTTTCACGGCTGATGATGCCAAAAAGGGGGAGAGTGGCAGAGATAGGCTACCAAAATTAGATCCTTTTGGTTGTCCTCCTTCTCAAAAAGGTCAAGCCAAGTCTGCCATGAAACCAGAGTCTACCAAATCAGCTCCACAACAACAACAACAAGCACCACCACCACAAACCACTGAAAAGAATAAGGCAGTAGATGACTCTGCAAACATAGAAGCTGAAAAGGCTGCTCAGGCCAAACAACAGAGGGCTGACACCTTGGAAGTAAAAGCAGAGTCATTAATTGAACTCAAGAAGAAACAACAAAGGGAAACTGAAGATGTGGGATCCTCTAAAAGGATGAAAAGACCTGCCAAGCATGTCAGAAAACCACCATCTAAGTTAAAAACCTCTGTTGATAAAACCACTGCCACTGAAACCACTGCTACCCAAACCACTGAAACCACTATACCCAAACCAACACACACTCCTGAACAAACAACCACCAAACCTACATCACCAGCCAAAACCCCAACATCTGCTGGTTCTTCTAAAAGGCCAACAGATGTTAATCCAACCACTGCTACCAAATCACCTTCACCAAAAATCATGTACACAAGGAAGAGAAAATCAACCTTTGTTGTGCATGATGAAAACATACACACATCACCAACCACCATTTCAACTGCCCAATCCACTCCTCCCATCACAGCCATTCCACTCACATCATTTCACCACATACATCCAAATTCAAAACCCATAGACCACCACCAACCATTACACCATTGGTTGTTCAGTATCCCCTTGAACTTGATCTACTCAAGGGGGAATTACAATCCTTCTACAATACTGAACAGCCATCTGAAAGATCCTTCCCATCTCTCCCAAACTTCCCTGTTCCCCTCAACATTGATACCTATCTAAAATACAAAGGTGAACAGGTGGATGCCATCATCAGGGAGAAATGCAAAGGGAAGGATGACAGGACTGCTCAGGGCATCCATTCAGCAGAGCTTAGCAAACTCAGAAGGATTGAAGACTTTGCTAAGACCCTGAGCAATTCCATGTCCACCATGCCTCTCAGTGTAGATTTGGAGAAGGAGGTAAGGGAATCCCTTCTTGAACAGATAATGGCAACCAAGCCTTACAAAGCAAACAAAAAGCAGTTCAATGGCTGGACTACTCATGCTTTGAGGGAAGAACTGATCAGAATTGAAGAAATGGCCAAAGATCCCAAAGCTAAAGTCTCCATTCCCAATTTTGGCAAAGGCAGAGACCCAGTCAGAGCCTTGAAGTTCAAAAGAATGAGGCAGGAGATTGTAGCTGCCAATTATGGGGAGATGAGGTCTGTTTCCAGATGGTCAGAGCTAAGATTGGTTGAAACCTATAAAAGTCTGGAAGAGAATAGAAAGAAGGATCCCAGCCTTCCAAGAAAACCAATCTACAATGATGAGCCAATGATGAAGAGACCCCAACAGACTTTTAATCTGGACAGCTTACTTGAAACCTCTGATCTCACAGCTGCTGCAAGTAGACAGTTCAAAAAGCAGAAGGAGATGTCAGAGGAAGATCAAAGAAAGTTTGCTGACACATTTATCAAGGAAGGGCTCTTCAATCAAATCCATTATTTCTCTGATCCTACAACAGAGAAACTCAGAGAACTCATTGGAAGACCACCTTCACCCAACTCATCAAGAATAAAGGTTCATCTCAGCAAATCCACTGACTCAAAAATTCTAAAGTGGAAGGTCAACAAAGACAACCACGAATTGACATTGCTCAGGTCAGATGGAAAGGTTCAGAAGATCAGTATGGATGATGCTTACAGCCTTTGTGCAGAAGATCACCAAGCACTGCTAAATCTGGATCTGGAAAGAGATGAAGAAGACCTATTTGCTTTGAACTTTGAACTACAATTCAAAGGTCAAATCAGAGAAAGTCTGATGAGAAATAAAGATCAATGAATAAAGCTGAGTTTTGGCATCATCTGTTCTAGGGGGAGATTGTTGTGTCTGCTGACCTGGAGAAGAACAGATGATTGGAAAGCCAAAATATGCTATCTATTTGATCCTTGTATAAACAGTCTTTACAACTTGCTTCTCCCAAAAGACTGCTGACCCTAACTACTGTTCTATCCAAACAACTGCTCAACAACTGCTGATATAAAGAACTGCTGAGGAAACAACTGATGAAGAACAACTGCTGACCAAAGGTCTGACGAAGAGCAACAGCTGATACAAGTACTGAAGACCAAAGCACTGCTGGAACCAACAGCACTTAGGCTCCAGCAGTGGATACAAGACCATCAGAGTTTATCTTTAACAGCTGTTTATTATCAGTGCTTTCAATGTAACAGTAGTTTGTATAGCAGATGTTTAAGTTTGTTATTCTGTTAGAGGTCACTGTCTTAGGTGACGTCAGCCTAGGTCATCAGTGGTTTGAGTCAGTCTATAAATAGAACAGTGCATGTACTGTTCTATTGCATCACACACAAAACATTCTCTCTGACAAACAACTGTGTGATCAGGCTGAGGGGGAGTAACTTGTACGATTGTAATCTTTGAATTAATGAAAGCATTCGATCTAAAAACATTTACTCTCTTGTTTTGATTTACAGTTTATTATTCCGCTGCACTTTCATTCTATTTTCATTTCATTATTATCATCATTTAGTTAAACAATCAAAACAAACAAACTCAGATCCTAACACTCTCTAAGTATCTAATTCTCATTTACAGCTTAGATTCATAATAAATACTTTGTCATTTATTAGTTTCAAACATCAAGGGGGAGTTATAACTCTGCCTTAGTGTAAAAAGTGTTGCTTTATCTTATAACATTCCGCTGTGCTTATAATCTGATTTACAAGGACTTGCTAAACACTTAAGTGTCAAGATAGCAAGTTCTTACTTAGCAAAAAGAGCAAACTGATCCAACAATTGGTATCAGAGCATTGGTTTATCTGATCACATATCAATCTAACAAATTGAGAATCAGACACAAAGCTCTTATTGATATTCAATAAAAAGATCAAAAGTTCACTTTTTATCAATATCCATCACTTAAAAGAGTCATCTGACAAATCTATACTCTTTAAAAATGGATCCACATAATACTGGTTCTGCCACCAAACCTGCCATGCTTGTGAGAAATGAGTACAACATATGGCAAAAGAGAATGGCACATACCTTGTCACAAACCAACACAGGTTGTTGGAGATCTGTGATATATGGTCCTCACAAACCAGTAAATATAAATCTTGAAACTAAAGAAGGGATTCCAAAGGAACCCAAAGACTATACAGATGAAGATTTCCTAAAACTTGAGCTAGATGCAAAAGCATTCTCTATGTTGGCAATGGCTCTCCCAAATGAAATATACTCTGGCCTTTTACATTGTGAAAGTGCCAAAGAACTTTGGGACTGTCTTAAAGAACAGTTTGGAGGAACTGAAGAGGTGATTGCCAACACCAGAGAAATTTTAGCTCAACAATATGAAACATTTGCTTATATTAATGGGGAAACTTTGACTCAACAATTTGAAAGATTCTCCTCATTAATCTCTGAGCTAAAGTTAAATGGTCAGACCTATACAACAGTATCTATGTTACATAGATTTTTAAGGTCTTTACCTGGCAAATGGGAAACTTACTCCATTGTCTTAAGATCCTCACCAGATTTTAGCTCCCTCACTCTTACAAAACTCCATGGGAGATTACTTACTTTTGAGAGAGAAATCGATCAAAAGAAGAAATTACAAACTTCTGGTAAAACTGCTGATGACTACCTACCAGGTAGTACAGCACTTTTGGGACAAGATTCACCAACTTGTTCCTATGGATCTTATGACAATATTGACATAACCACTGGGATCTCATCAGAAAGATCTTTCCCAGGTTATGACAATGATGACCAAAGTCAAACTGCTGATAATCTATGTTTTATCATGGATGATTTGAAAAATTTTAGCAGTGATGACTTAGAAGAAATGGACATATGACACCAACTGGCCATGCTAAGCATTAAAACTAACAAGTTTTATAAAAGGTCAGGAAGGAAATTTCCAGGATTGACCAGTAATACAAAAATTGGTTTTGACAAATCTAAACTGAGATGTCACAAGTGTCAGAAGTTAGGACACTTTGCTAGAGAGTGTAGAAGCTCTAGCTTTAACCAATCACAATCTGGAAATAACTATAACCCCAATTATAATAGGAACAATGGAACTCAAGGGAGTGCTCATTTTGTACAGGCACAAGCTCCTCAACAGCAATATATGCCTCAAGTACAATATGTTCAAGTGCCTGCTCAACAGATGCAGAGCCAACAATCAATCCCTCCCTTTCCAGCTGCTCAACTTCCTCCACAGCCTCAACAACCCCCTCAACAAAGTCTCTTTACCTCAGGGTATGTTGACTGGAGCAGTCTCCCTTATGACACCACAGAGTGCAATCCTGATGCAGACAACAAAGTGTTTGACATCAACTGGGGAGAACCAGACAATGGCAGAAAGAACTTTGCCTTAATGGCATTTGAAGGCTGTACTTCAAAATCTGCATTGTCTCAGGTATCAAAAGAATCTTTGACAAAACTTTGCTCAAACTCTTGCAAAGAAACTTTTGCTCTCATAAGAGAGACAAACCTGCACCTACAAGGCAAAGCCAATGATTTAGAAAGAAAATACACACAGATAAAATGTGATTTAGAAAGAAAACTGTGTGCTAAAACAAAAGAAGTTTCTAAATTAACTGACTCTGCTATTGAAACCCAAGCACAAATCAAAATGATGCTAAATGACCTGGGAGATGTCAGACAAGAGCTTGCTGACACCAGGATCACTTGTGAAAAATGGGTGGAATCTTGTAGGGGGTATCAATTATTGCTAAACAAACAAAGTGCTTCAAATGTTAAGTTTGGCATAGGATACCATCATGTTGAAACACCAACAGATTTTTCTCCCAAAACTACTGAAGATGGGAGAAGAATTGTTTCAAATGAAGCTTCTGAAGGGAAAGAATGCACATCTTTCCATGAAAACTTTCTAAACAGAAATCCTGGCATTTTTAAAGAAAGTACTTCAGAAGTATTTACAAAAAATGACAACAAGCCATCAGTAGTTTCATCTACATCAGGAGTTGAGACCCTGAAAACTACTGATGAGCAAAATCTTTTCACAAATGTCAGAAATTTGCCTTTAGATCAAAAACAAAAGGCAAAAGAATGTGAAATTTGTGGCCTGTTCAACCACAAAACTGAATTTTGTAGATACAGAAAAGGAATTCAGTTCAATCAAAAATTTAAACAACAGGTTGTGGGAAATCAAATCAGAAATGATTATGAAAGAGTCTTTAAACCCAAGAAACAACAACCTGAAAACACCTTTTCTCAGAAAAAGATAAAATCTCAACCAAAATCTTTTTCTCAAAATTCCTTGTCAGTAGTTAGACCAGAATCATTAGCAGTTTCACAAACTGCTGAGATTCAAAATCTAAAGAACATGGTAGAACTACTGATGACCAAGGTTGATGGTGGTCCTAAAAAGGATACCACCATGGTTCTTAATGAAAAATCCATTGCCAAAAAGACATGGATTTCTCAACCTGGTCAAGAACAAACTGTAACTGTTCTCAAGAGCAAACCCAAAGCCAAACAGGCTTGGGTTCCCAAATCTGACTAATTTGCTTTTATGTGCAGAGAGTTTCCAGGGGCTTAAACAGCATATGGTATGTTGATAGTGGAGGCTCTATGCACATGACTGGATGCAGATACCTGATAAACAACTTTATCAGCCAAAGAGAAGGATCTGTATCCTTTGGGAACAATGCTAAGGGATATGTGCTAGGACATGGCAATGTCTCCTCTGGCAAAATACAGTTTGACAAGGTCAATCTGGTGGAAAACCTTGAATACAACTTGCTGAGTGTGTCACAAATGTGTGATAAAGGATATTCTTCCTTTTTCACAAAGACAGCTTGCAAGATCATCTCACCAGAAGGCCAGAAGTTGATAGAGAAGATTATAGAAGATCATACTTTGCTGATTGCCAAAAGATGTGGCAATGTCTATGCAGTGGACATTGAGAAAGACAAAGTATTGAACAACACTGCCTGTTTCTTCTCAAGGGCATCAACTTCAGAAACAGATCTCTGGCACAGGAGACTTGGCCATGTGAACTTTAAAACCATAAATAAAGTCACAAAAATGGGCTTGGTCAGAGGTCTACCTTTGAAAGTATACCAGTGTCAAGAACACTGTGTATCCTGTTTAAAGGGAAAACAGCATAAGTCCTCCTATAAGTCTATTGAAGAATCAAAAACAACTGCATGTCTTCAACTACTCCATATGGACTTATTTGGACCTGTCAAGATTATGAGCCTTGGTAAAAAGAAGTACTGCTTAGTCATCATTGATGACTACTCAAGATTCACATGGGTATTCTTCTTATTTTCCAAGGATGAGGCTGCTGAAATCATCAAGTTCTTCATTCTACAAGTAGAGAAACAATATTCTCTATCTGTCAAAGCCATTAGAAGTGACAATGGGACAGAGTTCAGGAACAAAACTCTGGATGAATTCTGTTTGTCTAAAGGGATTATTAGACAATACAGTGTTCCCAGAACTCCTGAACAAAATGGTGTAGTAGAAAGGAAGAACAGAACATTGATAGAAGGAGCAAGAACAATGTTAGCTGATTCTGGACTGCCATTGTACTTTTGGGCAGAAGCAGTTAACACATCATGTTATGTTCAGAATAGAGTTCTTGTGGTCAAGAGACATTCCAAGACTGCCTATGAAATTCTTCATGGCATGAAGCCCCTTATCTCCTTTTTTAGGGCTTTTGGGTGTCAATGTTTCATCTTGAACATCAAGGAATCTATTTCAAAGTTTGCTGCCAAAGTTGACTCAGGTTACTTTCTTGGTTACTCTTCAACTAGAAAAGCCTACAAGGTTTTTAATTCTCACACCAGGATAGTAGAAGAAACATTGAATGTCAAGTTCAATGAGTCAAAACACACTCTTATTCCAGCACATCCTGCTGAACTCTTTGACCTTGACAACTTTCACTTTGGACCTGAAAAGACTGTTACTTCTTCCAAACCTACTTATTATGGTGATCAAAGGTTTGAAGATGAGGATCCTACACCATGGACTCCTCAAACAGTCATTAAGTCAACTACAACACCATCAGAAGTTTTTCAAACTTCTGATCAAACAAATACTGAAGGCCAAACTCAAACATCTGCTTCAGCACCTACAACTACTGAAGAAGCTGAAACTGCTGAACCAGATATTATAGACCTCAGTAGTTTGTTTGAAGAACAAGAGCCACCTACACCTGTCAGTGGTTTACAACAACTGATTGAACACAGAGATCATCCACTTGATCAAATCATGGGTGATATAGCTTCAGGTGTTCTTACCAGAAACCAGCTCTCCAACTTTTGCCTATTCTCAGCCTTTATTTCACAGTTGGAACCAAAGAAGTACCAGGAAGCCCTCAAAGACAATAATTGGGTGCAAGCTATGCAAGATAAACTGCTTCAGTTCAACAAGCAACAGGTCTGGGAAATCTGTCCTTTACCTCAAAACAAGCAACCAATTGGTACAAGATGGGTTTTCAGGAACAAACAAGATGAAGCTGGTATGATAATCCAGAACAAGGCAAGACTGGTAGTTCAAGGGTACTCTCAAGAAGAGGGAATTGACTATGATGAAACCTTTGCTCCAGTTGCAAGGCTTGAGGCCATCAGGTTATTTCTGGCCTATGCCATTTCCAACAAAATTAAAGTTTATCAAATGGATGTGAAAAGTGCATTTTTGTATGGAAAAATCAAAGAGGAGGTATATGTCTGTCAGCCACCGGGGTTTGAGGATCCTTCTCATCCTGAGTGGGTGTACAGATTGGACAAAGCTCTTTATGGGCTTAAACAGGCTCCAAGAGCCTGGTATGATACACTCTCCACCTTTTTACTCAAAAATAACTTTACAAGAGGTGCCATTGATAAAACACTTTTCATTAAACATGTTGGAAATCATGTCTTACTTGTTCAAATTTATGTTGATGATATCATTTTTGGTTCAACAAACACAAAACTGTGTGATGATTTTAAGAAACTCATGCAATCAAAATTTGAGATGAGTACCATGGGAGAACTGCAGTACTTTCTAGGACTGCAGATCAAACAACAAACAAATGGAACTTTTATACATCAATCAAAATATGTTAAAGAATTATTGAACAAATTTTCTTTAAATGACTGTAAATCATGTTCCACTCCCATGACACCAATCACACAAGTTGAACCTGATGATCAAGGAAAACAGGTTGATCAAACCATGTACAGATGCATGATAGGTTCCCTTTTATACTTAACTGCTTCTAGACCAGATATTATGTTCTCAACATGTGTCTGTGCTAGATATCAATCAGCACCAAGGGAATCACACCTTATAGCAGTCAAAAGAATTTTCAGATATCTGAAAGGAACTCCAACACTGGGAATTTGGTATCCTGCTTCAAGCAATACCAAGTTATCAGCTTTTTCAGATAGTGACTATGCAGGGTGTAAGATGACAAGAAAGTCAACATCTGGTGGTTGTCAATTCCTGGGTAACTGTCTAGTGTCATGGCAATCAAAGAAGCAAACATCTGTTGCAACTTCAACTGCTGAAGCTGAATACATTGCAGCTGCAAGTTGTACATCACAGATACAATGGCTCCAATATCAACTTCTTGATTATGGAATCAAAGAGACCAAGACACCTTTGTTTGTAGACAGCAAATCTGCCATTAGCATCATTCAAAATCCGGTACAGTTCTCAAAAACCAAACATATTGAGATCAGGTACCATTTCATAAGAGATTGCTATGAAAAAGGCAAGATTGAGGTGAAGCATGTAGCAACAGCTAATCAAATAGCTGACATCTTCACTAAGCCCCTTGACACATCAACATTTCAGAAGTTAGTATCCATGCTTGGAATGCTAAATTTGTAAGTGTTTACTTTATTTTTATTTTTTTTTCTTGTATGCATATCAGTTAGAATCCAAGTTAACACTTGATTCTACCCAACTCTACATCAAACTTCTACATCAATCACTACTGATATGCCTAAAACATCAAATTTTTTTTTCCTTTTTCCATCCTTGATTCCATCCTGTTTACCTTGGTGGAATCCAAGTTAACCTTTTCCTTCTTTTTTTCTGGTTTTCACTTACAAAAGACAAAAGTCTGAAACAAAACTTCTGAAAAACAAAACTACTGATTAAACAAAAATCAGTTTGAGAGAAACTACTGATGAACAAAAATCATCAGTATGGGGATATTTTTCTGAAAAAGTGTGTAACTTCTGATAAAATAAAATTCAGAAGTTATGAATAAAGTATTTATAAAAACATTTCTCATCAGATGTTCAAACTACTGAAGAGAAAATGGGAACTACTGATGAAGTAATCCTTCATCAGCAGTTTAAGTCAAAAGGGCAAATCTGACTTTTCCCATCATCAGAGGTTTGACCTAATCAGTTTAAAACCTCTGATAAAGAGATTTTTAACCAAAGGCGGTTTTAAAACTTCTAATAAAGAAGATTCAAGCGGTTAAACTTCTAATAAATATCTTTTATACACACTTATCCTTTCAAACTCAAAAATATCCCTCCTTCTCTCTCAAAACTCTCTCAATAACCTATACCTGCAAATCCACTGTTCGATCAAAAACCCAAACCACATGGCTCTAGTTCTAAAACAGGGACACAATCAAAGGGCCTTTCTTGAAAAACAAGAAGGCTGGTCCCAATACGATGAGATCATTGATCTTGTCGTCAAATCCCAATATTTTACTGCTCTCACAATAAACCCACCAATTCACACTGAAACTCTGAATGAGTTCTGGGCAAATGCTGAGACGGTTACAATGGGTGATGAGGTCATTTCCCTCAACTCAAGAATAAAAGGGAAACAACTGACCATCACACCGGCCACACTAGCAACAAGACTGGGTCTGGATGATGTAACTGCCCCTGACCATGTTGCTAACACTGATATTCATCTAACCATGACTGAGTGTGGTTATCAAGGTACTCTCTCCCATGCTACAATATTCAAAAAATATTTTGAACCAAAATACAAACTTTTGTTTCATTATATTATTATGTGTTTGAGTCCAAAAACAGGGTCTTATGACCAGATGCCCTCCACTTTTCAACCAATATTTCATTCCATTGTGAATGAAACTAAATTCAGGGCATCAAAACTATTTTTCAATGAGTTGGTGTTACATCACAATAATACCAAGAAAAGGTTTTTGTTATACCCAAGGTTCATTATGCAATGCATAATAGGGGAACTGGGTAATGAGGTGCTTGTGGGAAAAATTTCAACTTTAAATCCTTTAACATCACAAGCATACTCAAGGCATAACAAACCGGCTGCCTGGCCAGAAGATGATCAGGGAGAACAACAACAAGTCCCCCTGAAGCCCACATCTTCCAAACTCACACCACCAAAAGCCAAAAAGCCCAAGCCAACAAAAACTGCACCCCACCAACCCAAAAGAAAAGCTGTTCAGGAGGTTGAGATGCCTGAACATGCTCATGAGCATTCTGCTCTTCAAATAGATGAGACTGAAACACCCTCTCAGTCTCATCCATCTCAAACCCCACCAAGAGCACCCATAACCGTTTTATTCAAAAGAAAAAGACTTAGAAAAACATATCAAACACACTCTTCTTTTGAAACTGCTGAACAACAACTTTCACCACCTATTGCCCAAACTACTGAACCAACCCCACAAATTTCTGAACAAGAGGCAATAGAAATTGCCAAACTTCTCTCTGGGCTAAAAGAGAATGTCCCATCTGATCATGTCAGTCCCCTACAACCACAACAAACAGGGGACATAACTACTACATCAGACATGGATGTGGACATCTCTAGCCCTATCCCAAGAGATGAGGGTGGACCAGAGTCTTTAAGCCCAATTTTAGAGACTCTTGGGGCATCTGAGGCTGCTATTACTCAGTTACCACCCAGTGGTGGATCTGAGGATAGAAGTAACATAGCTAAGACCTCAGATGTGGCAACTACTGATGAAGGCTTAATGCCTGAAGTAGGAAATCCTCAGTACCAAGAAAAAGAGGTTCATGAGAGAACTGAGTTGGGCTCAGCTCATGATTTAACTGAGACAGTCCTCATTGAGGGCAACATCAGGGATTCAGATGATTCCATTAGTTTGGATGATGTTTCACACACTCAAACTACTGAATTGACGGCACTTTCTGAAGGTCCTGTTTCAGGGGTATCCAGGTTCAAGAAGCCAGTCACCTCTGCACAGGTTAAAGCCCACTCAATCCCTAAAACCCCTAGAGTGGCATCCTCTGTACAACATGAGGATCTCTCAAAAACACCCCCTTCACAACAAATGCCTACCCAATTCCCTGGGCAAACAAGCATAGACCTGAACCAGCTATGCAGCCCAGAGGGTCCCCTGTACCACATGATGAATACACTTATCAGAAATCACTTCCAAACATATACAGCTGACTTGGAGCTGTCCATCAAGAACCAATTTGGAGTGATCAAGACCAAGATGAACGATCTGTCCAACAAAATAGACTTCAACAGCAAACAGATTGCTCATCTTCAAGGACAATTCTCCCAACCCTCTGCTTCAAGGGTTAAAATTGATGAATCCAAAAAGGGGGAGAAGATCAGGGAACCTAAGGAGTCATTCCAAGCTAGGATAAGGGCAAGAGTGGCACTCCTTGAAAGAGATCAAAAAGATCAGGCCAGGAAAGAAAAATTGGCCAAACAGTTTGGTGTCTCAATAGAAGAAATTGAAGCTGCAGAGAAAGAAGATGAGACCCAAACATCTGAAGAATCCCTAAGGCAAAATGAAGAAACTTCTGATGACAAAACTTCTGATGAAGAATCAGAAAGTACTGAAGACAATCCTTCAGTAGCTGACAAACCATCAGCAGTTGTCAGCACATCAGAAGTTAACACTTCCAAACCTCAAACAACTGAACCTTCCAGAACCACTGCTCCCATTCAACCAACATCTGATCCCATCAGGCCTACAACTGTTACTACAATGACTGTATTAAACCCTTCTCCTATCTCTCAATCAGCTGAACTATTAGAGAAGAGCTTAATTGCAGCCAACAAGAAGGCCAGAGAAGATCAGATTTGGAAATCTCTGGAAGAAAGGGATGATTTGGATTTAAGCCATGAAGAAAAACTTCAGGCTTATGCAGCTGAACTACAAAGGCAGGCTAGCCTTGATGAGATTGCTAAACAAGATAAAAGACAACAACTGGTGTCTTATATTACCAAGAACAGCAAGACTAAAGCCTTTACACTCAAAGGACTCTCTATGCAAGAGCTGACAAGAAGAGCACAACTGCTTGCAGACAAAGTGGCCACAAGCAAAGATGGAAAGGCCAAGAGAGCCCATATAATAGAAGAGTTAGTAGCAGAAGGTTATGGTTCAAAAGCCTCAGTATCCAGATGGAAAGAAGAAAGACTGATGGATACTTATAGAAAATACTTGGCTGCCAAGGCTGCAAATCCTGAGAAGTTTCAAACTGCTGATCCTTCAAGATCAGTAGTTAGAACTTCTGGTGCATCTAGAAGAACTGCTACTCAGAAGAAGAAGGCAGAGGACAATGTCAAAACTGATTTTAAAATGGTACTACTTGAAGGAAGTTCAATAGTCCATTCAGATTTTGACATTGAGGAGAAACCTCTGTTAACACAATTTAGGGATCCTTCCACTTTTGCTTATCAAATACAAAAGACCATCAAAGAAAAGCTGCATACCAGAGTAGTGACTGAACACCATCTCCCAACTGTTCAGATGCCTGATATGCAACAACAACAAGGAAGAGAATCCCACCTGAGGCTATCTGAAACTGAAGACATCCAGCACTCAGGACCATCAACCCAAGGGACAAGTCTGGTTCCCTATTCTTCTGACTTTAACAAGTCAAAGATCCCTATCATCAGATGGTCACTTACTGATAACAACTCAGTACTGTTGACAAGAAGAGACCTCTCAAGCAGGGCTTACAAGAAGATCAGTGATCTGAAGAAACTGTCAACACAAGACCTGCTCACAATTCAACATCTAGAACCACAGAGAGGATCTCTATCTGATGGTCAGTTAAACCAGCTCAAGAACACCATGTACAAAGAGATATGGAAGATTGTTCAAGACAGAAGAAACACATAAGGAATTAGTAAGGTTTTGGCTTCATCAATCCAGGGGGAGATTGTTAGGACAAAGAGGATTGGTGAAACCACTTTTGTAAACCTTAGTCTAATTCACTTCTGTCATTTTGGCTAAGTATAGAAGTACTGAAGAGAAGACAAGAAACTGCTGATTAGAAGATATGAGAAGTGCTGAAGTAGCAGAAGTTCTGAAGTCCAAACCAGACAAGTTCACTTCAGAAGTACTGAAGACAAAACTACTCTTCAGTAGTTGTCCTTCATCAGCACTTAGCAATAGATATTTCCCACCGCCTTTTTGCATCAGTAGTTTGTTGTTTATTATTACTTTTAGCTGTATTTGTTTCTTTCAATGTTGCAACTTGTTTCTGTAGTTTCTGTACTTGCTTATTGGGCAAGATACATGCATGTAAACGTCTATAAATAGGAGGCTTCAACCTTCTATTTTAGACATTGATTTTAATAGAAAAAATCCTTCAAACACTCTCACTGTTCTATTCCATTTCTGTATTTATTGTGAATCTCTCTAAGTATCTAATTCTCATTTACAGCTTAGATTCATAATAAATACTTTGTCATTTATTAGTTTCAAACATCAAGGGGGAGTTATAACTCTGCCTTAGTGTAAAAAGTGTTGCTTTATCTTATAACATTCCGCTGTGCTTATAATCTGATTTACAAGGACTTGCTAAACACTTAAGTGTCAAGATAGCAAGTTCTTACTTAGCAAAAAGAGCAAACTGATCCAACATTATTTATTATTATTATTATTATTTATTACAAAAAAAAAAGAAATAATATAAAAAGAAAAGTGACGGATGTCACAGCATCCCCTACTTTTAGAAACTTCGTCCCGAAGTTATTAGAAACATAGGGTTATGGATGTCTGGGTAAAAATTAAGATAACTGTAGTTTGGAAAATCGAATGATTTGGATAAGAGGTTTGATAGGTCTGAGTTAAGGATTGGATTAGGTTCGTCTCGAAAAGGTAAAGAGAGTAAGAATCTAGTAAATCACTAAACTTCAAGTTTTAGGAATCTTAAAATGTATGAGTTGATTGACGATAAAAAGACCAAATGAACTACCAAGTAACTAGAGCTTGTTCCTGGTTCGACTTCCAGTCTCACTTTCAATGCATCATTAGTGTTTATATATAGGGTGTACCGCAGCTAACCCACCACACCTTTGATACCTTGAAAACGTACTGGACGCCTACCAAAAACTCTAATAGAATTTCACACTACCCTAACGTACCTGTAAATTCATGATTACGTTCCGGACCGGAATCATCAATTTACCTTACATTAGGGTTTTATGTCCTTATATGATCCTAATCTAACACACATTAAAGTAAATAAGTTTCACAAGAAGATGACACAACAACACGTTTATCAATGAAATGAGGCTATGTAATAATGGGGTCAATTGCATTGGTTTGCAACGACTTGTAAGCATAACAGTATTCAAGTATGGTCTACCACTCGTCCGAGGAGCCCTTTAAATGAAATGTTTATCTGAGTTGCGTGGATAATACACACAAGCAAGTTTGTAAGTACTACAACCATCAAGTGTAAGTGTTATGTTAGTGGCCTATAGAAATAGTTTACGAGTATCATGAATAATTAAATGTTCAATGAATGATCAAATTAAGGGAAGGATCAAGTTTCATGTAACAAACAATGGTATTCTTTAGAAAAGTTCTGTAGGATCAAGTATCAAGTTTTTAGTAGTTTGATTTTCATGGAAATAAAGTCCAATTGTTTCAATAAAACGTAATGTAGAGTCTTAAACTTCTATGATTAAAATAAATGTGACCAAATATGATAAATTCCAACCTGCGTTTGTACACAATAGTACGCAAGGAATTTCTAGATGTTATACGCTATTGTGTGCGACAAAATTGGGTACAAAATGATAATAGGATCAAGAAAATGAAAACGCAAGTATTGGATTCTCGAGTCTTAGGAAGATTCCATCTATGGCTTAACCAGTGGGATTAACGTCATCCTGACCGTTTGCATCGTTGATATTGATATTGAAAGCTCGTCCATGTGCCACCAGGTTTACATTATTCAATTTAGGGCATTGAGGTCGCATGTGGTTAGGGTCTCTACAATGATAACATGCCCGACCGTTAGTAATCTGTAGTGGTTCCTGGGCAACTGTTTGATGATTATCCTGTGTCCCAACCATTACTCGACAAGTGGTGATAAAGTGTCCAAACCTTCCACATCTAGTGCATTGACGGCAGGGAAGATTTGCAGGGTGATGATACTTGCAAGTGTTGCATTGAGGATGGATTCCTGTGTAGGCCTTCTTGATAGGGGGTTGAGTTACAGGATCCACAACAGCATGATTCTGATAATCGCCCATTCGTTTCTTAGAGTTCGAAGTAGTAGTGGCGGCCTTTGCTAAAACAGTTTTAGATGATTCAACAGCATGGGTGGTTTTCTCAGCAGACGTCTTGGTGCCCTTCCTAACCAAGTTTCCTTTCCTTACGTGTTTGTCTGTTAAAGTGGCCACAAGCTGGATGGCTTCTTCCACCGTAGTAGATTTGCTCCCAGTGACTACGTCTTGTATCAGGTCAGGTAATCCCTCAATATATTTCTCGATTGCTCGAGAAACCGGGGTGACCATGTGTGGAACCAGTATGCTAAGTTCATGATATCGAGTATTATACGCAAGATTCTCACCACTGTCTTGTTTGAGCTCACGAAACTCATCCTCCAGTTTCCTGATTTCGTTCCTAGGGCAGAATTTGGCGATCATGAGTTCCTTAACTTCAGCCCAAGATAAAGATAAGGCAACATCAGCTCCTCGATTTCGCTTTTCGCCATTCCACCAGGTTAGCGCCCCCTTTTGAAGGACACTTGTAGCATAGCGAACGCGGAGTTCATCAGGACACTCGCTGTTTACAAAGGTGCTCTCCATGCTTTCAAACCATTGGAGGAGGCCAGTAGCACCCTCCTCACCAGCGAATTTTGTGGGGTTGCAGGAGTTAAAGTGTTTGAAAGTGCACCGAAATTGAGTCGTACTCCCTGTGTTGGCACTGTTACTATTCTGGGTTATCTCACTGACAAGGTTTGGGATCACTGCAGTAATTTGCTCAGCGACTAAAGATGCGAGGCGACGGTCAGAACGTTGTCTAGAAGCATGAACAGGGCGTTGGCGGGCATCACGGAGCATGCGGCGAGCAGACATATATGAGGTAGTCAATGAATAATCACGAGATTAGAAAATGTAAGTGTATAACCGTACAGATGATTATGAAAGTATGAACTTGTAAGCACTATATGAAAATCATGATATACAGAATGTTGTATATGAAACGAGAGAGTATTATTGAAAAACTTGTATAAGATGCTTGGAGTGCCCTTGTCTAGCTGTAAAGCCCAACAAGAACGTTGACTTTTCAAAGGAGTTGAACCCAATGGTGATCAAAGAAGACATGCTTTAGCCTATAAGTGGACACTCACTCCAGGAATCCCCAGGTAAGCATAACAGGTCCGTAAATGGATTTATGCGCTATGCTTGCCTATGCCAAAAAACCCAGTGTACAGGCATCCACCCTTCCAGATTGCACGTGTCCTTATCACACTCATTAAAGTTCAACAACTTTGAAGGAGCAGAATAAGAGTAGGCATTATGCCTAAGAGTGTCTTCATGATAGGTACTGTCTCTGTTCCATAATGATGTAAACTTTCCACCCCTTGTAGGACACCATCTTTATGCACCATGATGAAAGACGAGGAGAAATGGAGGGATAAAGAAGAGAAAGATAGAGGAAAGGAAAGTAGAGGGAAATGAGGGGTAGGGTAATTTAGGAAACATAATGCATGAATGTTGAAGTTCGGTTATAGTCTAGGCCATTTTATCTAATAACCTAGTTCCCTATAACCATGGCTCTGATACCAATCTGTAACACCCCAACCGATGGCGGAATCATCGAGGTGCCACGTAGTGATGATTGTTCAAAAGCTCATGGTACTAAAATGTAAATATTTGATTATTGAATATTGTTTTACAACATGTGAAATTAAATACAAGACAACAAAAATAATGATAATTGATTGATTTAATCTAAGTCCAAAGTCCTATGTGAAGCGTCAAGCAGCTTATCCTGAAACATGCACGAAAATAATTTTGTCAACATATGATGTTGGTGAGTACTACTTAGTTTTGTACATATAGTATAAGTTTTGAAAAGTAGTACAATTCATGTGTCTAGCATCACCAAGGCATTATGTAAACACGCAAGTAACCAAACAAGACAAAGATCAAATGTAAAGTTTGTACAATGTAATTGATAATGAGCACCTCAACACGTGTGAGTCTAAAAGAGCACCATAACATAAGTTATGTCTAAATGAGCACCGTAACATAAGTTACGTCTGTATGTAAAGAGCACCATAACATAAGTTATGTCTGTATGTAAAGAGCACCATAACATAAGTTATGTCTAGATGTATGATGTTTGTATGTAAGCTACGTTCATGTTCAAACATAAGCACAAAGATAAACAAGACACGTATATGAATTGTAAATGAATGAAAATGTATGTGTAAATGAATATGAAACTTTTGTATACTTGTGCATGAATCACCCCAAAAGTTGTAAAAGCGGAAAAAGGGGATAAGTAATACTCACCTTAGCAAGGTGGTAAGTCTTGTGTAATTGAATAGGTATAATCCAACGTTGCCAAGTATCACCCTATGTATAATATAACAAATAAGTCTAAGTCTATCTAGTTTATAAGTACTTTCTAGGGTTTCGAATTGGGGATAAGTATTCGTTTGATTAATAAATTAAATGTTTAATAAATAAGAGAAATTTGATAAATAAATAAACAAAAGTCTTTTTGTAAATTTTAAATCAAATATGGTCACAATATAAGGTTTTAAGTGTGAAAATAATTTTTATAAAATTATTTTCTTATAAATAGAATATTAAATCTATTTATTTCAAATTGTCAAAATATAACTTTAATATTTAAAAATATTAAAATTAAAGAATTTTTAAATCAAAAATTGTATTTCTGTTCCAAATGAATAGAAATAATTTATGTAAAATTTTGGTACAAAAATATTGAAAAATGAATTTATTATAATTTATTTATGATTAAAACTAACAAAAATTAATTAAAAATATAAAATGCACGGTTTTTCTGAAATAAAATTAATTTCTGAAATGTTTAAGGATATACAAGTTTAGAATAATTTTTGTGAGATTTAATAAAATCGTTTAGATATTTTTATTGAATTTTATAATTATAAATGAATAAACTTGTAATATTTATTATATATATTAAATAATTAAATTTTTTGAAAATAAAAGTTGTATAATAAATTTTATTAGTCATATAGTATAAAATAAATTTTGTAGAATTTATAAATCATATTTGGTATTTGAAAATTATTTTAATAAATAATATCATAAATATACAAAAGAAAAGGGGTAAAAAAAATATGTGTAGGTTGTGGGAGTCGAACTCCAGACCAAGGCTCTGTCATAACTACACCATAACCAGTTGGGCTACCATTGCATTCTGATCTAATCTCATTTTAAAATTTATAAAACATATATCTCTGTTTATCCCCAAATTGGCTATAAACCCTAGAATTCAAGAACGCCCAAATTAAACATCTAAACGATCTCGATACTATACAAAAATATAGGGCTTTTAATCTGCGATGAAATACGAGCAAACCCCATAAATAAAATCGTACTTACAGAAGGCTTAAGGTCCGGTTTAGATGATCAATCGACAAGATCAAAAAAAAAAAGAGCTCGATTAGCGTTTAATAGCGAAGCACAGACAAGATTGAAGGTGGGGTTCTCTTAGTCGCACCATAAGGCTGTTGGGGAATGCTTCAATTTATAACATTACACGCTATTAATCGATTTGGGAAGTTTTAAATTGTTTGACTAGAAATAGTCAAACACGCGTTTGATTGATTCGATTATGGAAGGATTGGAGCTGTAGACGCGTCCTAGACGAGTGGGATTTATTGTTGGCCCATAATTATCCTTTAATGTGGTCAACCTTTCCAAAAGGAAAGCTTGTTTGCTGCTCTCGGGTCTGCAGCGATCACAAGGAAGGAGAAGGAAACAGATAGAGGGTGTTTATATATAAATCGGGTTGGGATTGAATAAGTAGCGAGCTGTAGCTCAGATGGTTTGTGTCTTGTGCGGTTTGTGCGGGCCGGCTCTCTGCCCGGGTTCGAGTCCCGGCAGGAGCAGAATCTCTTTTTTTTTTAAACAGCAAGGGAAGGAGAGGGCTTGGGCCAGACCTTGGGCTCAGGATGTTGGGCTCCCAAATAAGGATTGGGTATTATGTTGGGTTTCAAGGGATTTGGATTTGGGTTATGTTGGTGTTGGGTTTAGGAGTGGTTTAGTTGTTTGAGAAAGACTAACATATATCTATTTTTTTGTCATTATTATTATTATTATTATTATTTATTACAAAAAAAAAAAGAAATAATATAAAAAGAAAAGTGACGGATGTAACATTTCCGTTCGTTTATTTGGGTCTAAAAGTGGGTGCTAAAATGTCTAGAATAAATAATTGGACTTCGGTGATCGATGTGGTAAAAAACCGTTTGGCTTCTTGGAAAGCCAAAAACCTCTCTATTGGTGGGCGTTTAATTTTAATAAAATCGGTTCTTCACAATTTGCCGATTTATTACTTATCTATCTATAAAGCCCCTAAGGCGTTCTTAGAGAACATTGAGTCGATTATGAGACATTTTTTGTGGGCCGGCTCGAGTGAAGAAAAAAAGATTAATTGGGTCGCTTGGGATATTATTTCGAGCCCAAAGAAGTCGGGAGGTTTGGGTATTCATAAATTGCAACATGTCAATGATGACGTGGCGCTTCAAAAAAGAAGGTCCAAGCCTGTGGAAGAAAGTTATCTTAAGCTGTCATGGGTCGAATAGATTGTGGACGATGCTGCCTTGTTCCCCTTCGGCGAGTGGTTGTTGGAAAAACATCGTCAAAGTAGGCAAAAGCAAGCTGAGAAATGGCAGCTCTATTAATTCCTGTTTTGTTGGTATCGTGGGGGATGGGTCTTCGATAAATTTCTGGGCTGACTCGTGGCTCTTTAATGAGCCGCTTCGTCGGATCTTTCCTGAGCTTTTTAGACTGGAGAAGCGCAAGTGGTCGACTATATCGGACAGGCTGGAAGTTGTTAATGAAGTTAAACATTTACATTGGGAGTGGACCACTGCTCCCACTACTCCTCAGCAGGTTGCAGACTTGTTTACTCTGCTGTCGGCCATCCATAACTTCGAGTGGAAAGGCGACAGCGATGATTGGAAGTGGTCGGCGGACAGAAGCGGCTCGTTCACTGTTAACAGTGTCAAAAAGCTGTTAAGCAGCAATGTTCAGCAGCCGAATATTATGGCAAAATTATGGCTTGGAGAGCGTCTATGAACCGGCTGCCAACGAAGACAGAATTGTAGGAAATGGGTCACAATTTTATTAAAATAATATTAACAAAATAATAAAGATATACACTTTATACATATTTTGGGAAACAGTAGTACACCCACCATGTACGAAAATTAAAAAGACATACACAAAAGATTCAAACCGTTGTCTTTGATAAAAACTTAAACCGTTTCTTCTTGTACAATTTTCTCTTCGTCTTTAATGAGGACTTGAACAAAGTCTTCTTGTACAATCCTTGGCAAGATCTTCAAGACATAGAGTCTTCAACATGATCCTTTTTGTGCACTTTTTAACTGCAAGAATGAACAAACAAGATGTTGACGGTTAAGGCCGAGGCACGTGTTCAACACGCTTCCCTTAAAAACAGATTTCGCGCCTCTACTAAAGATAACGCGTCTGTCTCCCAGGGTACAACAGCCGAAGCAGTCTGTACTGCCGGAGAAGGCTACACGCCCGAGGTTACACTAGAAAAATTATAGTGTTAGAACTTATGGAATTTGGTAGAAAGTACTCATCTCTATGTACTCAACACATGAGTGAAGTCTTTATTCTTCTCAAGAACCCTCCATGTATTCAAGTATATTATTTCCTCTAGTGTCAAATAAGGCACATAGCCTACAATTATAAAGAGTTGAGGATAAGTGAAGAGTCTTTCTCTTAATTAGAGACTTAATACTCTAATAAAAGTTAATTAAGTGAAATACAAAACTCAACTCAAGAGTTTTTCTTCAATTTACATTATGAATACGTTAATTAATAAATATTATTAATTAAATATCCATTCATACTATTAAAATTCCAACTATTATTAGCAGCCTAATGTATCTGATGAGTTGTATCAGACCAGACTTAGCAAGCAAGCTAAGTAGATACACGATCAACCTAAGTTTAATTCATTTGAATTACGTGACACAGGTGCTTTGGTAATTAGGATACATACGAGACTACGGGCTGCAATATAAAAGATATCCAACAGTTATTGAAGGTTACTGTGATGCGAATTGGATATCTTACACGAATGATTCCAAGGCAACGAGTGGGTATTTGTTCACACTTGGAGGTGCTGTGATAACATGGAAATCATCTAAGCAAATGGTTATTGCTAGATCCAAGATGGAATCAAAATTCATCGCTTGGGATAAAGAGGATGAATAGGCAAAATGGCTACGTCAATTTGTTAAGGATATACCTAGGTGGCTGAAGCCGGCATTGGCCTAATGCATACGTTGTGATAGTCAATCGGTAATTGGCAGAGCTCATATCACAATGTGTATCAGTAAGAACATGTATATAAGACGTAGGCATAATACGGTACGACTACTAATCTCTACATGAGTTATCACTGTTGACTACGTGAAGTCAAAGATAATCTTATGGATCCAACAACCTGAGGGTTGATGAGAGATCAAGTTGTGGAATGAGACTAAAGCCCATAGAAAAAGGCATGTGAAGGAAACCTACCTTAGTTAATTGGAGATCCCAAGATCTAAGTTCAATAGGACAACTAATTCATACGCCTAAGGGTGGTCATTGTGGGGGCATGGCTAATATGTGTAAGCTAGTATATATGGTTATACATATCCCCTTAAAATATAAAAGGGTGTTTATATACGTCCTTGTCCATTCCTATGACATTCAGTGACAAATTGTGAGGTTAAGCTTATAGCTTTTAATGATCTAACTGAGGTAACCAGTCCCAGTAGATCACCTATGTGAGAGAGAAGTGGGGTCGCTTCGAAAGGGTATTGTTGGGGCACAATACTTAATAGCTCTCGCAGAACCAGGCACGTGTCCATGACCATAACGGACACAACAATGAGGACTTGACGTTGTCAAGGAGAGTTTTGTGTGAAGCGTATTGTCGTCTACACAAACCGCAGACGAGTTCAAAGACATCTCGTTCTACTCAAAGCCAGTGGGCTAAGTGCGTTTCATAAGCGAAGGTTCAAAGGGTCACACCTACCTATCGTATGCAAAACTCAACTGTTGAAATTTAATCGGAATGAGGTTGCTTTTCAGAATGACTCCTATTCATATGGGGGTTTGTTCGGAATATGCGTTTTCTGATCAATCTCCATTCATGTGGGGGATTGTTGGAAAGTTTAGAAGGTGAATGGAGGTTTAAGTTAATGGAATTATAATTTAGTGAAATTATAATTATTGAAGAAACAACTCTTTAGTAGAGTTAATTTATTTATGACACTTTAATATAGTTTTAAGACTAAAATTATGTGTATAACTCTTCATGTGGTGAATTGAAGAAAAACTTATGACACTTGATTATAGTTTTAAGACTAACACTTGATTATAATATTGTATAGAAGATAAAAATTCGGGTTGATTTATTAGCGTGAGCATGAATTTATAGCTTTTTGATTTCTTATTTCTTAACACAAATAACATAAGTAATTAACACATAGTTAAGTTTTTGTTTTCTCTTTATGCTAGTGTTTAATTTATTTTATTAATTATAATTAGAACTTAAACAATATACAATTGCCGAAAGCAAAATAATATTGCGAACCACACTACATACAACGTTTAACAAGAACATTACATAGATCAACAAATACCTTAAAAGTCTTAGAACAAATATAGTTTACGTATAGATCGAGTTAACTATTTCATGACGTTCAAAGAGACCATGTTGATTGAAATTGAGGAAAGTCTCCGTACCCTTCTCCAACCATCCTCTCCATCATCTATCCTTCATGTCCATTTGTTCCCTGCAACATCAGTTTTCATCCCATGCAGTAAGTGGAAGTAATATTTATAATATTTTAGAAACATATTAGCAAATCTAGAATGTTATATTTATAATTTTGTCCGTTTTATTTAGTTAACAATATATATGATTCAAGATACACAACTTCTTAACAAGGATAATTGAGAAAGCCATATGTCCCCTTCATAGGGGCCATATCATCCAATTCAGTAGAGTTGTGGTCAATAGGTCATAGAACATGCAGCTTCTGAAAAGCTTCATGGAGAGAAACTAAAAATGCACAAAGAAGAGAAAAAACTGCACTAATTAATTTTGAAAAATAATTTCTCATCAATAATTCATAATATTGTTTGTTTATTGTTTTAATTGTTAGTTGCACAATTAAATTACCTCAATTTGATTCTGCAACGATCCAACATAGTTGATTATTACATCCAACATCACTGGCATTTCCATTGTCTATAGAAAATAACTAAATTTAAATGGAGCAAAACAATGATATATTATAAAGATAAATTTTTGTAATTGTCAAAGAACATATGAACAAGTAGAAAAAAAAAATGTATATATGTATATAAAGATTAACTCATATCTTTATACCTTGTAGCATCCGGGAACCATATCTTGCAAGCGTCTTAACTTCTCATTGATTTTTTTCTCTTCTCATCTAATGAAGACATAGTTTTTTTGGACAAAACAATGTTTCAAAACATGAAATTAGCTCTAAGATTTTGTTTGGGGTTATGAAAAGACTATTAGCATTCAAGAAATTGATTATAATGAAGTATATATAATAATATAGATGGGGGTTGAAAGGTCTCACATTTAAGATGCATCATAGGTTAGGTTATATTTTGTGTTTTAAAAGTTAGACATAAGGGCATAATTGGGATAAGATTTTAGGATGTGAGGTATTTGATTATGTTAAATTTACTAATCCACCCTCCTAAGTGCCTTAATAGTCACAAGTATGCCAATAATACCCTTAATTTTTTTGCTTAAACATGTTGTACATCTTGTTTGTTAAGTTGTACGGAAATGAAAATGACTATCTTAGCCATCACTCCTCCTTAATAAGATAATATAGAAATATAGATTATCATCACCACTATTTGGGCGGTTTGGAACGAGCAGAACGACAGAATCTTCAAAGATAGAAGACATCGAGCGATTGACACAGTTGCGACTATAAAGAGTACTTCGTATTTCTGGATTAGGAATCGCTCTAGATTTAAAAACATAGATTGGAATGTTTGGTGTACTTGTCCTTTGAATTTGTTGTAGTCGTTTTCAACCCGTTGGTCCTTGCTTTAAGGACCAATTGTGGTGTTTTGTGGTGAATGAAATGTATCTTTAAAAAAAAAAAAAAAAAAAAAAAAAACAAACCTATCAATAGCTTCAATAAATGTGGAATTTACGGTTGTTGTTTGCAATTAGAGGTCCTTGCATGCTCAACTGACGTAAAACATCATTTTTGTAAATTAGAAATAATCAAACCAAAAAAAAAAAAATCAAACAATAAATAAAATGTATGAATCCTAGATAATAGTCGTATGCCCCTAAAATCTTTAAAATTCGTTGTTCTTCCCTCTAACTACCATAAAAATTTTGATAAACTGGTAAGATTATATCATTCAAAAGTTTGAGCAATGTATGACTGAATTTAGCAAAATATAAATCTTGTCTCGTACATAAATAAACATATTCATAAACGTGCTTATGACCAATAGTTTTTTTCTATTTTTTTAATGACATGATTAATTATAGCTATGTTAAGAATATTCTTAGGGGGACGGGGCGCTATCAGATTTGGGCACGGGTACCCCACTACCAGCATGGTAACACCGCCGCCACCCGTGCTGGTAGGGTTTCTCATGAACCAATTTATGGTTCTTGTTACCGTGCTGGTACAAATAAACGGTCATTTAATTCGACCAATAAAAACTTGCCACCTTTTTTTCACTTTTGACCGTTTTTATTTTTTGACCGTTTTACCAAGAATATATATATATTTATACCTTTACATAAAATGTGGACCGTTTTTACAAAAACAATTTTTAATATGGGTGGTGGTAATATGTTTCCGAATACGTATCGTCGTCGACGACGATGATCAACCCGCCCCACAACACATCAACCGACCACACACACCCACAACACAATCGACAACACATCAACCAACTAAACACCCCACATTTGAATTTTACGAGCCACAAGATCCTGACAATTTGACCGCCGAAGAAATGGTTTACGCGTATGATTACATAATGGCTCTAGTACAACTCGGAACAATACGAATTGGAGAATCTGTACGAGTGCCAGAGCGTGTCAATCCCCCTTTAGTGTGAAACCCACCGGTCCCGGTACAAAACCCCCAGTAAAAAACACCCCCGATGAAGATGGTCCTGTGGCCGAATACGTAAATAATTCGGATGAAGAAATGTATTGCCCGACACCCAAAAGTGAGGGATATCAATATCACTACGAGAGGTCGGACGGGCGTGATAGTGATCGTGACGTTTCTTCGCCCGAGTCAATTGCGTATTCTTTTTTTTTAGCTATGTTTAACTTGTATTTTAATTAAGTTTATGTTTATGTTTACTTAATGTTTTAATTAGGTTATTAATGTTTGTATTTTGAGTGTTATTTTTTTAACGGTTAACTTTCATTAATAAGTAAACAACATTAAACATTAATTATTAAACAAATGGCGCAACATGGTTGAAGCTAGTCCTGTGTGCATGGTAATACTCGCCGCGCGTGAGTTGAATTGCAATGTCTTCTTGAATATTAGGGTGCTTCTTTATCGTGGCTTCATAGAGGGTGTTCCATCGGATACACCTGGACCAAATAGCAATCCACTTACTAGCGAGCGAATCCTTGGGGTGGTCATTTGTGCCGGTTATTTCATTGAATATCACCGACACCCGGTTCCAAAACGAATTTCTCTGGAAATCGACATTATGAACACATGTGTTTCTCGCTATCAAGTATGCCCTCGTTAACGCGATCTCCTCATTTACATTCCACTGGACCGCCATTATAGCCCAAAATCTAACGGTAAGAAGAATTCTTGAAGGTTCCAATGGTTTAAATTTTAGTGACGGTAATAAAATTAATTACGGTCTGACAATTACAAACGGTTACTTTTGTGAATTTAAATGAAAATTTAAATTAAGAATCAGTGGAGTGTTGCCTCCAAAAAAGTGGTTCAGTTAAGTAAATCAGTGAAGTGATGTGGCAATGCAGGATTGGTTAAAATCATTGAAAGAAAAACTTAACTCTAGAAACACCACTTCCCCCTTAGGGGGACGGGGCGCTACCAGAATTGGGTACAGGTACCCCTTTACCAGCACGGTAACACCACCGCCACATGTGCTGGTAGGGTTCTCGTGGACCGTTTTCTGGTTGTTGTTACCGTGCTGGTACAAAGAAACGGTCTTTTTCTTGATCAATGATAATATGTCATGTTTTACCTTCACTTTTGATGGTGATATTTTGACTGTGATTTTTGACCGTTTACATTTTGACCTTGGTTTATGTTTTACCCTTATACAAATCATACTTTCACATAACATAAACACGGTGAACTTTCATTAAAAATTTAAACACCATTACAAAATAAACATTAAACAACCATAAACATTAATTATTAATTATATCTCGCAACAATCGCCATGACGCAAAATGGGTGAAGTTAGTCATTTGTTCACGGTAGTAGTCGCCACGAGTGAGTTGGATTGCAATGTCTTCTTGAACATTAGGGTGCCTCTCCATCGTGGCTTCATAAAGGACGTTCCAACGGAGACACCTGGACCAGAGAAGAAACCACCTACGAACGATCGAATCCTTGGAGCGGTCATTTGTGCCGGTTAAATTATTGAATATCCCCGACACCCGGTGCCAAAACGAAATTGGGGTATCGACTTCATGAACCCATGTGTTTCTCACTACGAGGTAGGCCCTCGTTAACGCGATATCCTCATTTGCATTCCACGGGACCATTTTTACGAAACGATTAAAGTATAACCGGGTTATTGTGTGATTTTGTTGTGTTGGATTAAGGTGTTTTTATAGACCAAACCGTAACGGTACAGATTCCAAATGGTTGCAACGGTTTAAATGTAACGGTAACAAAATTAATTACCGTCTGACTGTACAACGGTTAGTTTTCTCAAATTTAAATGAAATATAATGAAATAATCACTGGAGTGTTGCCTACAAAAAAGTGTTTTAGTGAAGTAAATCAGTAAAGTGATGCGGCATTGCAGGATTGGTTAAAATCAGTGAAAGAAAACTAAACTCTACAAGAGTCCCTTATACCCTTAGTTTAAGAAATTTTGTTCCACGAGTCAAAATATTATCGAAGAAATTAACATACTTTTATAGATTCTTGTTATCCATATAATGCAGAGTTATTCGAAAATCCCCCCGTTTCGAAAAAGAAAAAAGAAAAAAATATTGTATATGACGACATAGGATAATGAAATGTCTAATACATGTTAAGTATGTGATGACATTCAAGATTAAATGATGGTTACATTTTTGTCAAAGATTATATGTATACTAAAGATAAAGGAAACTAATAGTTAATAAAAATCTATAATTCATACAAAAATACAAAATGGTCAATTTTTGTGTAACTTTTCTTTTCATGTGTCATACAAAAATACAAAATGGTCAATTTTTGTGGATTTATGTGTAACTTTTCTTTCCATGTGTCACTAACATGGTCAAAATTGTCTTTTACCATTGCTCTACAAAAGACACGATTGACGTGTAACTCAAATCTATCTTTTTAGTGGAAGGTATGTGTGTATAGCTTTATAAATGAAAAAGTGTCCTTAGGTTAGGGGATGAACCTTGACAGATGGGACACATAACCGAATAAGTTTCATATCAATCATCATTATATAATTATATAACTAGTGTTTAAGCCCCGCGTTGCGGGGCGTGGTTTGTAACACCATGCCAAGTAGTAACCAAACGACAATTAAACCGGAGAAAAATATTGTAAAATACAAACATGAATTTATAGTGCATAAATGATCAAATCAAAGAACAAAAGAAACATAAGCTTTGAATCCAATAAACCGTGCAAAAATCACAGTCATAAAATTGTCAGCAGGCAACCTTAGCACAAAAATTGTTTTAAAGAAATTAAATAAAAAATTAATTAATACAAATAAATTCGTTTGTTTATTTTACGAATGGTAGAGGACTAGTTTTATACCCGCCGCGCGTTGCTGCGGCGGGGGCGAACGTGTTGTTATATTGTACGTTGCGTGGTTGCAGCCTATCAATGACGTCCCACACAAAGGACATCAGTAGCTTGAGAACGCTAATATGTGTATTTGTAGAAAACGTGGAAAACAATTATAGATCACCGATCACACGAAGGTGAGAGGGTTCAGACTCGACAACTGCTACCGTGTCATACGTTGCGTGGTTGCATCATATCGATGCCGTCACACACAACGGACAACAGAAGGCTGTTTAATCAGTTGTAATCATCGCCATACCATGCGACAATTGCTAACGCGAATGACGCCTCACACGCTACAAAAAGGCGCATACATTGAAGCGGAATAGCACATCAGCCAGTTGCGTTGTCCGCGGACTTGCATTTAAGTTAGCGAAAAGATATACTAAATAAATACGCTTCAAAACCCTTCGTCGTCACCTAACAAATGCTCATCGGATAAGATTCACTTAGTGATAGAACCAAATATTAAGATAATCTGTTCAAAAACATCAAGCTGTTAGATAAATCATTGAAATAATTGCTAAATTAATGATAATTGCTTTTTGCATTCACCATGCTTTGCATTGAATGCCATGGTCCTTCCCTGATCCCTCAAATCAAAGACAGCTTATGGTAAAATGAAATAGGGGAGGGCAGAATTCAATTGAAAAGGTGTAAAAGGGTTGGCTGAAAGTTCTCGTCTTTCATTTGGTTGTAAACTTGAAGTGCTTCTTTTCCATAACCGTGCAGGCCATAACCCACGATCAAAGTGTTCCAGGAGGTAACATCAACATACTCAACAGGTATTTCTTTGAGAATTCTTAGCGATGTATCCAAATCTGCACATTTCGCATACATGTCCATAATCGCATTCCATAATGTTTGGTTGATATCTATTTTGTTTTGCACTAAAAAATCATGGATTTTAATAGCATGTTGTCGGGAACCCAGATACGAACACGCAGAAACAACAATTAACGCCGTCACTTCATTAACATTAACATCCGACATTTTCATTCGCTCAAAAAGAGCTAGAGCTTCACTCGCCAGTCCATCTTGAACATAGCAAGTAAGCATAGAATTCCAAGTAATAACATTTCTTTCTTTCATTCGTTCAAATATCCTTTCCGCAACTTCAACCTCCCCACATTTACCATACATAGCCATAACCGAATTAACAACCAGTACTTCATGAAACAAAGCGTTTCTAATGGCATATCCATGAACAGCCCGACCTTTCTTCGCATCGCCCAACTGACCAACAGCGGATGCAACAGTCACAGCAGCAACCCAATCCATCCCAAACCCCTGTCAACCTTCTCAGCCTTTTCAAAAGCTGTGATCATTGCAGTCCAACACACAATATCCCTCCTAGACATTTTATCAAACACTTGGCGTGCGTCATCAATGAAACGACAACACTAACCACATGTATTCTCTACTCACCATTCATAACTATACAAACAAACAAAAAATTCTTTTGCAACTTGCATTAGTTGTTGCTTCAAATTTCAAACCAAGCAGCAGGTAACTACAACTCTTCTAACCTAAACAAAACCCAAAGTAAAAATTGTTATAGCAAAGCTAAAAAAAGGCATCAACTAACCAAATAGACGTAAGATTGCATCCCTTCCAATATAATTACACAACAACCTACTATCATGTAGCATAGCTAAACTAATGATGAACAACATCCCTTCCAATACAGCTACCACATATCGGTGCTGGACAGAAAGTCGATTACGGTTTGGAGGTTTACCTTAGCCGAGCAGGACGTCATCGTCAAAACAATGGAAGCGGAAGATCAGAGGTTTTGGGTTTGGTAACAGAGAAGCGGAGGAGGAGAAGCGGTTGTCGGTAGTTATTGTTTGGTTGCCGGGACGTCTTCACCGGAGAAGATCAGAGGGGATGACCGGAGAAGGTTTGGGTTTGTTAACAGAGAAGGAGAGGGGGTCGGTTGGTGGGGTCTGTCGTCGCCAGCGGTGCGTAACGGATGCAACCGACGATTCTAGAGGAGAGAGAACATTGGAATATATATGCTCTCAGTCCTGCTTCGCGTGGTTGTACGTCGTTAAAACCGTGCTTCACGAACTTGTATTGAGCGAAACAGTATTCCTCACTCACATCAAATTTTACCTTTTGTATATATATATAACTAGATTATAACCCGGGAACCTCCCGGGGTTGAGAAATCTAATATGACATATTAATCTTACATATAAAATAGAATGATGCGCTTTACAGTTACATGCAAGAAAGCTTCGGGTAGCACCTAACCTAAAATAATTAAAAATGTATCTCCAATGCTAACGCCTAACCTTAAACAATGTATAACTCTAATATCAATATTTAACATAAAACAATGTATAACTCCAATGCTAACGCATGTTGAAAATAGAATTCATATTTACCGAAACATAATTAGTGACTTGCCTATACATGATTAATGATTTACCTAAACACTTTGTGTTTTTTTTCCTGTATGAACATAATTCTACAAAAAAAAAAATAGTCGTTTTTTCTCCGTTTTTTTATATAACATTATGGTACTCGTTGGAAAGATAATAAAACGCTCGTTAATTTGGCGTAATTTTTTTCTTTAAAAAATCTCGTATATAAAAGATATTAACGTTTAAAAATTATGGGAGGAACCGAGGAAACATAAGAGATAAGAGAGAAAAATCAAATTTTGTTTTTAAATTCTTTTTTTTTCCTAAAATATCTCAATGCCACATAGGATGACACATGGCACACTCAAAGAAGAGAATGTCTCTTTAATTGCCATGTCATTAAAATGGCTTTGGTTTATTATATGTATAGATAAGTAAATATGTAGAGCCTAATTGCTTGATAAGTATGAAAGTAGACAAAAATTATTTAAAAATAGTCTGCAAGGTGATAAAAATACACTTGTCCTTTGATACATAGCATGAAGCCACGACATCACATATTTTTTATTTTATTTTATTTTTTTTTGTAAAAAGATATTTCTACTTTAGCTAAATTAGTATATTACAAACATAACGAACAATAGTTAAGATATTAAAAAAAAACAAATGTTCATCGTTTTGATATACAACACAACTTTCTACCTCTCTTCAATCATAATGACCAGCTACCATTTCCTACGTCTCCATCTCCATCATCGACGGCGACTAAGGCCGCCATCATCCCCGTCGCATCGGACTTGCGCTTCACTGCCGAGTAGCATCAGACTTGCGCTTCGTTGCCGACTTCCATTAGCACACCACCACCAGTCCACCACATCCACAAAATTGCATCCATCACCACAGCACTTCTGGTCACAAGATCGACCACCGCCACCATCAATCAAACCACATCACTTCCGGCCACAGCGATCCCATGGTTCAGTCACAGATGCGGTTCCGTTGTTTAATCCTTCATTTATCGGCGATGCTCAATTGCTCAGGCAAAGCTTCTTAACATGCATGTTTCCTTGTTTGAACAAATAGCCTACGATTCCGACTATTACCTGCGGTGTAACGACGTGTAACAACCGTAATATCGGTAGGTTTCAGGCACGGGACGGCAACGCCGTTACGTGAAACATGCATAGCTGGAAAACAGATCTTAGGTGCAACAACCGTTATGCGAAAGGTGTGGCAGTGTGGTAGTAGACAGTGGGCTTGATTGTAATAAAAGAAAAGTTCACGAGGACAAATAACTACTGCCACTTTGACTTGTGGGCCAAACTCAAATTGTAAAACTCAACTCAGAATTGATAACGCCGTTACCGTTAAAACACTATTGTTCGTTATGTTTGTAATTAATATATATACTAATTTGAGTTTTATATAGGTTTTATTAAAGTTCGGGTCACCAGCTTTTATTTCTAACTAGGGGTGATCCCAGCCCTTCGCGCCGGCGATGGAATTGATCGGTATAATGCGGTTTGTACGGTATCAGAACTCGACATAGTAACCAAAAGCGGATAGCTTGTGTACCGGCACTCATATAACATATGATACCATATGAAACATTATACATTGAATGTAACTTTTCCCTCAACAAAATTTATACCGTAACGTTTTAAGTAAAGTCACGTATTTAAGATTTTGTTTTAAAGTTGACAGACGCAATTCATAAAAAAAAAAAAAAAAAAAAAAAAAAAAAAAATATGTATATGTATTATTAGAAAAGAAACTCAAATGATTATACTAATACATCTTCCAACGTCTCAGGTACGTCTTAACTATACTTATTATCTTAATGTATATTTATTTTGATGATCATAACCTATTGTGTTTATGTTTGTTATAGTTTCATGTCTTGTTTGTTATCTCCTCGGTATCATTGTCTATACACATATTTAAGTTCTTGTTTCTATTTGTCTAATGTCTCATAATCCTTGTATTCAAACACCACCTAGACCATGGGAATAGAACCACCGTCGGTTAGGGGTGTAAACGAGCCGAGCCAGGCCCGAGCTTGACTGGGCTCGAGCTCGGCTCGTCATGCTTTTCTGAAGCTCGAGCTCGGCTCAATTCGAGCCTAATACTTTGAGCTCGAACTCGGCTCGAAAGTAAAACCCAAGGGCTCGAGCTTGGCTCGAAATAATTATAGAACAATTTAAAAGGAGCTAAAAGCTCGGCTTGAACTCGCTTTGATAGCTTAAACGAGCCAAAGCTCGGATCGAGCTCGACTCGCCAATGTTAAATAGTATTTATAATATATATATATATATATATATATATATATATATATATATATATATATATATAGGTTTAGGATCATGTACAAAACCTATTATTTGTGAGAAGTGTGAGAACCAATACTAGTGTGACACATGGCAGCCTATTTTATTATCTAGAAGGATATCAATGTAATTTGCATTGCTAATGTTATTTTTAGGAGATAATTGCTAATTAATTACGTGATTAATTATGAGCATTCTTAGGGATTTTTGTTTCAAATTGAACAGATATTTATGGAGTATTTATAAACATTCAGCACATTCATCATTCATTTACTGAATTATCATCGATCAAAACAACATTCATATTGTTGTGTTTTACTGATGTGAGCACATGGTGTTTTACTGGTATACCATAAGGTTTGAAGGTATAACACTCCTTTTGTGTTATTTTTATAAGGAGGTTTACTGATGCAAAATATGGTTTTTTTATGCACATTGGTGTTTTATTGAAACACATATTGCGATTATTTTGTTAATTAAGCTACGTTCTATGGTGTTTTACTGAAAGAAAATGTGGTTTTTGCTATACATGGTGTTTTACTGATGTACATAAGTTTTGAAGATAAAACACATTGATACTATAATACAAACCTTCCAGACGTAAGCTTTGAAGATAAAACACATTGATACTGTAATACAAACCTTCCAACGAAAGCTTAGAAGATAAAACACATTGATACTGTAATACAAACCTTACTAAAAGAAAATATGGTTTTGCTATACATGGTGTTTTACTGATGTATATAAGTTTTGAAGATAAAACACATTGATACTATAAATCAAACCTTACTGAAAGAAAATGTGGTTTTGAAAAAAAAAAAAACACTCACGTTTGTAGATTATCCCAAATCGTTGTTGATCCTCCATAAATGAGAGATTTCTTGCATAAAATTCGTCCGGTTGTTTTTTGGAAAGAGGGGGCGAGAATCAAGGAAAATAAAGTAGTTTCTCAAAACATATCTCCTCTGGCTCTTTAAATGTCATAAGAAATTGACTATACTACCCTTTTGAATTGTTTTTAGTTAGTAATAATCAAACACTATTTACAAAAATGCCACTCATTAAATCTAAACCATTGATTAAGATGATCTAATGGCTATAACACCTTCTCACACTTCTCACAAATATAACACTTTGTATAGGATCATGACCCTATATATATATATATATATATATATATATATATATATATATATATATAATATAAAATTTGGTTGGGCTCATTTAGGCTCGTGAACCTAAACGGTCTTTGTATGAAAAGCTCGAGCTTGGACTCGATAACTAAACGAGTCATGTTTCAAGCTCAGGCTCGGGCTCATTCGAGCTTTTTACCGATCTGGTCCCGAGTAGCTCTCAAGCTTGTACCATTTAACCAACATCACTGACGGAACCCTCATCCTCCGCTCACCAAGTTGTGGTAGTGTATGCGCCGTGTTGTGACCCCCCCCCCCTCCACACATTTGTATCTATTAGTCTCTAGCTCTTAATCTCTCTTTCTTTCTTATAAAAAGGAGATGGTAACACTGCAATTAGCATGCAATTTTTATCTAATCATTATACCATTCATAAGATCTTTCATCATTTGTTATATAGATAGATATAAATTAGAAAGGGACAAGATGTAAAATTACTGGCTCCGTTAATTATATAAGATGTGATGCCTTTACAAATAAAAGATTTTGATGTTGGTCTAGTAGCATTGGTGATTACCTCACGAATGTATGTATTTTGGAGTAAAAAGTTGATATTAACTAAAGAGAAAAAAAAATCAGTTATAACTTATAACTGTTTATCCTACATCTACAACTTGTAAAGATATTAAGAGAAACAGTTTGAGGTGCAAACAAGTCGAGCGGCTTGCAAGCTACTCGAGAAAAAGCTCGAAACGAACGAAGCCTTGACGAGCTGGAGCTAAGCTTTTGCTTAAAACAAAGCTCGTTTATTTATCGAGCCCTAGCTCGAGCCTTAATGTAATATTAGTTTTATTAATATTTAATAATATTTACCTCTCATTTAAAGTTGTTTAGTAAACAAGCCGAGCCTGAGCTTCAATTATCGAGCTTGCGAGCCTAAACGAGCGTACTAATTATATTATTTTTATCTAACCAATTAAATAATAAATAATAAATGAGCCGAGCTCAAGCTTTAGAAACTACCAACGAGCCGAGCTCAAGTTTTGAAAACAAAGCTCGATTCGAGCCGAGCTTGAGCTTTCATAAGTCAATCGAGCACAAGCTTACGCCTGGTTGAGCTTGGGACCGGCCAAGCTCGTTCGCATCAATAAAAGAAACATGAGTACAACCTTAATAATATGACTAGACCATACATATAATAGACATTGTTGGTGTATAGCATTCAATCATTGTTTTACTTCCTTTTAAAGAGTCGATAACTGAGAAGATAAGGGGTATCACAATGATTGAATGCAGTACATGACTAACAACATGTCCATCATATGTATGATAGATATTGTTGGTGTACCCCATTCAATCATTGTTTTGTTTTCATAAACTTGATTTTATGGAATTATAGAAATAGTAGTAATGCACTTGAGTATTTTATACTTTAAGTTGGTTTTAAGACCAAATTTCAAATAAACAACATATGAGGAGTAGGTTTTTTTAACCGGGGTAAATTCAATACCGGCATATACACTCGTGATCACTTTATGGGTAATGAGTAATAAGGTACCAAGTACAATAGTTATAGATCATATGTGAAAACCAGTTTACAACTAGGTATGCAACTAAAATTATTAACGCTCGTCCCATACTCCAACAAACACTTAATATACTAGCGGGAACCCGCGCGTTACGGCGGGGATACACCCGTAAAATTTTATTACATATATAATAATTTTAAACTAAAAGTCATCATGTATTATTGTGTGAAAATTATTTTGGTAGAAGTCCTTTGATATTGAAAGCACGAATAAAAAATAAAAAACGATGCGGGAGAATAATGAAAACTTGAATCAGAAAACAAGATTTCAGTCTCTGAAAAAAAAGTAGCTAAATACTGTAAATGAAGCCATAAAAAAAATAAAGAATGACGTGTGGGATGTGTTTGTCATCCCGTAGTACTAACTGGTCGATTTTGTGGTAAATTCCCGAATATGCTCCGTAGTACTACAATATTTTAAATTACGGATATGAGGAGTATGTTTTTATTAACCACATAAGAACATAAAGGGGTAAATTCAATACCAACATGTACACTCGTGATCACTTTATGGGTAATGATTAATAGGGTACCAACTACAATAGGTATGGATCATATGTGAAAAACAGTTTACAACTAGGTATGCAACTTAAATTATTAACGCTCGTCCCATACTCCAACATACACTTAATATACTATCAGGAACCCGCGCGTTACGGTGGGGCTACAACCGTAAAATTTTATTACATATATAATAATTTTAAACTAAAAGTCATCATGTATTATTGTGTGACAATTATTTTGGTGGAAGTTCTTTGATATTGAAAGCACGGATAAAAAATAAAAAACGATGCGGGAGAATAATGAAAACTTGAAACAGAAGACAAGATTTCAGTCTCTGAGAAAAAAAAAGTAGCTAAATACTGTAAATGAAGCCATAAAAAAAATAATGGCGTGTGGGATGTGTTTGTCATCTCGTAGCAAAAACTGGTCGATTTTGAGGTAAATTCCCGAATATGCTGCGTAGTATTACAATATTTTAAATTACGGATATGAGGAGTAGGTTTTTTTAACCACATAAGAATAAAGGGGTAAATTCAATACCAACATGTACACTCGTGATCACTTTAGGGGTAATGAGTAATAGGGTACCAAGTACAATAGGTATGGATCATATGTGAAAAACAGTTTACAACTAGGTATGCAACTTAAATTATTAAAGCTCGACCCATACTCCAACATACACTTAATATACTAGCAGGAACCCGCGCGTTACGGCGGGGCTACGCTCGTAAAATTTTATTACATATATAATAATTTTAAAATAAAAGTCATCATGTATTATTTTCTAACAATTATTTTGGTGGAAGTCCTTTGATATTGAAAGCACGAATAAAAAATTAAAAACGATGCCGCTGAAAACTGAAAACTTGAATGAGAAGGCAAGATTTCAGTCCCTGAAAAAAAAGTAACTAAATACTGTAAATGAAGCCATAAAAAATAAAAAATAAAGAATGGCGTGTGGGATGTGTTTGTCATCCCGTAGTACTAACTGGTCGATTTTGTGGTAAATTCCCGAATATGCTCCGTAGTATTACAATATTTTAAGTTACGGATATGAGGAGTAGGTTTTTTTAACCACATAAGAACATAAAGGGGTAAATTCAATACCAACATGTACACTCGCGATCACTTTATGGGTAATGAGTAATAGGGTACAAAGTACAATAGGTATGGATCATATGTGAAAAACAGTTTACAACTAGGTATGCAACTTAAATTTTTATCGCTCGTCCCATACTCCAACATACACTTAATATACTAGCAGGAACCCGCGCGTTACGGCGGGGCTACACCCGTAAAATTTTATTACATATATAATAATTTTAAACTAAAAGTTATCATGTATTATTGTGTGACAATTATTTTGGTGGAAATCCTTTGATATTGAAAGCACGAATAAAAAACGATACGGGAGAATAATGAAAAGTTGAATCAGAAGACTAGATTTCAATCTCTGAAAAAAAAAATAGCTAAATATTGTAAATGAAGCCATAAAAAATAAAGAATGGCGTGTGGGATGTGTTTGTCATCCCGTAGTACTAACTGGTCGATTTTGTGGTAAATTCCCGAATATGCTCCGTAGTACTACAATATTTTAAATTACGGATATGAGGAGTAGGTTTTTTAACCACATAAGAACATAAAGGGTAAATTCAATACCAACATGTACACTCGTGATCACTTTATGGGTAATGAGTAATAGGGTACCAAGTTCAATAGGTATGGATCATATGTGAAAAACAGTTTACAACTAGGTATGCAACTTAAATTATTAACGCTCGTCCCATACTCCAACATACACTTAATATACTAGCAGGAACCCGCGCGTTACGGCGAGGCTACACCCGTAAAATTTTATTACATATAATAATTATAAACTAAAAGTCATTATGTATTATTGTGTGACAATTATTTTGGTGGAAGTCCTTTGATATTGAAAGCACGAATAAAAAATAAAAAACGATGCGGGAGAATAATGAAAACTTGAATGAGAAGACAAGATTTCATTCTCTGAAGAAAAAAAAAGCTAAATACTGTAAATGAAGCCCTAAAAAATAAAGAATGCCGTGTGGGATGTGTTTGTCATCCCGTAATACTAACCGGTCGATTTTGTGGTAAATTTCCGAATATGCTCCGTAGTACTACAATATTTTAAATTACGGATATGAGGAGTAGGTTTTTTTAACCACATAAAAACATAAAGGGGTAAATTCAATACCAACATGTACACTCGTGATCACTTTATGGGTAATGAGTAATAGGTTACCAAGTACAATAGGTATGGATCATATGTGAAAAACAGTTTACAACTAGGTATGCAACTTAAATTATTATCGCTCGACCCATACTCCAACATACACTTAATATACTAGCAGGAACCCGCGCGTTACGGCGGGGCTACACCCGTAAAATTTTATTACATATATAATAATTTTAAATAAAAGTCATCATGTATTATTGTGTGACAATTATTTGGTGGAAATCCTTTGATATTGAAAGCACGAATAAAAAACGATGCGGGAGAATAATGAAAACTTGAATCAGAAGACTAGATTTCAGTCTCTGAAAAAAAAATAGCTAAATACTGTAAACGAAGCCATAAAAAAATAAGGAATGGCGTGTGGGATGTGTTTGTCATCCCGTAGTACTAACTGGTCGATTTTGTGGTAAATTTCCGAATATGCTCCGTAGTATTACAATATTTTAAGTTACGGATATGAGGAGTAGGTTTTTTTAACCACATAAGAACATAAAGGGGTAAATTCAATACCAACATGTACACACGCGATCACTTTATGGGTAATGAGTAATAGGGTACCAAGTTCAATAGGTATGGATCATATGTGAAAAACAGTTTACAACTAGGTATGCAACTTAAATTATTAACGCTCGTCCATACTCCAACATACACTTAATATACTAGTAGGAACCCGCGCGTTACGGCTAGGCTACACCCGTAAAATTTTATTACATATATAATAATTTTAAACTAAAAGTCATTATGTATTATTGTGTGACAATTATTTTGGTGGAAGTCCTTTGATATTGAAAACACGAATAAAAAATAAAAAAACGATGCGGGAGAATACTGAAAACTTGAATGAGAAGACAAGATTTCAGTCTCTGAAAAAAACATAGCTAAATACTGTAAATGAAGCCATAAAAAAATAAAGAATGCCGTGTGGGATGTGTTTGTCATCCCGTAATACTAACTGGTCGATTTTGTGATAAATTTCTGAATATGCTCCGTAGTACTACAATATTTTAAATTACGGATACGAGGAGTAGGTTTTTTTAACCACATAAGAACAAAAAGGGTAGATTCAATACCAACATGTACACTCGTGATCACTTTATGGGTAATGTGTAATAGGGTACCAAGTTCAATAGGTATGGATCATATGTGAAAAACAGTTTACAACTAGGTATGCAACTTAAATTATTAACGCTCGTCCATACTCCAACATACACTTAATATACTAGTAGGAACCCGTGCGTTACGGCTAGGCTACACCCGTAAAATTTTATTACATATATAATAATTTTAAACTAAAAGTCATTATGTATTATTGTGTGACAATTATTTTGGTGGAAGTCCTTTGATATTGAAAACACGAATAAAAAATAAAAAACGATGTGGGAGAATACTGAAAACTTGAATGAGAAGACAAGATTTCAGTCTCTGAAAAAAACATAGCTAAATACTGTAATGAAGCCATAAAAAAATAAAGAATGCCGTGTGGGATGTGTTTGTCATCCCGTAATACTAACTGGTCGATTTTGTGGTAAATTTCTGAATATGCTCCGTAGTACTACAATATTTTAAATTACGGATATGAGGAGTAGGTTTTTTTAACCACATAAAAACATAAAGGGGTAAATTCAATACCGACATGTACACTCGTGATCACTTTATGGGTAATGAGTAATAGGATACCAAGTACAATAGGTATGGATCATATGTGAAAAACAGTTTACAACGAGGTATGCAACTTAAATTATTATCGCTCGTCCCATACTCCAACATACACTTAATATACTAGCAGGAACTCGCGCATTACGGCGGGGCTACACCCGTAAAATTTTATTACATATATAATAATTTTAAACTAAAAGTCATCATGTATTATTGTGTGACAATTATTTTGGTGGAAATCCTTTGATATTGAAAGCACGAATAAAAAACGATGCGGGAGAATAATGAAAACTTGAATGAGAAGACAAAATTTCAGTCTCTGAAAAAAAAAGATAAATACTGTAAATGAAGCCATAAAAAAATAAAGAATGCCGTGTGGGATGTGTTTGTAATCCCGTAATACGAACTGGTCGATTTTGTGGTAAATTTCCGAATATGCTCTGTAGTACTACAATATTTTAAATTACGGATATGAGGAGTAGGTTTTTTTAACCAAATAAAAACATAAAGGGATAAATTCAATACCGACATGTACACTCGTGATCACTTTATGGGTAATGAGTAATAGGGTACCAAGTACAATAGGTATGGATCATATGTGAAAAACACTTTACAACTAGGTATGCAACTTAAATTATTAACGCTCGACCCATACTCCAACATACACTTAATATACTAGCAGGAACCCGCGCGTTACGGCGGGGCTACACCCGTAAATTTTACTACATATATAATAATTTTAAACTAAAAGACATCATTATTATTGTGTGACAATTATTTTGCTGGAAGTCATTTGATATTTAAAGCACGAATAAAAAACGATGCGGGAGAATAATGAAAACATGAAAATGATGACAAGATTTCAGTCTCTGAAAAAAAATAGCTAAATACTGTAAATGAAGCCATAAAAAAATAAAGAATGGCGTGTGGGATGTGTTTGTCATCCCTTAGTACTAACTAGTCGATTTTGTGGTAAATTCCCGAATATGCTCCGTAGTACTACAATATTTTAAATTACGGATATGAGGAGTAGGTTTTTTAACCATATAAGAACATAAAGGGGTAAATTTAATAACCACATGTACACTCGTGATCACTTTATGGGTAATGAGTAATAGGGTACCAAGTACAATAGGTATGGATCATATGTGAAAAACAGTTTACAACTAGGTATGCAACTTAAATTGATAACGCTCGTCCCATACTTCAACATACACTTAATATACTAGCAGGAACCCACGCGTTACGGCACGGCTACACCCGTAAAATTTTATTACATATATAATAATTTTAAACTAAAAGTCATCATGTATTATTGTGTGACAATTATTTTGTAGAAAGTCCCTTGATATTGGAAGCATGAATAAGAAACGATGCGGGAGAAAAATGAAAACTTGAATCAGAAGACAAGATTTCAGTCTCTGAAAAAAAAATAGCTAAATACTGTAAATAAAGCCATAAAAAATAAAGAATAGCGTGTGGGATGTGTTTCTCATCCATAGTACTAACTGGTCGATTTTGTGGTAAATTCCCGAATATGCTCCGTAGTACTACCATATTTTAAATTACGGATATGAGGAGTAGGGTTTTTTAACCACATAAGAACATACAGGGGTAAATTCAATACCGACATGTACACTCGTGATCACTTTATGGGTAATGAGTAATAGGGTACCAAGTACAAGAGGTATGGATCATATGTTAAAAAAAGTTTACAACAAGGTATGCAACTTAAACTATTAACGATCGTCCCATACTCCAACATACACTTAATATACTAGAAGAACCCCTGCGTTACGGCGGGGCTACACCCGTAAAATTTTATTACATATATAATAATTTTAAACTAAAAGTCATGTATTATTGTGTGACAATTATTTTGGCGGAAGTCCTTTGATATTGAAAGCACGAATAAAAAACGATGCGGGAGAATAATGAAAACTTGAATCAGAAGACAAGATTTCAGTCTCTAAAAAAAATAGCTAAATACTGTAAATGAAGCCATAAAAAAATAAAAAATGGCGTGTGGGATGTGTTTCTCATCCCATAGTACTAACTGGTCTATTTTCTGGTAAATTCCTGAATATGCTCCGTAGTACTACAATATTTTAATTACGGATATGAGAAGTAGGTTTTTTTTAACCACATAAGAACATAAAGGGGTAAATTCAATACCCACATGTACACTCGTGATCACTTTATGGGTAATGAGTAATAGGGTACCAAGTACAATAGGAATGGATCATATGTGAAAAATAGTTTACAACTAGGTATGCAACTTAAATTATTAACGCTCGTCCCATACTCCAACATACACTTAATATACTAGCAGGAACCCGCGCGTTACGGCGGGGCTACACCCGTAAAATTTTATTACATATATAATAATTTTAAACTAAAAGTCATTATGTATTATTGTGTTACAATTATTTTGGTGGAAGTTCTTTGATATTGAAAGCACGAATAAAAAAATAAAAAACCATGCGGGAGAATAATGAAAACTTGAAACAGAAGACAAGATTTCAGTCTCTGAATAAAAAAAGTAGCTAAATACTGTAAATGAAGCCATAAAAAAAAGAATGGCGTGTGGGATGTGTTTGTCATCTCGTAGCAAAAACTGGTCGATTTGTAGATGCATTTATGCGACTAGTGCTTCGGATTGTTCAATAAACTTGTTTTGATAATTGTCGAATGGGCGAAGGAAGTTTTTGATAGGTGCGAAGGAGATTTAGAAGGTGCGAAGGAGACTCAAAAGGTGCGAAGGAGTGGTTTTGGACGAAGGTAGAATAGACTTTTTATGTATGGCTTGGTTCGACCGGTTGATGTGGTCGAACCTGCACATTCGCACGAACAAAGTGGGCGAATGTGCAGTCTATATATAGTCAAGCTGATTTTTTTAATGTGAACTTTGAGTCATTTTTTGTTCCCTCCACTTTCTGATTCTCTCTCTAGGATATTATTTAGCTTAATTCACGTTCATACCCTGTTGCTTTCAATCTGTAAACGTGTAATTGAGTTCGTAATTAATGAAAAAGCTTTGAAATGATGATTTACTTGTTTTGATCTGTTTGATTATCATTTTGTGATTGTTTTAGGGTTTCCGCACCTAAAACAAACTTGTTTGATCAATTCTTTGTTATTTGTCGATCCTTTTAGCACATACAAAGTGGTATCAGAGCCATTCTGGATCAAACAACCACAAATTGATAGTTTCTCAGTTGATTTGGACTCAATTTTGGTCAAAAAGTTTCTGTTTTCATAGAACAAACTGATTTGATGAGTTTTTGATTGATTGCAACTTGTTTTCATGGTTAAAATGGATAATTCTCTTTGATAAACTTGTTCCAAATCAATTCCGATTCAAAACCTGATTAAGATCATCAAAATCTATCAACATTTGATAAACATGATCAAAATTAACTGATTTTCAAAGAATAACCGTTTTTGAAATACCAGGGGTCGAACCTAGAGAGACGGTCGAAGGTATCAGTAAATTTGGTCGAACGAGTGAAATTCTGGTCGAAGGTGTTGTTTTTGTGGTCGAACGTAGACTTTCATAGCTTATTTGTGTTCATTCGCCCGTCTGAGTTACATTCGATTGATCGAACGGTCGAAGGAGAGAGAAAACGGTCGAAAGAGAGAAGAGACTGGTCAAAAGAGTTTGTGTGTTATCACAGTCCACATTCGTACCCTTCCAAACGGTCGAAGGAGAAGAAATTTTCTCATTCGCCCATACGATAGTGCGAAAGTAAAACCTGTTTTAAAATTTTTCTAATCTTTTCGTGTTTGAACATTTACAGGTTAAGATGTGGAACTTTCCAACTACGCCAAGACCTAATCAAGCATCACAGCAGCAGACAACAAGAGATCCATGGTCAGTTGCAGCTCAGAAGACTAGTCCACCATCCCAGCCAATCAATTACATGGCTATGACTAGTTCTACTCCTCAGCAAGTTGTGCAACCGTTACAGCAACCAATTGACAATTATTGGGGAGTAGCAGCAGCTGCCGTTCACTCGCAGACGACCAATGCTATATCCACCCTCATTCATGATCTATCATTAGGTAGTGGCAATCGTCCACCAAAGCTCATGGATATGATGGATTACAACACATGGAAGACAAAGTTCAAGATACATGTGGAGGGACAAGGCTTAGAGGGAGCTGAGGCATGGCAGATGATAGTGAAAGGTTATGTTGCTCCTATTCTGGAGAACACTGGTGAACCTATACCGTTGGAGAATTTGGCTGATGATGAGAAAAAGAAGTTTGCAATCGAGAAAAAGGCGTTTTCTCAGTTATCTCAGGCGATCAACACTAACTTGCTGCATCAGTTCGGATCGTCTACTACTTCAAAACAGTTGTGGGATATGCTGAGAAACAGACATGATGGTAATGAGAAGACTAGGAAGCTGAGGATGGAAGAGCTTCGAAAAGAGTTCGAGAACTTTAGTTACATGGGCACTGAGACTTTAAAAGAATTGGTTCCACGGTATTGCCACTGCTCACAGAGCTTTCGAGCTACGAGATTAGCATACCGATGTCAGAACTGGTGGATAAATTTGTTGATGCTTTACCACCATATTGGAACCAACACATTGAAGTGTTGAAAGAAAAAGATGCATACCAGTATTGGACTATAAATGAGTTCATACAAAAACTGGAGAACAAAGAAATGGAGGAGAAGAGGAAAGCAAAGAGAGCACAGATTCCACAGAACCCAGATTTGTATGTGAGTGGTACATCTACATCTCTTTCTACTTCTAGCTCTACTTCAAATGTTGCACCTCATATTGCGTGTGTATCTAATGTTGTTGAACCCACTAAAGCACCAATCAACTATCTTGCCCAAACTTCATCATATACACCACAATCTTATCAAACACCAAATTTCATTCCACCTTTTTCACCTTTACAACAAGCTGCCTGTTACACAGCAAGTCAACCTCAACAACAACCATATAATCCTCACATGAACCAAATGCAGATCACTCAAACACAATCAAATCAAAGTCCGATTGTGTTAGAGACTTCTAATCTTAATAATGTTACTGTTGAGATTGCTCAACAGCATGTAGCATTAGTATCTGCTATGCTTGCATCATACAACGGTTTAGTTGCTAGTCAGATTGGAAACAACAATCTAACCAATGAGGACTATGCACAAATCGATAAAGAGGAAATGGAGCTTATGGATATACAGTGGGCATTTGCCAGCATCATGAGAAGAGCCACTGATTTTATCCAGAAAACAGGGAGAACTGACCTTTCGACTTCTCCAAACACCACTTACGGCTTCAACAAAGCCAAGGTTACATGCTTTAATTGTGGTGAGAAGGGTCATTTCAAGAGAGAGTGTACACAGCCGGCTCAGCAAGGTAATCGAAACCCGTTCAATTCAAGCTATCAAAACAGACAAAACCAAAACCAGAATCAGGTATCATACAACAGTCCCAACATCTCTAGCTTTCAACCTCAAAACAACTACCAGAACCGTCAAAACACACAACAAAATACCAATACTAGACAATCAACATCTCAAAACCAACCACAACAGAATCCAAACCGAACCATTGTTCCCATCTCTACACCTAACACTCAAACCCAAACCCAAACTGAAAATCAAAACCAGGCACTTGTGATCCAAAAGGATGAAGGTTTTGATTGGACGGGTATGCAATTAGGAGTGGAAGAGATTACTGCTGGAAATGTGGCTTGTGTGGCACAAAAGATGAGTTTGGATGAACATGTGGAGATTGAAGAGGATGTTGTGATAGAAAAAGTGTCGGAGTTGAAAATAGAAGAGTTGAATGAGGATGTGAATGTTGAGTGTGAAGACAAGAAATCAGGAATGATTCTTGATTCTGTCACAGATGTTGGAGAGCAATATGATTCAGCTTATTCGGATATGGAAAGTGATTCTGACTCGGAAGCTAGTGTGAACTCACTAGACGATGACATTGATCAGTTGCTAGCTGAAGCAGATTTCCTTATGACCCGCAAGTCGTGCATGGTGGATGATGCCTGCACAAAGATTGACTACTCAAAATTCTTTGCAGGGAAGGAAGCTCATTTCGCGCTGATGGCAATGACAGAACCACCTAAACCGGTAAGTACTGAATCTCAATCTAAAGTTTGTGTTAAATGTTCTGATTTTGATAAATTGACAGAAGAAAATAAGCAACTCAAGGTACAACTTGAGAGTGCTAAAATAAACTGTCAAAATTATCAAAAAGAATCAAAAGATTTCAACAAAGTACTTGATGGTTATAAAAAGGATGTTTCTGAACTGAAAAAGACTTTGTCTATAAAGCAACTTGCCATTAACAACTATATAAATGAAATGGAAAACACAAAGTTAGAAATGGCGACCATCAAGTGCTTCACTGAAAAAGTGAATAAAAAGTTAGAGAGCTATAAGCACATTGCTTATGTAGTTGACCACATCATCGAAGAACCTTCACAGTCGAGTAGTGCAAACTACAAAGCTGTCCCATCTCCGGTGTTGTTCGAAAATCATAATTTACATGCGATAGCACCAGAGAATCTAGTCAAATCTGACTCCACATCAGATAACGAGTATAACACTTCCAGTGTCGGAGACCCGTATTCTGATGTGAGACCTGTATTGGGAAACAATGAAGGTGTGGTAGCTGCAGACGATTCTGATGAAGAAGATGAACAGTCTGAGATAGTTGTTGAGAATGAAAGTGATATCCCTAATGAAAATCATATAATCACTACTGAACCAGTCTCACCATCTCAGATTGTCCATCCCATGGCTAATGCTCACAGAAAGAATCAACCAGCAAAGAATGTTGCTAAGAAAGCTGAGCAGTCTGCTGGTAAAAATGTTGAAAAGAAAGTGGTCAAGAAAGTTGAGAAAAATGTGGTTAAATCTGTTGAAAAGAAAACTGAAACTAAAACTGAGAAATCAAATGGAGAAAACAATGAATCGTGTGATAAACCTGTAAAGTTTTCTATCGGATGCAAGGCTCCGATAAGATTATGTCTGATGATGAATATCCGATTCAATTTGTGAACTATTCCAAAATTGAAAAGATCTGGCAGGAAAGTACAATTTGGTTCCCAAAACATGAACGAACCAATGATATTCCTCCAGCCATTTTAGAGAAAATTTATTCGGATAATTCTAAAGACGCAAAGGTCAATGTCACACAATTCGTTTAAGCCAGTTGACAAGTCAAATAGTTTCATTGAACCGACTTACTCAAAGGAACCATCTCCTGAGAGTTTGAGAAAACAGTGCATGGTTGATCAATATCCCATTGCAAGTTTTTCCAAGTCGCACATCAAAGAGAACTATGAAGAATACCGTGCGTGTTTTAAGTGCGGGGAAAGGGGACATTTACTTGCCACCTGCCCGTACGTACGACACAAGAGGCACGAGGTGGAAATGAAGCAACGACATGATTATCCGGTTGATAATTACAGTTATCCACAACGACGATTTTTCCCTCAGCCAGCACCTTATTATAACCAAAACAATTTTTATAACAAATGGGAAAATCGTCCGATGACTTATGACAAACGCAACCGGATAGCCAATGAGAAACCATTGAAGAAACCTTTGATGAACATAACTGCTGAAAACAAAAAGGTTCCTGTTAAACCTAATGCCAAATCAGCAGTTGGACCTGTCTCTGTTAAATCAGAGAAGGTAACCAAGAAGGTAGCATTCAAAGACGAAGTAAAGAAACCGGCTGAGACCTCAAAATCTCATATTCGGATCTTGAAAAGGTCTGAACAGTCTTGGTCATCAAAGGAGTCTGAGGGTGCTTCAACTTCACAGAATGTGAAATCTGAGAAAAAGAAAGTTGAGAGTGAGAAGAAAGGGGTTGAAATAACCCAAGATGTTTGTGAATCTAATGAATCTTTGAAACAACCAGTTTAAAGACCCAAGACCAAACAGGCTTGGGTCCCCCGAAAGATCTAATTGCTTCACTTGATATGTGCAGGGAGCTCCAGCTGGCCCTGTTAGCAGTCTCTGGATTGTTGATAGTGGAGCTTCTAGCCACATGACAGGGGATCTCACGCTACTCTTTGATATCAAGAACATAAATGGAGGATACGTAGCATTTGCAGGAGATAAAGGAGGCTACATTACGATGGAGGGTAGTGTTAGCAATGGGTTGTGACATTTGAGCAGATATCGTATGTGAAGCAGATAGATTACAATCTACTCAGTGTCAGCCAAATCTGTGACAAGCAATTCTCTGTTTATTTTGACGAAAAATCTTGCTACATCCTGAAACCGGGTTTTGAACTTCAAAAGAGTGGGTGATGCTAAAGGCACGAGAGTAAAACAACTTGTATATTCTCGATATGTCCAAAGCTATGACCACCCATGGCCAAGTCACGTGTTTCCTCTCTAAGGCTACAGAAAAAAGAATCTATAATGTGGCACAGGAGAATGGGACACAAACATTTGAGAAAGATGAACTAGTTGGTAAAGAATGAACTTGTCACGGGAGTTAATGTGAAACATTTTCATTTGAATGACAAGTGTATTAGTTGTAAAAAGGGAAAGCAGCACAAACAGACCCATAGTCCAAAGAAAGTCAATTCCGTTGAACTACCGCTTGAGCGTTTGCACATGGATTTATTTGGTCCAGTCAAGCGTAAAAGTCATGCCAGGGAATTGTACTGTCTTGTGGTGACTGACGATTATTCAAGATTCTCATGGGTTATGTGCTTACACCAGAAAAGCGACACGTTTGACAACCTGAAAGTTCTGTTTACACGTCTGGAGAATATCTATGGTCTAAAGATCAAACGAATCCGGAGTGATAATGGGACGGAGTTTAAAAACGCTCAGATGGATGATCTTTGTGAAAACAAGGGAATTCATCACGAATATAGTGCTCCGTATACACACAGCAGAACGGTGTCGCAGAAAGAAAGAATAGGACTCTAATCGAAATGGCGAGAACAATGCTTGCGGACTCAAATCTTCCAGTCATGTTCTGGAACGAAGCTATTTACGCAGCATGTTACACTCTAAATCGTTGTGTTTACAGTGAAGAAGTTTGGCAAAACTTCTTATGAGCTGTTGAACCGACGAAAGCCGAATCTGGAGTATCTGGAGCCGTTTGGAGCCCCGTGTACAATGCTTAATCCTTCGGAAAAGTTCGCGCCAAAGGCTGAAGAAGGCTATTTTGTTGGATATGCAACCTCACTAAAAAGGGTTTTTCAACAAAAGAACTAGAAAAGTCGAGGAGTGGGCTAATGTCGAAGTACAAAGATACACTCAAAATGTACAGGGAGGCGGTCCAGATTGGATGTTTGATTACAAAGACTTCTTGAATCATTCAATCTAGATAGCATGGTTGAAGAAGCTGTACTCCGTTTATATTACGAGGTCGAAAACGCAGTGACTTCACCGTTGGTGCGTCCGATCACTGTAAATCCTCAAGCAGCTTCTAATGATACCACTGCTCCTGTGATAGAAGAAGAAGTGTTCCAAGAAGCTTCAACAACTCTTAATTCATCAGATTCAGAAGATGAAGACGATGATGCTACAAGTGAAGCTATTCTGGACAATGCTACAGTGACACCACTGGTGAACCCAACTACAACTGATGCTTCAACATCGAATGTGGGTATTGATCTGGTTTCTACAGAGAATTTGACGACTCAAACGGGAGTGCAAGTACCTGTTTATCCGGAATCTCGGATACATCGGATACACCCGCTTGAACAAGTTATTGGTGATCCTGGTAGCAACGTTATGACAAGAGGGCAATTGAGAAATGCTCAAGCACCAGAGAATATTGGCAATCTTGCTTTATATGCCAAAGTACAAAAATCTGGTTTTCAAAATGACTGGTCTTTCGCTTGTTATGTTTCGCAGGTCGAGCCGCGGACGTACAAGGAAGCTCTTTTGGATGATGCCTGGGTGGAAGCGATGCAAGAAGAGTTGTTACAATTTCAGAAACTTGGAGTATGGACGCTGACAGATTTGCCTCCGGAAGAAAGAAGATCGGAACCAAATGGGTTTTTTAAGTGTAAAAAGGATGATAGAGGTGTTATAGTGCGAAACAAAGCTCGTTTGGTTGTTCAAGGTTTTCATCAAGTTGAGGGAATCGACTATAATGAAATGTATGCACCTGTTGCACACTTGGAAGCTATACGAATGTTTCTTGGCGTTTGCATCCTGGAAGAAATTTAAGGTGTATCAGATGGATGTAAAAAGCGCATTCCTTTACGGTGTGGTCAAAGAGGAAGTTTACGTAGGTCAACCACCAAGCTTTGAGGACCCTATTCACCGGGATAAGGTTTATTTTTTAAACAAAGCTCTCTACGGGTTGCACCAAGCTCCGAGACAATGGTATGAGGAGCTGAGCACGTATCTTCTCTCGAAAGGATTCAAACGCGGATTGGTAGATTGCACACTGTTCACGAAACGAGCAGGAGATGACTTGCTTCTTGTGCAAATTTATGTTGATGATATTATTTTCGGGTCTACTAACGAACTTCTGTGCAGGGAATTTGAAAAAGTTATGCAGGAAAAGTTCGAAATGAGCGCAATGGGAGAAATGCAGTTTTTCCTAGGCTTGCAGGTGGAGCAAAGACCAACGGGGATCTTTATTCACCAAACCAAATACGTTTCTGAAGTTTTGAGCCGATTCCAGATGGATGATTCGAAGCCGATGGATACCCCGATACAACCTAATCACGGGATTGAGTTGACGCTAAGGGGGAGCTGACTGATCCATTTACATTCAGAGCAATCGTCGGATCTCTGATGTATCTCACCGCGTCTAGACCGGATATAATGTTTGCAACATGTCTTTGTGCACGATATCAGTCGAAGCCGAAACAAAGTCATCTTGCAGCTGTCAAGCGTATCCTTAGATATCTGAAGGGTTGTCCATCGAAAGGACTTTGGTACCCTCATGATGATAATTTTGACCTAATCGCTTTTAGTGATGCAGATTGGGGCGGCTGTGACAAAGACAGCAAATCGACAACGGCTGGATGCCAGTTTATGGGAGCAGGCTCGTGACCTGGCAATGCAAGAAACAGACGCAGTTGCACTATCCACATGTGAAGCAGAATACGTTTCAGCATCGAGCTGCTGCTCACAGGTTCTTTGGATCCAACAACAGATGGTGGATTACGGTTTACAATTTCTTAAAACCCTATTCACTGTGATAATGAAGCCGCAATTGCATTAACAAAAGACTTAGTAAATCACTCAAAGGCTAAACATATTCGGATTAAATATCATTTTATCTGTGATTGTTATGCTAAAGAGTTGATCGATATGGTCAAAATCCACACTGATTACCAACGCGCAGATCTTTTTACCAAAGCTTTTGACAAATCCAGATTTGATTATCTTTTAAAAGCTAATGGTATTAAGAAAAACAAGACTGATCACCACCTCAGTCTATCACTTTTTAGTTTAATTTTTACTGTTTTTCAGAAAAATTTCAAAATCCATAAAAATTAGAAATTTTTTTGCTGACTGCTATATCTTCTTCCATTAGATTAATGCCGTCAGATTTCTGTTAACAAACGATATTTGGGCAGTCACATATTTGAAATGCTCCAGCTTATCCTTGAGAACAGTGAATTCAAAAATTTATAAAAAAAAATCAGAAAAATCAAAATGATTTTCTGGAGTAAAAGGGGAAATGATAGTACATCAGTGGGATCTGACACATTCTAGAAATGTCTGCTATATAGGGTGTGTGTCTGAGTCTGTGCGATGTGCTGATAGGCTTCGTAGACCTATTACTGCGTGCCTGATACATACATATCAAACGTATTGATGTGTGGATGAACTCCTCATTGGCATATGGTCTTAGTACCGTAATTTCGTTTGATAGGGTATTTGTACAAAACTCGGAGGTTTAGGGTCGTTATGTTATTAGTTGTCTGGGGATAGCCTCTCTGATCTTCTACTGTAAGTCATTACGGACCTGATCAGACAGGGTGTCTAATAAAGAGCTTTATGCCCAATCCTAAAGTTACCGAATTGAGGAACTTTTCAAGTTTTATTATGATGTTTTATGATGATCAAAGATTATCTATTACATCGTATTAATCACTGATGCAAATCATGATTAATATCATCAGTCCTCCACCTGGTAGAGTGCACATGTTACTTTGCTGCATTAATTTGCTGACCTGTATACCTCTGTGCATTCTACTTTGTAAATTACAGACGACGAAAGCATAATCCGCTTTACAGTGAGTCTTTGTGCATTTACTTCTTGATACGGGAGTATGTCGTGTGCGTGGGAACCACAGACAATTATGTTTATACTATAAATAACAGTATCAGTTTAAAGCACTGCACAAAAGTCTGCATGTGAGTTTTGTGGATCACAATATCAGCAGTTGCCAGATCACACATTGTCTTTAATGATAATAAATTCAAATAGATCAACGGTGTGATCAGATTTTCTCAATAACTGATATGATCCCTTTAACCGGAAATCACAAAAACATTTACTGTTTTTCATTTACATTTCTGCATTTTATTTTCTCG